>OU015495.1:148448867-148773867 GCA_907164885.2 Dolomedes plantarius
ACCCCTGTGGTGCCATTGTAAAACCCCGAGCCGCACCCTTCAGCCCACAAGTCTATATGGGCTGATACGGATACACAGGGCCAGGGGGGCATAACTCGTTCGACACCTCGGCCCCCTCCACTTTCGTGTATCGGCCATTGATTCACCGGACTGGCGCTACGTAGAAATTTCTGTATACACAGCCGAAGGTTAATTTCCCATGTTCGGTGATGTTTCATTTAGGCCTGGCTGCCGGCCGGACAGTACAGATCTGCCGAGAATTGGGCAACCCTGGGCTCCTGCCAGGGGGCATAAATGACAACAACAACAGAGAACCTTTGATCAGGTATAAAACTTTATTCATAAATTAGTTATTCATAGGTATAAATAATAAACTTTCACAAATTGTGATACGAATAATACGTTTTCCCTGTGATTAAATTAAAACATCCAAACAAATTTTCAGGAAATATTATGATATCCTGTTATTTCCTTATTTTGGATTCTATGCATACACGTTTTAAAGCAGTCTTCTTACCGTTTAATGTCCTTTCTTTCTTTTTCCCCTCATTTTATCTCATTTTTATGCAAAGTTATCTTTTTTTTCGTTTTTGAAATACAATGAAAATACCTTTTTTTTCAGTTTCCATCCCGCAGAACGCATTTGCGATAATGTACGCATTAATGAACAAATTAAATAAAGCTCCATTCTGTCTTGAATAATGTGCGCAAATTAAGTTTTATATGCTTAAAGTCATAAAAAAGTGAAACAAAACCCTTGTTTTGGATATATTATCTGAGTTCTTAACGAAAGCTTCGTTTTTTGTTATTGTGTAACACGTTTTAAATAATTACTTGACAAATCAATTCGTACGAAAAAATAGTCTGTTTAATTTCATTGTCAGTATTCAAATAATACTCTTTTTTAAAAAAAAATTAGATTTTTCAATCATTCTTGCGATAAAGCCATAATCATTTGAATCGTAATTAATTTTTTTCCCTCCATATGAGAAAAGGAAAATTAACTCGTAGTTATTGTAAAGAACTTTAATACTATTTTTAGTATGACTAAAGGTAGTTTTTTGTTTGAATGTAAAAAGATTTTACCATTAATCTGATTTGAATAATTAAAAATATTTTAGTTTGTTTTTATCTCTATTCGTCTTTGATGCCACTACCGTTCTAAACTGCAAAATAAACGAATGTCTGGAATTTATTTTGATAGCAATTTTTTTTTACATACTGGAACACACTAAAATTGAAAATCATTCAAATAAGGTAGTTTTTCTTTAAATGTTTCTTTATTACTAGAAATATTTTTAATGTCAATTAAGTTAATATTTTAAACATGGATTAATTGTATTATCTATATATATAAAAAACAGTTCCGTAACTGACTGACTGACATATAACGCACAGACCAAACTGCTTGACTTAAAAGGCTGAAATTTTGCATGGCGATTTCTCTTATACAGTAGGGGTGCACTAAGAGAGTTTTTTGAAAATTCTTTTTAGATTTTTATAAATTAAATTTTTAAGCTGTTTTTGTAACATTTTTTAAAATTTTGCTTTTAAAATAATAATCTGAGGGTTATAAAATTTATATTAAGAGAAAGATCATAAAAATTCCTTTAAATTGAAATCTTTTTTTAATCTTTACCTCCATTTTCTGATTTTCGGTGAACTTTTAAAGATTAATTTTTAGAATTTAATTTATTAAATGCTGATAACGTGGTTTCTTTTCTTTTTGTAATACTTTAAATTGATTTTGCGTCACGTGCATGACTAAGAAATCGACATAAAATATTAAAATACCGTAAAAGATAAAATTTAACCACTTTACTAATTGAGATGGTAGTTTTTTAAGAATTTAATTCAAATCAGTATGTTTTATGGATAATAAACATACAAATTAATTGCATGCGTTGACCGTTGTATTTAATTTGAATATTTTCTTCTATATTAGTTTGGCTATAAAACTATCCGTTACGATTTTTTTATAAATGTATGTATATATATATATATATATATACATATTTTGATTTTTGTTATTAATTGTATACATTGACAGTTGTATTTAATTTGAATGTACTCCATAGGGAAGCACCACAGGTATTCAAATAGTTTTATATAAACTAAACAAAAATCAAATAGAGGAACTCCTCGTGTGTTTCTCACCCAATGATAAATTAAATTATTAATTAAAAGTAGGATTTTATAGTCTTAATTTAATAATTAGCATGATTTAATAACTGTGATAAGTTATCATTAATACTGACAACCAACTTTTAAATGTATGTCGATAAAACTTCAAATAGGAGGCAGTTTCGACAGGAAAGCTGATATAATTATTACGTACCAATATGACAAGAGGAAGGAAAATTAAGTTTATAAAATCCATTAAAACATCAATAGATGAATTCCTTTAAGAGAAAGTGTCAGAATTTACATATTTTTTATTTTTTTTTTACATTTCGAAGAAATAAATCTAAAATTTCTTTTTATTTTTCCTTTCCGTCAAATTTTACATATCTATTAAATTCAATTAATACTCTTCGACACTTTTGATTGAATGATGGCATCACATTCTATGTAAAGATTCAGGAACTATCTCATGCGAAGAATAGAGCATTAGAGACTAAAAGTTGTTTGAGTTATTGATTTGGAGTAGAGACTTTGTCTAGAGCCTTTTCCTCGGACAAGTAGAACTCTTTGAGTGGGTGCACCAGTTTTGAGTAAGCAAACGGAGTTTCCCTTTATTATTCTGGTTAACTCGGATTAACATAATTTCGCTACGTGTTGCGTATCGTTCATCAATGAAGAATGGGGCTACAAGAGAATCAGCTGTCATTGGTGGCTATTTTTTCAGGTGGGTGCGCAATGAAATATTCAAATACATTAACTTCATTCATTATAAAGTTGTAATAATTACAAGATAAAAAGAACTTTTTAGATACCACATTTTTAAATTTTCTGTTGAATCATATAAACTAATTGCACAAACCTTAACTTAATTATTCTTTTTTACTTTCTTTTATTTAATTTTAATCACTTTTTAGTCGTTTCCAGAATCCACAGACTTTATAAACTGCTAACTTTTATAATTTTTAAAAATTTTTTGCACAATATTTTTGTAAAAAAAACTAAATTCACATGTATTATGCTTTCAAAATCGCCAATCAGCGTTACGCAAAAGTGCAAGCATTGAATTCGATCGAAGTGCCACCTTGCGGTTTTTTTCGAACTAACTTTCCATACAAAACAAAATTAACTGAAAATAAATTCAATTCTGCTTAAAGATGGCTAAAAGTATTAAAAGAATGCATTGTCATCGTGTTCTGAGCTATTCTAAAAGTTTCAAATGCCTAGCTAGTCGGGAAGTTAGTTAACAATCGATTGCAAGATTTGTACTGGACGAACACACAAACAAGAAAGCGAGTTAATAAAAACGTAGTAAAAATGTATTTAAGTTTTATTCAACTGTCAAAAACACCATAATTACGTTTGAATAAGACGGCATAAATGAAGAGAGTTATAACCGAACTATTTAGTAACCGATGAAGGTTCGATGCTGATGGTAATTCTAAAACTAACTAGGTTTAAAATAATTCAATCTAGCTTATAATTATATATAGCTGAGGACAAAATATATAAGTTACAGCCGGAACTGAAAATATCTAATAATTGAATATCAAGTCCCATGAAACCTAATATTATTTTCAGATCTTTTACTCCTATTAGTAAATTTATTTACTTGGAAACAAACCTTCTTATTCTTACTCGGTCACTTGATTTGTCTGGTAGCAGAGCAGCGGCGAACATGAACGTTTATAATTTAAATAATAGACCTTTGCTGCCTTATATGTTGTCTTCTTTAAGGTATATTATCACATTCTGACTCGTCGTCTTCCCATATAAATAGCTTGCTCCATGCGAATAACATCCATCCCAATTATTACATGGCGTGCAGCAATTTTCCTAATCTAAGAATTTACACAAGGCTATTAAAGGATTGGTGAACGTAGATTTTCACAGAGAAAAAAGAAAACATAAAAGGACTGTTTAGTCAACAAATGTAATACCTTATAAAATGCATTCTTAAAAACACATTTTAGGGTGTTAAGAGTTTGTGGACAAATTTTAAGAGAAACAGCAATAAATAAATAAAACGAGTATGGTATCCTGACAACAATTAATTTAAAGAGTGAAAAGGCTTTGAAATGAAATTCTTCATTTCAACAGAACGATATTTATTTTAAAATTCGACTAATATAAAAATGAATGTGTTGCAAAACTCAAAAAAACATAGGAGTCTCATGTGAGACAAATAAACGGTTCTTAAGAATGTCAGTTCAAATGATATTTACAAGTACTGTTTTCTGCTGAGCCAGACATACTTAAAATATCAGACACAAATAGTGTTCAAATGATTTTGAAAAGAAAGCAGTGAAAAGCAGCAGTTGATATTTCGAGTGGGAGTCAGTCTACTGATTCACTTACAGTGTTCACAGTCCCCTTGAGTCAAGTTTCTAGCTTAGCTCGTTTTCCCTTTCTTTTATTTTAATAACGTCTGTGAAGTTATAAGTTGAGAGGTTTTTTTGGAGAGGAATACATATCGCAAGGGAAAAATAAATTGCCCTTTTTAGTGGTTTGACATTATATGGGCCCTGAACACTTCTCTAATTTAAATATTATTTTTCCACTAGCCCGCTGCATTCCTTGCAGAAGCAGATACGGTATAAAACATAAAAATTAGCAAGTCAGTATTTGTCTAAAATTTCGCAAGGGAAATATAAATTGCCCTTTTTAGTCTTTTGACGTTATATGTGCCCTGAACACTTCTCTAATTTAAATATTATTTTTCCACTGGTCCGCTGCATTCCTTACAGAAGCAGATACGGTAAAAAACATATAAACAATAGCAAGTCAGTAATTGTCTAAAATTTCGCAAGGGAAATATAAATTGCCCTTTTTAGTGGTTTGACGCTATATGTGCTCTGAACACTTCTCTAATTTAAATATTATTTTTCCACTAGTCCGCTACATTCCTTACAGAAGCAGATACAGTATAAAACATATAAACAATAGCAAGTCAGTATTTGTCTAAAATTTCACTTTTAATGCAGGAAAAGATTCCCAGCACAAAAAACAAAACAAACATTGGCGTTTTTGTAGATATCAATTTTCCAAGAAAACTTAAATAGAGGGAAGTTGGGATAAAGCAATATTTCTAGATATCCTAGATATGTGGCATGCCAACCGTCACCAGCGATCACACATAAAGGGACTACTGAACCATTCTTGGTGGATGTGGCTCATATTGTAGGCACCAAAGGCAAAATAATTATGCTGGGCCAACAGTTAGAAAATGTTGTTGCCCCAACTGAAAATGAGAGTTAAACTTCTCTCCCAACGGTTGGTTACACCTAACAGCCAATCGTTGGGTGACCTGCAATGCCGACCGTTGTTTCAACATAACCCGAACGTCCAGATCTAACAGTTGGCAGGGCTATGCTAAATACGGTTGCCCAACAATTTCCCAATGGTTTTGTGTTACTTGGACAGGCATCTTGCTAGTGATACCACAATTACCAGAATCATCAATTATATGATTTAAGAGCATATATGAGATTTATATTGCCACGGGCTTTAAGTCTTGTGTACGTTCAGATGATCGTTATTACGAAATCGAAATATAAATCGATTTGAACTGGAGGTCAGGGCTACACCAATGTCTGTCAGAAGTTTAATACCGAAAACTTTTTGTACAATAATCCCGGTATGTAGAGTAGACACAACATTAAATATTGCTACAAAGTTATTTTCAACCAAATGTATTACTATTTTGTAATACAAATTGGTCCCTCGGAGGTGTATGTAACCCTTAGCGCCTTCCCAGGTGGCGGATCGAGGAAAGCCTTCCCTGGAATTTCGATTGGGTGGTAGAAAGGAAATAAAATACCTTCCGCGGACCAACAAGTAGAAGTCCAACCTCGAGTTAATGGAACCATTCTTCTATGGATAGAGCTTTTTTCTATGGTAGTTCTATTTTCTTCTGAACTATCCATTAAAAGACAACAATAACAACCATACACATTGGATTGCAGTTTTACTACACTACCCACTTATTCGACTTCGAAATAAAAATGTAGTATTATTTTTCTCTAAATAATATTTCGTTTAAATTAGGACTATATTAAACCTAAAGGTTACAAAAAAATCTCTCTCCTGATTTCAATACGATTTTTAATTGTTGTAATAAATTTATGTTTATACTCATCATTCCAAAAATAGGGAGTAAACTTTAAAAATTTGATTGGAACCTCTTTAGCTCTTGGGGCTTAATGTTGCTCTTCCCGTTTCATGTATGACATTTATAAAATTAAGCTGACGAAAATGTGTTATTGCATCTGATTAAAAGTTTCCCCGTGTTTAACTTCCGTTAAAATGCTCTATGCGCTTAACTCAATAAATGTCACCCTGGTATATGAGGACTTATTTCACATAATTATTTTAAAAATAATTTTGGACTTATGGCAAGGGGAATGATATTTTATCTGGCATATGACAAAACAAAATAAATGCAAATTATCGTTTATGAAGCCACGTATCGTAATAACGCTAATGGGATTATGGAGACAAAATTGAGAGCAAATACTTCATGAATACGTCGCATGACCCAACCTTCTCTCATTTTCCTTCATCCCGAAACAAACTATTCTGACTCGGGAAAAAATATTGATCCAAATGTTTTCATTATATCATAAATCCTTGATAATCTTTGAAATATCGATCTAAGTGTTCCCTTTCGGAGAGAGATTTCAATACATTTGAATTTAAACTAGGAAATAAGCAGCTCAGGTAAATTATTTACATACTAATAAATATTTCGAAGTACACCTTTAGTTTTACATTGCTAGTCTAACTGTGCATACATTTAGTCTGTTACACATTTATTTAATGGAGCTCTAGCAGTCATACTAACTTATATAGCTAACCTCTTTGAACAAAAATGCCTGAATTCAAAATTTCGAGGAAAGCTTTTCTAGGAAAGTCAAATCTTTTTCAGTTGTTCCGTTTGTTGAGATTAAGTGGTTGCGGGCTGTAACATTTAGCTTGAAAGAAGACATAAAATATTTAATATAAAACTATAAAAGGAAACAAGATATTAAATAAAAATTATACATACACACATACACACTTATATATATATATATATATATATATATATAACAATAACGTTTCCCTTCATTAACTTTGTCTTACCGCAACAGAACTTATCCCTCAATTTGATTTTGATCTAAACACCAAATTAATCTATTAGATTTTCCTCGAAGTCCGCGTGCGGACAGGAAGCTTATATAAGAAGATTGTTTTAGAAGCTATGATGTGAACTCTTCCGATGCGGCGTGATGAAGTCAGGGATCCGTTTTAACAAATTAAAAGTTCAGCACGCCTGTACTCAAGGGCCTGAACCTAAGAGTTTCGCGCGTCTTCTGTGTATGATCTTCGTCCTAGCAACATGTAGTTTTTGCGCTGCGGGGTTTTTGCCCCTTTGTCCGTAATGCTCCGGACAAATTTAGTTGATGTACGCTCGTCTGACATAAATTGTCAGGTGGGAAGTATATTGAAATAAATCTTTGAAAATGTCACAGAACTTTCGTCTCTCTGGATTTGTATTGAGTTGATTCTTCACCGCGCTTACCTCAGTTCCATGAGTCAGCGTGCCTGCATCCAAATGCCGGCCAACCCCATTGCCAGAAATCTACGATTCCAGTGAAGTGTTCCAACACGTCCATTTGCCTAGAACTCTGTCCGACTACAAATCCCAAAATATATATATATATATATATATATATATATATATATATATATATATATATATATATATATATATATATATATATAATACAACCTTTGTCCAGAAAGTTCGGTGAATGTGTCTATAGTGACAATGGATTGTTGTCTTACATGAAACAGCTGTTACTGTCCTTCGAAGTAATCCCCGTAGGTGTTACTGCACATCTGGGAACGGCTGTAGGTGGCCTTTAGCCGGGTCGTAGCATTACGTTGGATGTCCGAAATTTCCGAAAACCTGTGGCCCTTCGGGAGTGATTTCAATTTGGGGAATAAGAAAAGTCCGGGGTAGACAAGTCTGGGAAGTAGGGTGGATAATTCAGGAACACAACTAGCCTGTTGGCCAGGTACTGCTGCACCACAAATGCAGTATGTGGCCGGGCATTGTCGTGAAGCAGGGATTGCTTGGCGTACTGGGGGTGTACCCGATTGATTCGTTGCAGCAGACTTTCCAATATACCCACGTACTTAGCGGCATTTAACGTGGTATCCACAGGGAGGAATGTTTTATGGATGAAACCCTCAGAGTCGAAGACGTGCATTGTCTTGATGCGGGATTTCTCACTTCGCACCTTCTTGCTTTTCTGCGACCCTGGACTCCGTCTCTACATATTCTGACACATGCCGTCGGGGATGCACTTCAGGCACCAGGTCTCTTAACCAGTGACAATGGTTTTCAGGAAATTTGGGTTTCGATCCGCCATTTCGATGAAGTCTCCACAGGCGTCAAGACAAATTTGCATTTGTTCCGTTCAAAGACAAATTTGCTTTTGTTCAAAGTGTGGGGCACAAGTCGGGAGCAAAACTTGCATGTACCAAAATACTGGGTCAGTATGAGGTGGGCCATCTCACGACCAATTCTCATTTCCTCCGATATCATTCGCAATGTCACACGACTATCCTTGGCCAACAATTCCTTCACTTTCTGTACGTTGTACGAGCTGCATGCAGTTGCAGGCCGACCACTTCCGGGTCGGGGGAGTCTTCAATGGTGTCCCTCCCTTCTCGGAAGCGTTTAAACCACACATACACGCACTTTAAGGAGACAGCACGTTCTTCGTAAACTTTTAGCAGCATTTTATGAGTCTCTTTCGGTTATTTTCCAAGTTTCAAACAGAACAGCATATTTGTTCGCTAAACCATTTTGAATTTCGACTCGGCGCACTACACCTTCACTTTACAATGAACTGTTTCCACAGGATAAGGTAACCCGTAGCGCCGCCGCTCAGGAACTGGTTCAGACCAGTCTTCGCCTGTCCGGCACGGTATGCGCCCGTTGCAAACTCTTACGACCGTGAGCACTATGATGCCAGATATATATATATATATATATATATATATATATATATATATATATATATATATATATATATATATATATATATATATATATATATATATATATATGTAAGGGTTTAGTATGGGGGGTAACCGTAAGAAACTTTAAAAAGGGGTTTGCTAGAGAAAATGGTAATTATCAATTAAATTCTACTATTTTATGAAGTATCGGAAAAGAAGCATTGCGAGGAAAATAGATAATAGGGTTGGATATGATTGACAGCTTAACTCCACCCAAACCTCACTTTCGTTGCAAACGTCAGCCCCTTGTGTGCATGCGCAGTAGTTCTAGAAGCTTGAGACAAAGAATTGAAACATCAGAGACAATGTGAGGACCGACTATTAAAGACGTGCAACTTGGCGGGCACCCGTTTTGGATAGGGATGGGAATAAGAAATTTCGGTTGTTGGAAATTAGGTTAGGGATTGATTCGTAAAGCATTAATATCAATCAATGGAGCTGAGCACTTGAATTTGAATTAATAAATATATTTCGGAAGATTTATTCTTGTGGTGTTTGTTGCCACTCGCCACATCTGACTGCTGGTAGAAGAAGATTGAGAACTTTCGGGAGTCGACTGCTGTTTTATGAAATACATGATCAACTAGTTCGGAAAACAATAATTAAAAATATGGGAGTGAAGAACAAGTCCGACATATATATATATATATATATTTAATTAATATATATATATATATATATATATATATATATATATATATATATATATATATATATATATATATATATAGGCTGTTGAAAGTTTCACAAATTATTTATCCTACCTCCATTAACTGTTCAGGTTCGTTTGCTATGTTTCGAAATCTTTGTGCATTATATTACAATCATCGTTTTTGTAAGTTTGAATACGTCGTTTATGGCAAATATTGGAGCACATTTGATACCTTTACTTTGTTAATTATACTTTCGTCTATCATAATAAATGCTGGTATATGAATTAAAATTGAATAATTGGAACATGGATTAATTTCAGGATTACATTATTTTCTTTGAAGGATAATAGGGCAAAATAATCTCTTAGGCCATAAGGGGAGTTTTTGATTGCGGAAGATTATTTGAACTGGATTGATAAAAATAGAGTAATTTTCTAAGAATCTGAATATGCGACGTATGATTGAAGCATGCTTTATAATTTGGCCATGAAAAGGAGAGATTAATAAGGTATTTATTTTAAGTATTCCGACTTAATTAAATATTTTAATGTTTTAAAAGTAATTTATGTTTGAAAAAGCTACAAAATAAAACTTTTTTACATTCTAATTTAGCAGCATCCCTGCACTGTGTTTCCATCTTCTGTGTTCTAGATGGGTTTGTTTCTTTGTGACAGGCATTAATTGATGCTGAAAGGAACATTTACATAATAAAAAGTAGTAAACCATGTACGATTTGTTTTGAAATTAGCACGATTATTGTAACTTTTTTTTCTTAACTTCCGTAACCTTTTAAGAATTTAATGGAAGAAAATTTTATTAAAATTGCTCTCATTAAAAAAAAATCTATATATAATACGTTTATTAGTTGTTATTAGCATACTGAGTTTTTACAAGTATTTACGAACTTCCTCATGGAAGCCTATGTACTTTTTTGATTGCGCGATTGATATGGGTGGAGCTAGAGAAGTGAAATGTGTTGCGAAAGATTGTACATATGAAAGTGTGACGCACAGGCTGGAGAAGGTTCAACAGGTGGTATAAATTGGGTAGTCGAAACAGTGTTCGGAACCTTTTATAAATTTTCTACCATATGTTTAGATTTCCCATTTAAATGATAGTTTGATATATAAACTTCCTCTTACCAATTTAATTTTTTTCACTATAGAGTGTTCTATGAGAGTGACAGAAAGATCTTACAAACATATTTTTTTCAAAATGTTATACAGGTTGTTTCAAAAAGAGTCATCCGCTTAAAAAAATCACAATTATTCATCTTTTAATCCTTTTCGATCGAATAATATATAGGCAGAAAGAAGGAAATCTCGAGTTTCACACAGTCGCCGACAAATAGCGCTAACGCTTTTTCTTCGCCCGCTACTTCGGTGTTTGTAGAGATGGCGACTGCACAACAGAAATAAAAGAATCATACGATTTAAAAAATCATAGCTATTCATCTTTTAATCCGTTTTGATGGAATAATGTATAGGCAGAAACAGGGAAATCTGGAGTTTCATGTAGTTTCCCACAAGTAGCGCTAACGCTCTTACTTCGTCCGCCACTTCAGCGTTTGTAAAGATGGCGACTACCCAACAGAAATCCTTTTGTGTTCCACTCTTTGCGAAGTGTGAGTCTGTAACAACTGTTCAGCGCGATTTTCGTCGATAAAACCCTGGCAGATTGAAGTTCCTACCTCCCAGAGCATTAGGCGATGGTATAAACAATTCCAAGACACGGGTTGTCTCTGTAAGCAAAACATCCGTGGAAGCAGCGTATACAGACATGCTCGAAAAAGTTTCAAATGAATTTGCCTACTGTATAGACATGCCGTGCATCCAAAGGTGGGCATATTGAGCACTTTTAATTTAGTTTGTAAAAAAAAAAAATGATTAGCCAGGTAATATAAAATTAATTTTAAATTTCTATGTTCAATGCTTTTCATAATATACTTATTCCAAATCGGATGATTCTTTTTGAAACACCCTGTACCATAGAGCATATTTTTTCAGCTCATTGTATTTAGAAAAATTATATTTTTGTATAATGAATTTAAAATTGAACAGTGAAAAAGTAAAAAACAAAAACAAATAATTTATATCTCATTCGCCTGTGGATCAATAATCTAGTATTAAACTTCAGGCAAATTGATAAAGGATAAAATAACAAATAAATCTCTTTGTAAATATACCACCCCGAAAAAATAACCCGAGGAAGATATACAATGCATGAGTTTAGAGCTGAAAAACATATAAAAGTGGAAAAGAAATTAATAAATATTAATCACTGAATATAAATTAAGGGCTTAAATAAGTGGAGATACAGGTCATTATGTTAGTGCGTATTAACACGTAAAAATAAAGTACACTGCCATTTATTATCAAAGATCATGATATGTCATAATGATAAAGTAGAACATCATAAATCACCTATATTAGAAATATACAATATAACAGAAAACCTGTTCGAAAAGTAATAGGTCTTGGTTTGCTTAAGTCTTCCTTTAAAATGAACAGAAAACTAGTCTGTATCTTTGAAAGAGCATAATACTTACAAAAGAAAATTATCAACAGGTGATAAATTAAATTTATATAAAAATGCGTGTGAAAAAACTAATTCTAAAACATGATTAGTAGAATATGAATTGTTATAATTACAACTTTTAAAAATAGTTATGTTTTTTACCTATAATTCTCTAAGCAAGATTATAAATCTTTTTTTCCATTTCAATCCTCAATCACTCCATTTATATTAATAATCTTGTTACTTTAATCCTTATAGAGTGTCATCATAACGTAGAGTTTTTCCGTTCCAAAACTTATATCCTAGTCTTGATATCATTTGGTCAATTATACGGTTTATTACTGAGACTATGCCCATTCTCTATTTTAAATATTACAATTATAACTGTTTAAAATAGTTTTTTCAAACGTTTTGTTTCTTACTGATATTCTTTAGTGCAAGATTGGGAATATTTTCCCATTTTCATGATCAATCATCAATATTTGTGTTACTTTAAGCCTTATATCGTGCCATTCTAATAGAGTGCTTTTCCATTCCCGAAAGATTTATCCTCTAGTAATGCAGACTTAGATTAGTTATAACCAATAGTTAACGAAACTATTTTTCTACGATATGCACTTAATAACAAAAGTTCCTAAAATCTTGTATACTTCTAGTTATTACGCTTGCTTCAATACCCTGATTCTTATCTCCATCAAAATCTGTTTTGCGACTCATTAATCTTTGATATCTGGCATTCCATTTCCATCTCCCTTTAGCCCTCAAATGCAGTTATTAATCTTGATATTATTTGGTCAATTATAATGCTTATCTCTCAGGCTATGACCCTTCTCCTTTTTAATTCATTTCCCTTTGCATTACATCTTCCTTACCCTTAAGCCTATTTTTCAATCAAGTATCGATCCACAGTATTGATTTATATATTATGATGCCTAAGTGAGTGACTGTGTATCTATTTTTGACGTACATTTTATCTATAAGACTACTCATATAATTTATTTTTTGAACGATTGCTTCCATTGCTCATACATGTAAACTGCATATCGTAAAACCTTTCATTAGAAAATTTGCACTTAATTTAACTTTAACCAAAATGTTACTAACTGTTTCCAATGAAATTACGCTAAACATTTTAAGCACGTTTAAACCGCAATTAAAAATTGAAAGTTATAACTCTCTAAACTGGGAATTTTACACGAACACCAGATATCTAGAATACTCGAGACGTGTCATTCCTCCCTCGTTACAGTTTATATTCTTCTCCTGGAAATTTAAGCAATGAAAATATTTTGCAGAAAATGAATTAGGCAGCCAGATATAAAGAACTAGAAAATCCGTGTTACAAATATGGTCAACTCTGGACTAAATGTCACGGGATTTAGTTAAAATACTAATCATGTTTTAAAATAATTTAGTAACATGCAATTAATATTGAAATAAATGTGATGAAACAGCTCTTGTTAGTAGGGCTAAAAAGGCACAATGCACTCACTTTTGGGAATAAATAAAATTTTTGTAGATGCTTATACCTATCATAGAGTTGCATATTTACAAATGTATTACAATTTATTTTATTTTTGTCGTCGATTTAAATTACTATGGGATAGATAGTAATTCATTCTAACAAGAGAATAAAAATAATGTGTATACAAAATGGTATTGAATGTGCTACAATGAACTGCCCGGAAAAAGAAAAATCTTTAGGCCTCTTTTCTGATTACGAATTTCTTTTACTATAGCAATTTTTCAATGAAATCATACAATGACTTAAAACAATTTTCGTCCAGATGAGAACTGATTTATATTTTTTTGTGTGACCATTAACCATTTACAGGCCGAATTCAGATGTAGGTGTATTTTAAATTAAATTTTTTTGTATATTTTGCCCTCTGATGCTTTAGTTAAGGGATATTCGTCATTTAAATGGGGAAAAAAATTTATATATAATTTTCATGGTGTTCCCAAGGATTGGGAATTGGGAACATTGACCATTTCAGACTAAAATTTTACACTGAATTAAAAAATGGAGTATAGTGATGAGTAGATCAAATAATAAGGTAAATAGTAAGAATGAATGAAATATTAATTTTTAAATTTAAGTGCAGATATGAATTAAGTTAAAAATTTATAAATTTAAATGAAAACAATTTCTTTTACTTAAACAAAATATCAAAAATTTATGTTTATACGTTTATCCCATGGTACGGTGGAAATCATGTTAAATGCAATTTTTTCTTACACTCATTGCAAGTTAATCTTGCATTTACTGTGCAATGTGCACATCTACCTTGTATTGGTTGTACAAGGAAATGGCCATAACTATTTCTCTGTGATATAGGATGGTATATCACATAGAAATAGTATAGGCCCAAGTTTGGTGGACTTTGGCTCCTGGTTGAGGCCCATCCTTTCTTGGTGCAATTCTAAGAAGAGTGATTGTAACCCCTTGGTGGAACTCCAGATGAAGTCAGCTTGGTATATTTTTCATGAGTTGCTGAATATAAAAGCCAACCAGTGACAACAGCCATATTTAATGTATTAAAAAATAATTCCACCACCATTTCTTATTGCGAAGCTTGGGAAGGTAGCTGCCTATCATTCTATCTAGCAGGTCAACCTACCCATTCCTGTATTATATTTATGTATTAAATTTGGTTGTTGTATATCCCCTTTCTTCTGATCTTTACGTGAATATATTTTAGTCTACTGCATTGGGAGAAGAGTGCAATAATTTGAAGAAACTTTCACTAGAGAATTGTCATAAAAATACAGATCCATCACTTTGGTAATCAAATGAATCTCTTTTTAGTTTTTTCATGTCCTTTGAGAGCATCTATGGAAATTTTTTAATTCGATTTTCTCGGATAGTTCCAATAGATTTTATATTTCTACTTGCAAGATCCTTCATCAAATCATTAGTAGTAAAAAAGTTATCAAAAAATATTTCTACTTAAAAAGGGTTTGCAACAACTCTCAAAAGATTATTTACAACCCTAGTATCAAGAGGGGCTATTTCTTTTGACTGCTTTCCTGCATAAATTTCCATTTTATATGGATAACCATTATTTCAACTTTCAACCAAAAATTCTCAGTACAGGAAATGATGTTGCCACAGTGTAGTGGCGACAGGCTAATGTTCCCAATTGGGAAGATAAAGATTTACTAATTACACCAAAAGCATTTCTTTTTAATTTAATTTAATTTTATATTCTTTTAATAATGGGAACTCTTTTAAGTATACCTACGAATTTTTAGAAGAATTGGATTGTTTTTCACATTTATATGAATTTTTTGGTTGTGCTCTGTGAAAAATGCGGAAAAAGGCTTTTTTATTTTTTTTTGTACATTGTCATTTTTATATTTGAAATGTGGTTTCTGTTTCAAAACATCAAGGCCATCTTTCTGTTACATCTGCTAATTTTTTCAAGTCAATATTGAAGAAATTTAATCTTTAAATAAATTTTCAATACGATGTTCCCAATTGGGAACATTGGACTGTAAAAGGTTAAGAACGGGAGAAACAAACTACTTTGCAAATTCTTCATCGATGATTTAATAGATGTTCGATGATTTAATAGATGTCCAATAAAGTCTCCCGTCAGCCAGCTTATACATGAAATTAATGCCTCAGAAGCCTAATGAACAAGTCCATCATAGTTTTAACCCGATAAATCCTGCAATTTTAGTGCATAAATTCTTTATAACTGCCAACTAAAGTTACAATGAAGTAAATATCAACAACAAAGAAAAAAGTCCGAAAAGATGATAAAAAATCATTTATTGCAGTTTTATTTTTCTACGTCACAAAAATAATGTTTTTTCCGACAAACATAACATATAAAAGCTCGCACATAAAAAACTTTATACTGTCAAGGTATAACTAAAGAGAAAAGAAGACTAAAAGAAAAACTAAAATGTCCTTTACCTCTTTTCTTACAGGAATATGATGAACGCTTTCGTACTCTTGTATTGTTGTCAATATGCAGAAATCAAGCATATAGTTGATCACACCAGTAATTTTAAAGAAGATCTACTAGGCATATAGCCTCAGTCTTTGTACGTTGGAGCCAGGTATGTAGTGAAGTAGTGTTACAGACCACTTCTTCAAATTTTCTTATAACAGGGTTTACGATATTTAAATATTACACAGAGAAATTATTTTGCCTTGAGCAGTGTGAACGTGTATAAACTTTATGCATGAATAAATGTGTGTACATAACCATGTGCCTCTTTTTTTCTGGAAAAATTTATGCCTCCAGAATATAAAAATTGCTGTTAGATTACGGGAAAAATTAACAGAATACTGATTCTCTCGTTTCACTATAAGTTCAATGTAAGCAGAAAAGTTCGCATGACTGCTTCCACAGACATTCACTAAATTATGTATAAAGGACATATTTCAAGTTTGATCCTCGCCCTCTATCAGATGTAAGCCCCTTAATAATTTGTAGTAAGCCAAATCTAAAGGACTTGAAATGCTGCCTTGATGAAAGCTTACATCTCGAAAGGAGTTAATAAGCTTCTCTAATATCTAACGGCGGAATTTCATGTCATGATAACGTATGTCATCACTATAGTTAAATTCCTCTTTCGCTCAAAAGCCTCAATATGAGGGCAGGTAGAATTTCCATACGAAGTCAATGGGGGAGTTGTGTAGGTATGAGCAGCTATGGTTATAATGCTGAAATGACCCAACTATGAATCGAAATATCGATTTAAAAAAAATTCCTTTACCTTAAAGTGTTTATAGAAAGAGAAAAAACAATTTTATCTCAAATTACATTTTTGTATTAATATTTAATTATTTTAATTTTAAAAAAACACATCAAAAATGATAGTTTGTTGTTTTTATCGTGTTTCACTCCTTCCTTTCGAAGAAGAAGGCAATATACTTCAAACTGAAAATTTTTTTTTTTTCCGGGTGGGCAAAAAGTCCGTAGAAACTGTAAAACTTCATAAAAACCGGAAAAATAACCAAAATAAAAAAAAAGATTTGCAGGGTTAGCATCGCTAGGTCACGGGAATTTTTTTAAGACAGGAAAAAAAAAATTACTCAAAAAAAAAAAAACAGCAGATAGATAGCGCTGGTACGAGAGAATTCTCTGGAAATATGCAAATAAGACGGTTATAAGAAAGTGTGCTCCTAATCCACAAGCAGTTCACCATTGTAAACCGTGTATGTGAACAAGGATGCTGTGTGCGAAGGATAAAACTTTGTTGGTGAAGTTGTTTTACGTGAACCAGGAATTGCCTTGCGTAAATTCCGACTCGTCTGCAATGTGTTCCGACTAGCCTGCATGTGAAACACCTACTGCTGTAATAAACGATTTAGAAGCATTCTTTTCGTCATTTGCGTAGCTTTTGTTTGACTTATGTACGTCGGCGCCACCTGTCGGCTGTTTTTTGAGTTATTTTTTTTCCTGCCTTAAAAAAATTTCCGTGACCTAGCGATGCTAACCTTGCAAACGTTTTTTTTATTTTAGCTATATTTCGGGGTTTTATGAATTTTTAAAGTTTCTACGGACTTTATACGCACACGGTATATAAAAAAACTCTCTTTTTTATCATACAATGTTCATTTCGATCATTCCCTCCCCCGTTCTTTTTGGCAGCCAGTGACATAAGATTTTTGCCTCTTCTTTAATTTTCCATTGATTTATGTTTTAGAGACTCTGATTTTCTTCCCCATGAATTTATGATGAGCTTCCTAATCGTCCATTATAGATATTTGTAATGATATGCTGCCTATGTAACGAAAAGCAGATTGAACCACAATTGCAAACTGATTCTCGTAACACAGGGTAAGATATTTTATCGACTGAACTGTCCCAGCTAAGCCAGGCAGTTTTATTTTGTGAATTACGTAACGGCTCAGGATATAGGTAAATATATCCGACAATCGTGTCAACCATACACACGACTATTTACGGAATTTACATGGAATTATTAATCTATGTGCTGCTGTATGCAAATTACGGCTTATAAAAACATTTCTGAAACATTTGACGTTAAAAATGAGGACTTTTGTTGGTGTCACACTGTAAAAATATAATTTTTAGTTAATACGGTCGAACCCCGTTATAACGAACTTCAAGGGACCAAAGGTTTTGTTCGCTATATACGGTGGTTTGCTATATCCGAACCATTAATAAAAATGCTAGAGTTCACAAAATGAATAACTCATTAGTTGCAATGTATATTCAATAATGACTATTGAATAATTCAATATTCAATAATGATAATTAAAATGATCATTAATGAATTAAATTGACTAAAATCGATTGCATTAAACCGACGCAATACTAATTAAATTAACTAAAAATGAAGACAAATGGAAATAAATTGATTTTATTTTAAATTGTTTCTCAATGTTTTGATACAGAAATAATCGGTAATGTTCTGTTGACGTGATGCAGATTTCAAAAAAATTTTATTAATTTGTTTGTCCAATGAATCAAATGACTCTAACACTCTTTCTTCCACTGTTTGTGTATACAAAAGCTTATTAATTACACTCATCGGTGCTTAAGAATGTGAGACGGTGGAGATTTCGTCATTTTTGTTCTCCTCTTCATCAGCATCAGAAGCAGAATCTTCAATTTCAGAATGATTCATTTTAATTTCTTTCACAATATCTTCATTAGTCGGATTTTCACATGTATTGACTTCATGATCACATGCTTCAAACAATTGCATGCCACAATCTGAGAATGATGAAATTTTCTGCTTTTCTATCCACATCGCGATAGGTAAATCTTCATCATCTTCTTCTCCAACATTCTTTGCTTCAACATTCGTTGTTTCTTCAACATTCTTAAAAAGGTTAAAAATTTTTAAAAATTCAGTTGTTGACTGAAAAAAATGTTCGTTATAGCAGATTTTTAAGATTTCGGAGGTTCGCTATAAAATGATAAATTAGCATTTAATACAATAGGAAAACGGCGGAACCAAAATTTTCGTTCGTTATATACTGGGTTCGGCTGTAAAGATTTTATAAAAAATAGAAACATAAATCTAAATTAATTGATATAGAAATTAATTACAGAAACATAATCTATTAATTGAAACATAATATAAATAACGGTATAAATCTAAACTATCACACATAGAAAATGTCCACACTTGAGGGTTTTTAAAGACTGGAAATTGTCCAATAATCGAGAATGAAAAAAAACACTAATCAAATTCTAAAACTTAAATAAGCAGTCAAAGAACTTTCCATCTGCAGTCCAAATCATGGAAGCTTAATCTGTTATTATGCTTTGAAGTAACAAAATGATCATGCACAAAAGAATGCTTAAGTCTAATTTTATTTGAATGTGAATTTTCTAAGCAAAGTAATTGGGTTTATTTTTATTAAAAATGTTTCATATGTATTTCTGCTATTGAAAAAGTCAGGAGGTAATTAAGCTGTGACAAAAGAAGCATTTGTTAATTTAATTATTATATTAAAATAATTTTCTTTTAGATGTTAGATAAAACACGACGTGGTTTCCAAAAATGCGACACTATAATATGCCGCTTAAAGGCTTGTTAATATTTAATTAAAGGAACGAGAACACGTTTGTTAGAATTTTGTATCAAGTTTAATTAGAGAACATATTTGCATATTGTGTTCTTTAGCTAGATCTATTATATATGAAAGAGAAGGAGAACATTAAAAGAGAAACAGGCTTAATTAGACTCTTCCACTCCTCCATAATTATTTTTTCTAAAAGGTCCGAAAAAATGTTTTTGTATCATAATGTAAGCAAAAACAACTCAAAACTTAATATGTGATACCAATATAAGTCACTTTTAATCACGCCTGCCTACAAATCTCACAGAATTCACTACTTTGGATTTCGTATAAAGACGTCAGCAATTGTGTATTTGAAGATATTTTACTTGGTGCCTCACTTTAGAAAAATATTTGGGAGAATTTATTTATTAAAGTTAAGATTTCAAATATGCTATCAGAGAAAAGTGTTTTTAATAAACATATGAATGTTGCAGTGAAGCACGTGCACGTACGTCATGCAGATATTTTTGTTAAAAATCCTAATAATTTAAATGGAGGAATGAATTACGAAAATTACAAATTTATATTAAAAGTTGCGAATTTATATGTGATTTATTCATATAAAATGTCGTTAGGCATAAGTAATTTTATAGCAGAGTCTGTACAATGGGTCTTTATTTTATCCTTTCTGTCTCTCTCTCTCTCTCTCTCTCTCTCTCTCTCTCTCTCTCTCTCTCTCTCTCTCTATATATATATATATATATATATATATATATATATATATATATATATATATATATTTATATATATATATATATATATGTATATATATATATATATATATATATATATATATATATATATATATATATATATATAAACTCTATATAAAAACACACTGTCTCTATCAACACACACACACACACACACACACATATATATATATATATATATATATATATATATATATATATATATATATATATATATCTATCTATACAGGTGGTTATCAAAATAATGGAAACACTAAGAAACATCATGAAAATCTTTGTTTATACGGCTCAGGTCACCTTTGCCATGTAACTCCACCTGATTCACATTCGAATCGGATTATACAAGTCATAAATAGTGGTTAAGAATATATTATACCATTCTTCAGGGGAAAATAATGAAAGTTCCTGTAGAAATGCTGTGGTGGATATCGATACCTGGCTCTATCCGCTTATACAGATCACAGTGGTTGGACGATATATAGTCGGGGGGATTGTACAGGGCAAGATAATATATTTGACTTCTTTTTTATGCTCTTCAAACAAATACTTGATAGATTTAGCCGTATGTATAGTGGGATTATAATTCTGGAGAAGACCATCTCCTGGAAGAAACAATGTTTGCACCATAGGATGGACTAGTGAGCTAAAATTTTGGCATAGTCCTTCCCATTCAATCTCCCTTTTCGGGTTGTAATAGGGCCTGAAGAAAACCATGAGATGTCATCCCAAATCCTGACAGATCTACCTCCTTGAATGACAGTTGAGATGAGACAGCCAGAATATTACGCTTGTGTAGGTGTTCTCCAGACATACGCACGTCCTGTTGCGAGGAACAATGTGAACAATGATTCGTCGGACCAAATGCAGTTTTTCGACATATTACGCCACCGCGATTTGCACTCGCGCCACCACTGTGGACAATATTTTGTATTGCTATCTATTACGAGTGGTTTGGGAATGACTACTTTTCCGTGAAACTTCGTTTGTGAAGTTTTCTTCTGCCTCTGATGGTTGATATCAGAATATGTAGATGCATATTGAGCTCTTCGATCATTTTAGTTGCAGTTGTTTTCTTTATTCATGTCACAATCCGCTTCAATACCTCGTCCGTCTCTTTCACTCAGCTCCCCCTTTCATCCACTATTCTGTTTGGCAAAGGACGTTTTTCCATGCACTCAGTATGCTCTCATGACTTTCGATACCATAGCTCGAAAAACACCCAATAGCCTGGCGGTTTCAGTAATAGATACTCCAATTTAAACGCGCTCCAACAATTTGCCCTTTTCACAAGGTCTGCAAGATTTGACATTTTACTCTGTTCTCCCCAAAAGCACGATGCCCTTAGCTTCATTACTGCTAACTAACAGTAGAATAATACATACACTATATTATATAAAAAAATACCAGTGGCCAGACTTGTTTTTTAAGGAATACTAAGAACATTCATAAACACCACTAATATTGATAGGTGTTTCCATTATTTTGATAACTACCTGTATATATAAATAAATATATACGTATATATATATATATATATATATATATATATATATATATATATATATTAATACATGAATACAAGCATCTAAAATTTACATTATTATAAAATCAAATATGCTAGAAGGAAGGCGCAACGCACTGCACTACTTGATGGAAGAAGATAAATTAACTACACTTTAATCACAATTCTTTCACACAGCGAAAAAATTATGTAAGCAAGCCTACTCATAACATCTTTCTATCAACAACGCTGACACTGTGTTAAAAAGAAAAATTGTTCCCGAAATATGTAATCTTTAAGATTAACAATACTCCGAAAAATTGAGAAGAAATATTTTATAACAGATTTTTAATAAAAAATCGTTGAACTTTATAAAAATAATAATCACGTAAGACAGCATTTCTGATATTTATATGAAGAATTATTCTTGAAAGGTGTGATCCTTAAAACAAACACATCTTGGCACTGGGCAATTTTTCAGCTGAATGGAAGAATAATTACAAGATAAAAAGAACTTTTTATATAATGCGTTTTTAAATTTTCTGTTGAATCATATAAACTTGACAATTCTATGTATTAATAAATACTTTTTAAAAATGTTTTTGATGAATTGTCCCATCAACTTGAAAGAAAATAATAAAATGCGTAATAAAGGGAGCAATTATAAGAAATTTTCAAACAACAAAATTAACTGAAAATGAATTCAGTCTGCTTAAGGATGGCTAAAAGTATTAAAAGAATGCATTGTCATCGTGTTCAGAGATTTTCTAAAAGTTTCAAATGTCTAGCTAGTCGGTAAGTTAGTTAAAAATCGATTGCAAGATTTGTACTGGACAAGCACACAAATAAGAAAGCAAGTTAATAAAAACATGGTAAAAAATGCATTCACTTCTGCTTAAAGATGGCTAAAAGTATTAAAAGAATGCATTGTCATCGTGTTCTGAGCTATTCTAAAAGTTTCAAATGTCTAGCTAGTCGGGAAGTTAGTTACAAATCGATTACAAGATTTGTACTGGACAAACACACAGACAAGAAACCGAGTTAATAAAAACATGGTAAAGATAAACACTTTAGAATATATACCTCCTAAAAAACTGTTGAATGAATAAAAAAATAAGGTAATTATAATTGAACATTCTGTGACGTTCGTTCCAAATAGAAAAGTGGGAATGTGTCAGGATGGTCATCAAAAGAACACTTCCAGGCAGAATGCTTTAGTTAGTAGACTAATTACCCTGACGACTCGCAATCTTTTCCTACCAAGTATAATTTTATAATAGTAGTAGACCACTAAAAAAACAATAATCGATCGTTGTACAGTATAAGCCAAGAATTCCTAACCTTTTCATGTCTACGGTACCTTTGGAAATGATATTAGAAACTAGGGTCAACTTTGTTAGAATTTTCGATTTTTAGGCTTTTTAAATATTAAATAAATATTAAATCAAACTAAATTTATATCAGGAACACGTCTAATTTTAGTAGAATTAAATGCTTACTCCATTGCTCACTCTATTTATTTAGTGAAAAGCATAACTAACAAACAACAAAATAGAATATATTAAATTTTTTTTCAAAAATAGCCACAGGATTCAGTATATTCTACAGTGGACACTTAGGACTGCAATGGACATAAGTAAAAATGGTTATTTTTTTGCGAGTGATTTTAAAAGCCCAAATGTTTTATATCAACCTAATATTTCTTTTAAGTGATATTTTATTTGCATATACCCGAAGAAATCTCGGGGCACCCTAAAGTGCCGCAGTACACTTGTTAGGAAATACTGTCACATGAAAATACTCAGCGTGTAAAAATTTCAGCACCTTCATGTGAATAGATAAAAATAAATTCTTTTAAGCAAGCAGCATCCTGTGAGGATAGTTTCAAAGAGGAAGGGGGAATATAAGTAGTTGAAAAGAATGCTTTCTCAGATAGCCAGGACAGTTATGTTAAATATAGTAGATCTATGGCATTTCAAAAACAAGGGGGATTCTACAGGGTATCCGGGCTAAAGGTATCCTAAAGTCATGACTTATTTTTACGGAACTACCAATTAGAATTTTTAAAAAAAATTTAAATAGAATGAACATCTCACCAAGTTTTAATATCAATCATATACTTCGGTCATAGTATCAGGGATTTCGATGTGTGAACCTTTTGTACCACGACAAACGTCTAAATGGTAAACCAGTTCTCTCCAAGTTTTTCGTAGCATATTAGGTGTTATTGTACGAATTGTTTGAATGATTCGCTTCTTAAACTCATCCACAGTTTAAATTTTTTGTTTATACACAACGGATTTAATGAATCCCCGAGCAAAAACGTCTAATAACATCTGATATGCCATGAAACCCTTTGAGAGAATTTGATTACAATTTAGACGTTAGTCGTGCTATAAAAGATGCACGCATCGAAATCTATGATACTATGATAGAAATCTATCATTGATATTAAAACTTAATGAAATGTTCTTTCTATTTAAATAATTTTTTTAATCGTAATGGGTAGATTCGTAAAAACAAGTCATGACTTTTGTATACCTTCAGACCGGACACCCTGTATTATTTTGCGTAACTTATAATCCTTTAAATTAGCATTTGTTAACCAAACTTATTGTTATACTCTTATTAGTGGTTTCAATAACGATTTGTTTTACTTAAAAGCTTAAACTTACGGTAGTAGTTTTAGAAACGTATCGCAGATTAAAATAATGTATGGCTTTATTATTATTTTTTTTTAATCCGTGATTTAATAAGCTCAGTTGGCCCAAACTTGCTACAAAAAACACCGAATTATATCGATTTCATAACATCTGTTCATGAAATATTTTGAGCACCACATCAATTCAAAATATTCTATCCACGACAAAGAGATAGGATTTATATGTAATACAGGAAGTTTCCTTCTGTGTGAATAAACAAATAGCTATGGTATGAATAAAGGAAAATTGTTTTTGTTCTAGAATTTGTGTTCTTAGCGCTCCCAAGGGTAAAATAAATTCTTTTAGCAACAACTGAATGCGTCATTTTTCTGTGTTTCAGAGACAGATGGGATAGTTTTAGTCAACATGTGAAATCGTTCATCCAGTTTGCCAATAATAGAGGATTTACTGCAAATAAAGAAATTATTTTTTTTATATCTGTGGCCTTGTACAATTTCATTTACTATATCAAAGTGACTGAATGATACCACAGTAACTATATATGCACTTATGTATTTTATATAATGTTACTTGTTACTATGCCAACATCATACGTTAGCAAAAAGAGATGCATTTGTTCTGGAATGTTCCCAAATTTCTGCAGCCATAAACCGTCTTTGAAAGTATTTACGTACAGACAATTTATAACAGAATTGATTTCTTATATTATACGTACATCTGTTCATAAGATTCATGATAGAATACACCCGCATGACTATAATCTGTAAACTTCATTTAGTAGTCCAGAAAGGAATTTTTATGCTTAATGTAAAAGACAAAAATATACATGGTTTTCCTGTTCTAATAGTATACAGTTAGGGTCATTTACATAAAAAAACTGGATATTTAAAAATAATGAAAAAAAATGCATTAACATTTTCAAAGCTATAGAATAATGTTTATGGGCCGCAAATATTTATCTAGGGTAACATTTAAATATATGTATGTTAAATTTATGATGTAAGAAGAGAAAGCTTTTCTGTGAGTTGTAAGGATTACAAATATTTTAAACACTAGGGGCTTCGCCCATAGGCTCGCTACGCTTATCTGTTAGGGCTAATAGCAATATACATAGGGGTGATTCTCGGGGAATGTAACAGCTTCCATCCATTTACTGTTGTCACCCTTATGCGAAGGGCTTTTCATCAATGTTGAATTATCAGCTTTAAAATTGAATTGAAAATCGAAATTTTAATATAGAGACTTGAAATGAGGTTTATATGAATAAGCAAGTTTTCAGTTTCCAGATAATGTAAACATTTTCTTTGTAAGATAAAAACTCGAGGAGCATCAATATTACATCCACATATGGGACGATATTTCTTGAAAAACTGTGTTTCCTTTTTTGCGGAAAATATTAGTCTGTTTTAAAATATTTTTAAGCAAATGAGGTCAAGTTTGAAAAAAAAAATGTCTGTAGTCTTAGACTGTAAAAAGATCAAAATTATACGATCATTTTTTGGCAAGTTATCGTAATCTGAAAATGAAAAAGTCTATATTTTCCCACAAAATATAAAATAAAAAAAAATCTTAAAGTCCGACGAAGATGAGACATGTCTTTCTTTGGACCCCCATTTTACTGCATCCATTGGTATCGCTCTCGACCCCATACCCCCAGCGGTTTCGGAGGAGATAGCGTGACAAGCTTTGACAGCGGCAGCGGGAGTTACTTTTTTTTAGAATAGAGGGAAAATTTCTTTTAGTCCAGTTTGATCATCCTCTCATTATTTAAAACTGGAGTGATGTCTGCAAAGAAAAGGAATTAAAACCATGACTCTCGATATCTTAATCGGCAATCTACCAATTAATATCTCTTGCAATCAGAAACGCTAATATTTTTGGAAGAAACTCTAATATTTTTCTTTAGACACAGTCATCAATTTTTTTAGGGCCTGTACGACACAAATCTAAGTTTTTGAGAACCAAGATATTACGTTGTTATTAAGGAAGAAGTTCGGAAAAAACAGTTCATTATTAACGTCGAAACTAAGATTAACATATTGTTATGTTCAAATATCGTATGTCTTTTACGACTGTAGTCCAATTTTGTAGGTTTTAAATTTATTTTCGAGGTACATTTACATTTGAAGCTATGTCAGGCCTTGTAACGGTGGAAAAGTGCAGCAGCGCTCCGATGGATTGCTTTTACTATGATTTCTGTTGCATTGATTCCAAGTCTCTACTATCCAGACCTATCCGTTTGTTATAGGTTTGTTATTCTATAAGTTTGTTAGTAATCCAGTACCTCGAATATACAGAGCGGTTCATCTATTTTTAGTGTTTTCATTGAATTCAAAACCCTTTTCATTTCGTTCAATGTTTATTCCATGGAAATGTTTTACTTTCACAAGAAATTTTCTATTGAAATTTTCTTACAGCTTTATCGCTTTATGAATTTTAATCGCGTAATAAGTTTATTCTTATCCTAATATACATCGAGGAGGTCGTAAACATAAAGGATTATTTCGAGCAATTAATTATCTTATTTCTTTCTAAAAACACATTTGGCTAATGCTTTGATTGGAATAGTTGTGTGTCAGAACTTTACTTTGTATTTACATGACATGTCCTGGTGGCATGTTTGAGTACATATGTCGAAATGTTAAGTTTCTAAACTTTGTCTATTTTACCTTATTCAATGTATTCCTCTGGCAGATGCATGTAGCAGATGCTTCACAAAATTCATCTTGCAGAAAGGATTTATTTATATACACGTGATTGAAAAGAACTTTTTTAATAGTTTGAACATCGATAAAAGAAACATGTATTAATTTCCTCAAGCGTTTTGGACTTGCTTAGAGTCAGAAAGAATCCCTTGAAATAAGTCAGAGTTTTTTAGTTTAATGTTTTGCTTGTTTAGGGTCTTGTTTCTAAAGCAGTTATTAAATTAGCAGATGTAGTAATAAAATTACCCCACTGGATGGCTTTTAGCCAAAACGTGATAATTCTTTTTTAGAAGATTCATAGTATTAACGTACTCGTAAAGGATTCTCACACTAAGTCAGATAATGTCATTTTTGAAGAGCTTTTGAAAAGATGAAATTATTACATCTGTTTTGCAAAACTTATCTTTCTCATTAAATGCCCTCCAGAAAGAAACATAATCCCATTGTTTTCTGTTGTATTCATAATAACTAGAGCGTGTTTATCTGTATAAATTAATTCGTATACTCTTGAACACAAATGGGAAAAAATGACTAGCAATTCGTTATCATCTACTTTGACTAGAAAGAATTTGTCTACAAAAAATAATCGTTTGAATATTTTATTGCGTGGAGATAAAGCACAGACATGGAGATTTCAAGTTTTTTGTACCATTTCTTTTGAATACTAACCAGCAACTGAATAATACATTATGACATTTCTTAGAATTACTTGAGCATAGAAAATGGATGTCGTACATACTTTCCTTAGAAATGTGTTTTCTTCGGATTTATTGTAACATGCTGTCCTACATTATTTTATAACTTGCTTTGACTTTTACATAAACTATACAATATTTTCAGTAAAATTTGTGTTTACCCCTCTTGTTCCCAAAGTGCCAATTTTTAACATACGGAATTTTTTTTTTTTTTATAATTTCAAACAAATTTTGACAATAGACGTAAATTTTACTTTTAAAAAAAGATTTAACATCATTATCCAAATTGGAGTAATAAAAAATAAGATTATTATGTTAGGATTTTATAAAAGAACTTTGAAATCTCACATGTTGGAAAAAGACTAGAAATGAAAGTAAATATGAAGGAATTCTGACATTTAGTTGGATTTTCTTACCAATAGAACTGTCACATATCTAAAACTGATTGAAACAAATATACTGATAGTAAATTACTTTTATAGAATGGCACTAAAAATAAGATATCCTATGTTAGTTTTATTGGGAACGATTGGACTGTATTTATTTTCTAGATAATAATAGAATAGAGATTTACAAAAATGTGACAATTGAAATATATTTGTAACATTAATATTTGCGTTTTTCTGCATGATATTTTTTAGCTAGCGATTACTTATTGAATTCAACATTATGAAACAAGTGATATTAAGTCTGGAAAATTATATCGATTTTTTGGAAAAAGAAATGTATGATAATTTAATGTGATAGGGAAACTGTAACTTTTTCATATACTTTCTCACTGAACTTAAACAATTGAAAATTATTATATACGAAAATTTAACTTCTGTTTACTACAGATTATCCAGTTTTGAACCTACGCCCAAAACAAACAAACAAACAGACAAACAAACAAACAAGCAATTTGTTTCTGGTATGAGTGTCATTAAATTAACGATTCTTTAGATTAAAAAATTAGTTTTAACTATCAAAACATATTAACACATGTTGAATCTCTGCTAGAAAAGTGTTACATCTCAAAATAGCCATATTTTCAGGAAGAGCTATTTCATTTCTTCTTTAGCTCTTCCTGAAAATATGGCTACTTTGAAATATAGCAGTCTTCTAGCAGAGGTCCTTTGCTAGAAAAGTGTTATATTTCAAAATAGCCATATTTTCAGGAAGAGCTAAAGAAGAAATAAAATAGCTCTTCCTGAAAATATTGCTACTTTGAAATATAGCAGTCTTCTAGCAGAGGTCCTTTGCTAGAAAAGTGTTATATTTCAAAATAGCCATATTTTCAGGAAGAGCTAAAGAAGAAATGAAATAGCTCTTCCTAAAAATATGGCTATTTTGAGATGTAACACACTTCTAGCAGAGGTGCGATGTGTTACAACTCCTCGGAAGGATATGGAACTGATGAAGTAAAACAGTGGATTGAACGAAATGTTGCTATTGAGTTTGTAAAGAGAAAGCCTATTATATTAATTAACCATATTATTTTATCTTTTTTTTAAAGAACTTGTTATTTTCCCTTGACGAGCTTTTCCTTGGGGAGTTTGCCCCCCAACAGGGAGGAAAGGGATATTGACCTCTACATATAAAGTGGTTCACACAAGTTTAATGACTTCAACATAGAAGAGCTGGATGACACAAGTTTAATGAGTTCAACATAGAAGAGCTGGATGACACTTTGTTGGTAAATTCTTTGTAGCATTTTCTTCAGTGATTTCATCTTCTTGGTATTTTTGCAGATCACAAAGAGAGAAGATCTCTAAAACGGATCACTAAAATGTAAATTAATATAAGGAAATTAATGAAAACGCTGGCCAAATTAATTGAAAGATTGTGTAAGAAAAAGGGAGGGATTCAGTGCTTTTCAACTGAGTGTTGTTGTTGCTAATGTGGAGGCACTTATCGCTAGATATTCACACTTTAAATCTGGAAAATTCGTTGGTTTCTTTCAACGAGGGCACCCTATAGATGATCCAACACCACCCGATGATCAGCGTCACCTCAATTTTAATCGAGTGCACTCAGGAGCGACATCTTGAGATCTCGTACCTTAACCCTCCCTCTGACCACTGAAAGAAATTTCCGGATCGACGGATGTAATGAACCCATATCCGGCGTAGACATGAAGGTATTCAATGGCACTTGTCATGATTCGAACTGCCCTCACTCCGTCTGAAGTCCAATCAATATTCTTCATCTGGCTCTTGCAGCTGAGACTATTCTGTACTTACTCATCATTAATACTCAAATATAGTTTCTGTTTATGTTCACCTGAGTAGAAAAAAATGTAGTACAACAGATGAATAATAATTAAGGATTTTTAATGGTTTTTAATAGTGGTCATGATAGCTAACTATTGAACTAACATTTGTTTTTATCTAGCTTTAAACTAGACACTACATCAGAAACTTAATCCTATTCAGAAATGTAACTTTGATATGAACTACTAACAAATAAAGATTGTAGAAAACTAGATTGTATAACCTTTAATTTTTTTCTTAAGGACTTTTCATTTACTCGAGCATTTTCATTGTGTAGAAATTTTAAACATAAATCTAAATAAAAGTTAACGTGTAGCTTACGTTGCAATCTGATTGGGTACATGTAATTTATTTACAAAAATCATGCTAAAAAAACCTCTATAGTTTCTAAGATCTGAAAAAAATACATCTTGTTCTACTAATAACAGTACACTTCCATAGTGGACGTGATGCAGGTTTATGTAAGCCACTAGAGTAATTTTTATGATGACGTTACTAAGGTTTCGACTCACATTCCGATGCCTTCTCATATCTTTGTTAAGTCTGTCCCTATTGCATATAAAGAATAGAAAAAGTGTTGGTTTGTTGACAAAATTAATAGACCACTTTTTAGCTTATGATCCGAGTACGCCTACATATGTTTGCCATGGGCTTGCAGACATCCTTTCCAAATTTTTACACAAGTACAAAATTGATTCGTAAGTTTCTTAAAATTGCGGTTAAGCTAAGCCAAAATAATACTTTAAAAAAAGGGTGGGGATACGCGGTATTCTCGCGTATCCCCAGAAAAAAGCCGTGCCTAGATATCATATTTCACTAAAGTATTATCGTTAGCTTAAAGTTATTTTGTTTTGATAACAGCAATCGAAATAATTTAAAGCTGCTATCTATTCTTTATGGATGCCAAAATCGTAAAGAGACTCAAAAAACAAAAATGATATAAAATCATACGATATATTTCACAAGAAATGATTACATCTTAAATCCTCTAGTACAATAAATGAAGACGGAAAAGCAAATGCAATTTTAATGCAGACATCCTTTGATTGCGTAAATCCTTCGTGTTATAATGCAAAATACAAGAAAAAAATAAAGATATATTTAAAGATTACTTTTCTTAAAGCATTTCTTAACACGCATTAAAATGCAAATAATCATAAATACAAAGCAAATACTAAAACCTAATATGCATTCTAAAGTATTACAAATTGATTGCATGCATAAAATCTCAGCCAAATAAGATAACATTTATTCCAACGAATATTACATTACAGGAGACATTGCATTTCCCCCTATTTAATCTTTTATGCAATAGCATACATATTCAACACCTAACAGCGTTGCTATTGGAAAGTACGGGAGAAAAAAAAACAGAACACCAAGAACATCGAATTCTTACGATATCTGGGATTCAGCGTTAGGGCTTGATGAGATGAATTAATTTCAGATAATGGGCATGCCAAACAAGAAATTCTTGGCAATCTGCCCTTAGAGAAGGAAATTGTGTTCGAAAAAAAATTAAGTGTATAACTAAAACATCTACAATAGATAAAAACAAATTTTAACGAAATGAATTATTTACATCATGCAAACACAAACTTTAGCCGCATACGTATGTTAAAATAATTTTTTTACATGTTTTAATACTTCCAATAAATAAATTATACATTCGAGCGCAACATTCGAATGGCATCTCAGACTGATTAATTCAATACTCATAAAACAAAGTTCGCATTAATAAAATGTCTTTTGAATGACATGAATTGTTTTATTTAGTTTTAAATTAAATTTTTATACATTATATTTTCAATCAACGTATTGTGCTATTGTTGCTGTTGTTGCTGTTTTGTGCTGTTGTTCTCGTTGTTATTATGACTTATGCACCCCTGTCGGGACATACCAGACCAGTACCCCTGAAAGGGTTAAAAGGAAAAGAAAAACAATAAAATTATAATTTTTAAGCTATTTAAAAATGTAAACTCAGTTAATTTGATATTACTTTGGATAGGAATATGATGGTGGGGGGAATGAAACCTGTAATGGTGTCCTTTTTTAAATTAACCCTCCAATACGCGCGTGTCATCTGTAACACGAACGGTCGCGTGGGGGCAAGTGTCACCCACTTTTATGTCGGTGTTATTTCCATATGTATTTAACTTTTATGCAACCAAATTATTTCTGTAGTTTTTTAGGAGTATATAATACAAATAAAACACAATTAAATTTTAGAAAGATAAATATTGTTTATTACAAATCAACCATACATTCAAAATAAGACAAATTAAAACATTCTGCACATGCATTTTTCAAATGGTCATTACATATCCACTTTTCGCATTTCTCGCACCACTTTCGCGTTGTTCTGTCTCTCTGTGGTCCACAAGCTTAACAGCGTTATTGGCACACTCAGGGGGTGGGTGAAGGGACCCTATCCCACCCCCAAAGAAATAGAAATTGCATTATGAATACTGATTTTGCATTATAAATATTTTTATCCGTTTAACTAGCCCCCCCCCCCCCCAAGATTAAATCCTGGGTGTGCCCCTGAACAGCATCCTCTGGCACCTTCTTTTGTTCTTGAGATACACTATTTCACATTAATTCCTTACCGGAGCAAATTTATCAAGTTGTCGTCGAGATGCCCTATCCCGAATGTCATCAAAACGAATGTACCTGAGAAGAAACGCAAACCTGTTATTGCTCATTGTTAGGTAGCATGATTCCAACCCATTACCTTTCGAGTTATTCCATAACTTGTCGATATTTGTCCAGGAACTTTTATAAGAGCCTATCAAAAGCAGAAGACCAAATAAGGCCCTGACCTCGAGCTCGTTGGTATTTCTGGCATCGTGATCCCTTTCACATTTACATTTGATAGAATCAATGTAAATATTTGTGCAGTCTGCTATTATTTTATAGACTTGTTCGTCAATAAACAAATCTAATATTTTTTCTGGAGAAAAAAAGTTTTGCTGCTGCGTCATTTGCCCTGGAAAAAGTATTTTAATGTTTTACTTCCTGGTTCTGACATTTCTGACAAACTTTTTCTAATCACATTCAAAAATGTGATTAAAAAAAGTTTCATGTAACGAACCAATTTGACATTGATTCTCTCTTATTAGTTTTTTAATCATAAATAAATAAAAGGATCTAAAATCTAAATATTACGGAGAATAAAGACAAAATTCACTTACCTTCAAAAGTTACGTAGATGGTCGCGTGGGGGACAGGTGTCAACCAGTGAACTTTGACGCGATACAATCGAAAAACAGTTAGAGACTAACTAAAGTGAAAAGAGAGGGGACAAGAAGGAAGGTTCATTTGAAGGTAGTAGAAAAAGGGGGAGACTTCCAACCTTCCGATGACCGCCATTAGGGAAGATGAATGTAGGTGGGTGACATATGTCCCCCACGCGAGTATTGAAGGATTAATATTAACTTTTAAAGATTAGTATGTCCTTAGTGACACACCTTGCCAAGGCATTAATTAAATAAATAGCTAACTAAGGAAATCACCATCACCAACAAGTGATCGTATAGTAGGTTAACTTTTCTAAAAACTCAATTAATATACCACACATTAAATTAACACACAGGACATAAGATATACAACACACTACTTATATCATTACAAAATTCCTTTACATTCACTAGTACTAATATGTAATATATTATCAACCACTTGCCAAGTTCTGCTTATCATAATCTTACTATACACATATTCCAATTATCATACATTTCCCATCATTAATTATCTATTCTACGATACTTCTTCGCTACCTCTCAACTGACGTTGAAAATCATTTAATATCCATTCAAATGAACGTTATTACTACATTAATACTATTCTACACAATATATAACTTTTCATAGAGTCAATAATACTCACTAAAGTTAACGTTACTTTTACATTAATACATTCCACCACAATAAGCAAACTTTCATTGAGCCAATTGTGTTAGCCACGAAAATTTAAGATAGAGACCACATACCGCTATGGTGATGAACTCAATGCTGCTCGATGAGGCTATCGGTCCGGGCGTTGTTCCATGGGAGACTTTCTTCATCGTACCGCAAACGCATTCGTAGGCATCGGGGACTCCGTTGATTCACCAAGGGGCTTGCTCCGTCTTTCGGGTCATCTTGGCGGGAATCGCTCCATCCAGGCTGGGGTTCTTTGCTTTCTGCTGCCGGTCAACGTCATTCTATGGTGGGACTGGCTCCGTTCTTGCAGGGGGCTCTCAGCTATCGGCTGCTAGTCAACATCATCCTTCCACCTCACCTCTTGCAGCACGTCAACTAGGGTTTTTGACCCGTATTTCCCCGAACCCGAAAACCCTGGGAATTTTTAATGTAAACCCGGGGAATTAGTTATTTATCTAATACAATAGAGTACCAATTATATTCCTTAATTTAGATCCAAGACCGAATATAACAAGTCGGACTCGGTGCGGCTGTCAAACAAATGAATAAAAAAGCAATGAGACTGAGTGAGATGGAGATATATTGGCGGCGGCGTAAGCCATAGCTCTATTTCACTCACGTTTATGAGTTTGGGTTTCCCAGCAGCACATGCGTTATTCCGTGTGAATTGCGCAATACTTCAGCTACACGACCATGCCTGCTTTCTGTGGTTTGTGTTTGTTTAGTCTAGTTATATATCTCGTTGTGTTGTGTTCTCGCTGCTTTCTATTGCGTAGTTAAACAATATTCTGTGGACCCACCCATATAGAAAGCGCTTTGCTTACAATAGAAGGAAGTTATTTGTAACGTCCTAGAGTGACGCAGTCGACTTGGATCTCTCACCTGATAACGAGCTAACATGCTGCTCTCGAAATTAATATTTAATTTTATATTTTTATGTAAATAGTAAATATTCTTAGATAGTTTAGATACCTCTCCCACTCTCGATTTTAACTGGACTCTTCGATTATTTGGAATTGCTCTGATTTGAAATTTCTTCGACCTTTTGTTTCTTGAATATACACGTTGAATTTCGATCGGCTTCAAATATTATCATTTTTGCAGTTATTATTCTTTTATTAGGTATGTATTTATTTGTTTTAAAATCACTTTTTAATGTGGGTATACGCCAGCGTATAATTAAGTGCATGTTTGCGCACTTTTCTGATTCTGTGTAGCTTAGCTGTGTTAATTACAAATTTTAATTATTCGATTTTATTACAGTTTAATATCCCTAAAATGAATATTTTTGTGGACGTAAGCTCGAAGCGCAAGTCTGGAGTATGGAAACATTTTCTGTTTAACAAAACACAAGAAGCAGCAAAATGCAATATTTGTTCATCAATCCTAAAGGCTTCTGGTTCAAGTACAAAAAGTTTGATAAGCCACATGAAGACGAAACATCAAATTGAAGTATTAACATGTTCTAAATTTGGTGATGACTACGAGCCCAAATTGAAATCTCGCAAAATTGATGACTGTTTCACAAAAAATGCGAGACTGTTGAAGAGGTTATAGCAAAATTAGTTAATAAAATAAAGAACCCACCGAGTACAAGGACAACTAAACAATATTTATTCCTGAGCTTCAGAAAATTTTTGTAAAAGTCAGGAAAATGGTCAAAATGTTCCGAAAGTCCCCTGTTCGTAATGATACAAATCTGCAACCACAGACTTTGGAAACCTTTGGTAAAGAGAAAAATCTTTTGCTGGACTGTAAAACCCGATGGGATTCTCTTTTTAAAATGCTGCAACGTTTTTATGAGATGAGGAAAGAAGTTAAAATTGCAATGCTTCAACTAGATTATCAATTTGATCTCAATAATCAGGAATTAGACAAGATTAAAGAATTATGTGATGCGCTTACTCCCCTTGATGTCGCAGTGCAATATTTATGTAAAGAAGATGCCGATGTTACTCTCTCTGAAAAAGTATTAGAATTTACAGTGAATAAGCTAAGAAATCTGAACACTCCTATCGCGAATGCTGTACTTCAAAAATTTGAAATTCGATTCAAAGAGCGTCGAAACCCAGAGCTGGCTCATCTCATTAAAGTTTTGAAAAATCCCGATTTCGACAATGAATCATATGATGAGTGTGGTAGTAAAATTTTTAAAAACAAAATATTTGATCCGGCAACAACCTCAATAAAACGACTATTCAACGTAAATGATAATGGCTCAGAGTCTGAACCAGAAGTAGCAGTTGAGGTGAGAGTTGGAATTGAAGGTGATGCTACGAGTAATGGTGCTTGTACTAAACAGATGTCCCTATCTGATGAGCTTAGTATGTTTCTGCAGGAGAATGACAATAAGGAAAATCATAAAAAATCAAAATCTGGTGCATATATCATAAGAAAAGAAATTGAGTTGCTTCGTGCAACAAGAAGCCGACCTGAAATGCTAGATAAACTTTACAGGTCTTTAACAACAATTTGACCAACTTCAGTGGAAGTAGAACGAGCATTTTCTGTAATGGGTCTCTTTGCTAATAAACTCAGAAGCCGACTCAATGATGATACGTTGAGTGCAATGATGGTTTTAAGACAGTTTTATAAAAAATGAGGTATTTGTACCACTTTTATTTATGTTATACATATATGTATATGTTAATTAACATTAAATTTATTTACTGTTATTTTTTACATTTGAAATTCTGAAATAAATTAAATGCCTCTAATAAACTATTTATTGTTTTAGTTCTTTGTTATTGACCCCCTGGAACCAACTAAGTAAACCCGGGTTTTAAAAAAATTGCTCAGAATCGAAAACCCTTACGTCAACCTCTATTCATCTGCTGCTAGTCAACGTCCTGCTCCGACCCTTCTCCACGTCTCTCCTATATTTTTATCTTCTCTTAATTTTCATTCTATATGCTTTTCTTGTCCCTTATTGGGTGCAGGCCCTCAGCCAATGATTTTATTTAACCTCTTGTCGTTGGCTCAATTCATCTGCGTTGGCGTCAACATATCTTCTTGCACGTGCACGGTCTCATCCTTTTTTTCCCACGTATCCCTTCACTTGGGGGGTTTCATTAAAATCTGGGTTAGGCTCTTAAAGCTGCGGGAGACCTCGCTGCATCACCTCGCCCTGCAACTGGCCGTCCACCTCTTAAATGTCCTTTCTTCTCTTTCTCTTGCCAACAAACTCTCTCGACTTTTCATTTTATTGCCTCTCTGCACCCAATATTTCCTTTCTTTCTTTCACAGAACTTAATGTCACGAACCACTGTTACAAAACCCAATATCAATTAGTTTTATTAACTATAGAAATTTCACAAATAGTTGTATGGTATTGAAAGTAATGACAAAACTATTCCTTCATGATACGGACAAATTTTTTAAAAAAAATTACTTGAAGTGTGACAGCTTGCGTTTTTTGAAAGATAATAATATTAAATAATATATAACCACGTACTTTTCTAAATTAGTTCAGAATGATCATTACAGAAATAAAAGTTTTAATCTTTTACAATGACTTTAAAAACATGGTTTATAGATGTGATTCATATCGTATTTCTATGAACACAATCTAAGATAAAATATCTGAATTCGTAAACTCCAAATGTCCTCAAAAACCATAAAATTACAACTAAAGATTATAGGAAAAACTTATATCTAACACAGAAAGTCAAACGGAGCTTAAGGAGAGATTTTACGTTAAGGGGACAGTGGAGTTTCAAACCTAACTTTTTTTGTTTTGAATGGATTTGCTTGAAATTTCAATATGTGATTAGTACCATAGGTATGTAAAAGCAGTAAAAATTTAATGATGAAATATTAATAATTTAGGAACATGGAATTAATAATTATATTAATAATTGGCCTAGTTAAAAATGTCCCATGCGCATTTCTAATTATCCTATTCCTTTGAAATTTAAGTTTTATATACTTAACTGTATAGAAAATAAATCTTATTGAAAAAAATTAGCTTCGTAGCTCAGAATTTCTAAATTTTGTACTTGAAAAGATGATTTATACGCATTTTGCCCAATAAAAAGAGTGTTTTCACTATTATTATTTTTTTCTATTTATGTTTTTAATGAATGCTTAAAATAAGCAATAAGTTTCATTGTTAGTTCTATAAGGTATCCTGTAAATAAAAATTACAATATTATATGCAAATAAATGCGCATGGGATATTTTTAATTAGGCCAATTATTGATATAATTATCCATTCATAATTCATAAATTATTAATCTTTCATCATTAAATTTTAACCACTTTTACATATCTATGGTACTAATAACATATTCAATTTTCAAGCAAATCAATTCAAAACAAAGAAAGTTAGTTTTGACAGTGCACTGTCCCCTTAAGTTTTTAATATATTCAATTTAACCGAGCAGAGAGATACGTAAGGGCCTATTATATTTATCATTCAGAAAATCAAGAGACGTTATGTTTCTCTTGTTTAATGATATGAGGAAAAAAAGAAAGTAACGTGAAACACATCTAATCAAACTATTAGCAAATATAATATTTTTCCAGATAGCAGAAGTTGCTTTTCCTTATCGCAGGAAATATTTTCTCAAATCTACAGCAATGGGGAACTAATGTCGGAAGACAAAATGTCTGCCACTTCAGGAAAAAAAATGTAGAGCAATGGAACTTCTCTGTATTTCATATCAATGGTACTGAATTTTTATGTCCTGGAATGTCTGTTTTATCTTTGTGTGTTATTTACAGCATGCAAACTAAAATTGTAGTTCGATAGCTACATATATTTAAAAATACTAAACTGAATAAAGACTCGTTTAATTTAAGAAAGCTTCTAAACGAGGGGTCCCTAAAGTGGTCGATATCGACCCCCAGGGGTCGATAAGAGTTCTCTAGGGGTCGATAAATACACGAGGGTTTGAAAGGGGTCGATTAATACCAAAGAGGATCAATTAAACTGTCTAGGAAAAAAATAGAATATTCCAATAAAAATTCGGAATACGGTATGATCAACTACTGACCACCCCAGTTATAGCTTAAGTTTTGCCTTAGCCTACGCTGCTTACAGCATGTGTTACTGTGTTTTCACGCATCTGGCAACGGTACTAGTATTGCACGTTTCGAAGACTTGGAGAATATGCATGTTCCCGAATGGTTTGCTACACCATTAATGTAAAAATAGATAATGAAGATAGTGAACCTGGCTTAGAAGATGAACTGATTGAAATATGCATAGATCTCGAAGCTAAAGCGTTGTTTAAAAATAAAAACCTCAGTGAATTTTGGAGCAATAACAATATTGCCTCTAAATTTCCCAAGCTCAGAGCAGAAGCCGAACCTTTCTTACCTGTATTCCTTACTTCATACATGGTTGAAGCTGGTTTTAGCCACGCGAAAGCAGTTTTAACAAAACAGAGAAACAGATCAAATTTGGGATTTCGTGGTGATTTGCGACTGAACACATCCATCCCACTAATATCAACTATTTTAATAAAAAGGTATGTTAAAATATTTTTAAGGCATTCAGTAGTAGTCGCAAAATGACAGTAAGAGGTTTTTTTCATCCAATATAATTTATGTTATGTTTTCAACGATAATTGTATATTTTACGTAATATGACACGTACAGTGTAAGATCTATAGGCAAATTTCCATCTATCCATAATTTTATTATTTTTTAAGATTATAATAATAGTGGAGAATATCTCCATTTTCTGTTATGTTATTAGGTAGATTTTAAAAGATATGGGAACTATAAATAATTTCGTTGGGTTGTTATGCAGGTCTCCTTATTGCTTAACATCATAAATGCAAAAAATAATTCAGTGTTTTTGTTAAATACTTAATGTGGGGGTCTATAAGAAGGCAAATATTCTATGAAGGGGTCGACGGGATAAAAAGTTTGGGAACCCCTGCTCTAAACAATAAAATATTCACTAAAGTGACAATTGAATTTAGGATAAAAGCGTTTTCTAAAGCAGAATGTTTTGGCTGTATGCCTAGCAAAGAAAGAAAAAAGTATTAAATTATAAGTGTGATACACTAAAAGCACCATTTGGAAAGTCGTGTGGATCAGGAAAATTTAGATTGGAAATTAATTATAACTTTTCGTAGAAAATGATATATTACAATTTAAATTACTTTGTGATAGTTAAGGTAGTAGTAATATCTTGATAAATATCAATTGAGAAGAAGCTGCAAGATGGTCATGAATCGAAATATAAAGTGTTTATAATGATTTTCTTTTGCAATTTTCATGTATAGGAATGATTTATATAGCAGTTCTGCCTTATTTGTGAAATGGAAGCTATTAGACATAATGCATTAATATCGTTCAGAAGAATTTTAAATGAATCTAAATTTATTTTATATAAAGATTATAATACCATTTTTGCCTTCGGCAGAAGTTCATAGTCTAAGACTGAAATGACAAAAATATGACTATAATTTAGAAAAGTTTTCAATGCGTTGTATAGATTTTCATTAAGGATAAAGTGTTTTTACACAATTAATATAATAGAATTTTTTATAGAGTTATCTTAACAATAATATGTTTTTAAGAAGCTCCAATGGAAATTATTTTTTAATGAAACATATACTAAGAAATAAATAAAATTTCTCCAATATATTTTTTATCACATGTTCTCAAATTTTAAGTTTTCTGAACAAAAATGTTTAATGAATCAAATTTTTTTTCTTTCGTGCAAAAACAAAATTCTATGCATTTATATTTGAAAATTATTTTGGATTACATCATAAATGAATATCTTAACAAAAACGTTATTAAAAGAGTATGTTTGTAAAGTGATACGATGTAAAAGGATCGTAATTATACATTTTAAAATTATTATGTGAAGTACGATAATAAATTTATTGTTTCCGAACCTCTTATATGGAAAATTTAGAATTAGCTATAAAATTTCCCTGTTTTTTGCACAGTGCACAGTAGGCTTTTAGACCATTATGTTGACCTGAGAGGAAAAAAACCCAGCAAACTAAATATCATATAACTGACATTACAGTTTGGCTATAAACAATGATTAATTGAGATTGATTTATGCGCAAAAGTATATGAAAATATAAACGTAAAAACCCAGTGAAGACAATTAAGGAAACAGAATTTCAATTTATTTATTTCTATTGTAAATTTTGTTGACATCATACACTAATTTATCGTACACTAAATATCATTAGTGTATCATTTATCACTTATTTATCATACATGAATTATCATTAATGTGTCATTTATCACTTGTGTATCCTTTATGAAACTAATTTCGTTTCCAGTCATTAAGGACATTTGCCAGCCCTAAAACGTCATTTCCGGGAGAAATCACATCTCTCCGCCAAGTTAAGGAATATCCTGCCATGTTAATAATATTATCCCGACAAGTGTTGAAAAAATTATCATGGAGATCCATGTACAAACAAGTTCTTTCCAGATAGGTAAAAATCAATAAGGTAATTTAACCTGAGGATTATAACATCTAACGGAAAATATTTACATTTTATTCACTTGAAGGGTTCATAGAGATTTGAAATTTAACTATTACTCTGAAAAATATTTGTATACGACATCTAACTTTGATTAAATGTAAGGCCTAGACAAAATAGTTAATTAAGTCAAAGCTGCAAAAGACACGTGAAATACGCTAGAGAATAAATCAGGACATGAAATACTTAAACATAGACTTTTAGTACAGAAAATACCAATGCCAAAATTTCCAATCTAAAATGCTCCAAATTTTAATTTAACAAATATTTTAACATTTTGTAGATTTAAACAATTTTTCAAAGGCAGGAATCACTTATTTATCACACATGATAAATTTGCCATTTGTGGTTCAATAATTTACGGGTAATATACCTTACTAGCTGAGTGGCAACCCGATGTGTTGCTTTTTTTTGAGTTAAAATGAAATAGCTTTATATCTTAAAGATTAAAAACTGTTTATTCACTTTTAAAAATATATTAGATTTTAAAAAAAAACAAAATAATTATTTAAAATTTTCGTTATCAAATTTTGCATTTTAAACAGAAAAGCTCATTCAATTAGAAAAAAATTCTAAAGGCTTTAACTTCTCCTTTCCTAAAACTAAAATTTTTTCTGGTACTTCAAATTTATTTCTGGATTTCAATTATTAAATGACTCGTTCTCAACTAATAATTTTTCCTTTTGGCAACATGGCCGAATGAAAATATTGTCACGGTGATTTCGGGGAATACGGAAATGACACGAAGAGTAGATCAGAACAGATTTTATTGACCAGATTGCGGGGGAACATCACCTAAAATACACCTCCGGAACGTTCCCGACATTCCTACCGGAAGTGTGAGGATTATTCCATAAACCTAGGAACCGGAACTGAAATATAAATAATAGATAAATTTGCATACAGCTCGCATGCAGAGCAAATTAAAATAAAAGATGTTCTTGCACCCGACGGCGGCTGGTTTCGAATCAGGGACCTTAGGATTAGACGTCAGGAGCATACCACTGAGCCACCGTTACTTCGGTGAACGGAACTTTGCGAAACGGAAAGGAGCTGGCCCACCCGGAATGTCAACTTTTTCTGCTCTCCTCTTCTATTGAGTTCGGCGGTTTTAATTGAATAATTAAAAATGATTAAAGTTGTGAAAGTTGAGGATAGCATCAGTGCACGCGTCTCGGCCGTCCGCGTATATCGGTACCAGTCGCGATATCCTGCTATGCTCGATTCGCGAGATTAGCCCGTCCCCGTGTCTGCTAACTAACAAACTAACATTTGTTTACCTTCAGCTGTTATTATATAGACTAGCTGCGTGGCAACCCGATGTGTTGCATTTTCGATTTAAAATGAAATGGTTTTATTTCTTAAAGATTGATAACTGTTTAATTTCTTAAAGATTGATAACTGTTTAAATTTGCCTTTTTCAAATTTTGGTTTTTGGCTTTTGAAATAATTCTTTCAAATTTCCGTTTTCAAATTTTGCTTTTTAAACAAAAAAAGAAGCTCATTCAATAGGGCAATGTCTCGCAGCATGTCACATCTCTACGGTATCTAAACAAAGGTATATCACTAATTAAACATTCAGGTACATCCCTGAAAGGTTTATTCAGTATGTGACCCGTATTTATTTACAGAGGAAGACTGGAGTTACGATACAAGACGCTGGCCTGAAGTAACTTATCCTGATATCTATACATCTCAACATAATAATAATCATTCTCATTATATTCTCTTAAACCTTGCGAAATATTAAAAAAAGTGTTAAAATACCTGTTACATACAACTAATATGAGGAATTTTATAAATAAACTTAAATTATTTAACTCAAAATGTAGGTATTGTCCAAAAACACATGCAAACGCATAGGAACTGCTTCTGTTTTCTGCCACCCGATAATGACGTCATCTATAGCAGAAGAAAACTGACGTAGGCAGTGACGTTGCGACGTTTCGCCTTATTAGAAAAACATTCTACAGGTTTTAACTTTTCCTTTCCTGAAACTAAAATTATTTCTGGTACTTTAAAATTATTTCTGGATTTCAATTATTAAATAAATGACTCGTTCTCAACTATTTTGGCATTTGGTTATTTTCCTTTTGGCAACATGGCGGAATGTAAACATTACATCTCATGGGACAAAAATTGCTTTAAAAAAATAGAAAGACAGTTCTGATGAATTCAAAATTGGTGGCGGAAGAATCCTCATCACTTCCTCATTAATTAGAAATAAATTTCGCGAACTTGCTGGAATTATTAGTGAGTAAAATAATAAGTCGAAAAATTACGAACTCGGCATTCAAGTTACATTAGTTTAAAAGTGAGTTTTGTAAGTACGCTTTTTTCGAATGATAACATTTTTCTATTAAATGTATTTGGTATATTTTTGAAGCTGAACATCTAGGAAATGCTGATAAATTATAAAATTGACATTAATAGGTGCAGAAAACCGAAATATTTGTCCATCAAAATTGTCGATTTCGTGAAATTCGGAAAACTGCTTTGGGGAAAAAGCTTCGTTTGCAGTGAAAAACATTTTTAACTTTTTGAAAATGTGCATATGCTTAAAGATGAAGAGTTGTAGAACACATGGAAATAAAAAATTTGTCGACTGGTGGGCGGAAAAGTTTAATTTTGCATGCATGAAAGTAGTGGAAATTTGCGAAACGGAAAGGAGCTGGCCCACCCGGAATGACATGTTTCTATTACCCGTTTCTTTTAAGTTCGGCGGCTTTAATTGAATAATTTAAAAAGTTTAAAGTTTTGAAAGTTGAGGATGGTACCAGTGCACGCGTCTCGTCCGACCGCGTCCATCGGTACCAGTCGCGATATCCTGCTATGCTCGGTTCGCGAGATTAGCCCGTCCCCGTTTTCTGCTAACAAACTAACATTTGTTTACCTTCAGCTGTTATTATATAGATAGGGGACAATTCAAGTTATATTTACTTTCTTTACAAAGACGTAGTAGCATGTAGAAAATATATAAAAATACAAAAAGCAGTGATATATGTAACCGTTAACCTATAGTGGTTTATTAGTGGTAGAACTTGGAACAACAGGTAGAGATTACTCACATGTGCCATTACAAATTAATTTATTAAACATTAACACAATATACACACATATATATAAACACTTCCTATTGATTAAGATTTCATGCAAATTAACATTTCAATTAACTCTATCCTGTGATATACGTAGTACGATCCAAAAGTTCGGGGAATTGGCGTAAAAGTCCTAAACAGAAAAAGTTTATATTGTCGATGCACTACCACTTTCAAAGTAATCACCTTGGGCGACGATACACTTTTGTTAGCGCTCGTATACCTTCTGAAAGCACTGCTGGGAGCCATTTTTCGAAACCTCCCGTAAGGCCTCCTGCCATGCTGCTCTCACCTCATCTGCTGACACAAAACGGAGTCCCTTCAAAAGGTTTTTCATTGATGGAAACAAATAAAACTCATACGGGGCTAATTCCGGTGAATAGGCAGGGTGTGGAAGCACATTCATGTGAGTTTTGGCGAGAAAGTGTGTGGCCAGTCGGGACCGATGTACAGATGTGTTGTCATACAGTCATGTACCACTCTCCACTTAGCCAGATCTGAACCAGTTTATGACGAATGGATTCCCTCAAACGACGTAAATTGTCTACATAAGGCTCCTTGTTTACTGTTCTGCCTTTGGAAATAAATTCTGAAGGACAATTGCTTGAGAATCAAAAAAATACCTCTATCATGAGTTTCCCTTTGCTCCGATCCTGACGGAAATTCTTCGATCGCAGTGAGGAGAGTGATTTCCATGTTGAAGAAGTATGTTTTGATTGGATACCATATAAATAACACCACGTTTCATCACCTGTTTCATCACCATGGTAGAATCACCTTACACCTTTCGTAGCATTTTTAAAGTCTCCGTAGGTGTTTTACCTAAACACTGACAAAACTTAATGTTGCAGCGCTGTTCTTTAAAAACCACTTTTATTACGTCGCAGAACAAAGGTATCTATCTCCGGAAGAAAACAGCAGCGCGCGCGGTTAAATCACTTGACATGGACGAAACCAACCTGAACACGTAGGTATTGTTTGGTAGAATCCATTCCATACGCTGTCACCTCAAATACATGCTTTTGTTGTCATAAGTTACCGCATTCCCCGAAATTTTGGATCGTACCTCGTATATCTATCTACAATCATCAATCAATATTACTAATCCCATTTAACTAACTCTTTTTAAGTAACCAGCCCTCTTCTTTTCCACTGTGGGCGTGTTTTTTTTGAGACGGGATATTCTTTCGTACTATATTTATTTACATTTTTTTGATTTTCTAATCATTTTCTCTTTTTTTTAAATTTAAATTAGCTCTTCACATTAGTAAATTATTATTACTCCTGTCATATACTACTAATTTTAATATCGTGTCCCGTGATAACACTCTTGTGCAACAATCATCTCTTATTATCATCTTCCGATATCTAACAATTTTAATAATTTTAAACAGCTGTAGATATTTACTATGTAATTATTTATTGATTTGTTTACGTATGTTATTTTTGCTATCTCTTTCTTATTTGAATTTATTTATTTATTATTATCATTCTTATTTATTTGTTTATTATTTATTTATTTTGTATCTGCATATCATTTTTTAATAGTGTGATCTGACTACTTTACTTAAATTAGTTTTTGTTATTGTGAGCGGTGACTTTATAAATCTCAATAACGTGTCTCTATCTTTGTAAATTCGCATTATCTCAAACTCCCCATTTAATTGCTTATTTAATGCCTTGATTGAATTTAATTGTCGCAAACTAACAATCTCCCCCACTATAAATTTAATATTTCTTTTGCGCCGTTGATAGCGTATATTACTGTCGCGCGAATTTCGTGCATCTGATTCATTCTTACGCGATTGTACTGACGCAACTGACTGAACCTGATTGCTTATCATACCTTCGTGACTATTCTTGAAATCTTTAGTTTTATTATCCGCTATGAATAGTGTGTTGACGTACATGGCATTAATATTATTTAATTGTGGCTCGCTCTCTACTGAATTTTGTTGTATTGTACTGTGTGATTTCTCTAATCGATCCGTATTCGATTGTTTTGGTTTTTTGCAATTCTTCTGGCAACTTTTTTTTTATCCTCGCTTCTTTTGCTTCCCGCCACATTCCTAATTCTGTTTGAATTTTTGGAATATGTCACAGTCCTTAAGAACATGCCCCGGCATTTCACAAGCGTCACAAACTGGAGTTTGTTTACTTTTTTTAAATGTAATTTAATTCTTTTAACTTCATCGCAGTTTTGAATTAAATGTCCATTAGTTTCTCATGCGAGGCAAAATTTTGTATTAGTGTCATCCTGTATCTCTATCTTCTGCGCTACTGCCCTCTCCGGTGCTACCTTAGTTTTATCCTTTTGGGCGTCATTTAAATTTAACTGCTCCTGCTTTTGACCTCTGCAATTTACACTTTTTGTCGCGCCCTCATTACTTATTATACACCCTATTTTGGCCTTACATTCCTGATCGTTTCTTACGGATTCAATTTGTTTTGCCCTATTCTCTGCTTCCTGAAAATTCTGTACATTTAATTCTCGCAACTCTTTTTCCATATGTTCATCGACCGCTTGCAAAAATTTAAACAACATGACTTGTTCTGTAGCTTCATCCCCTTTAAATTGTATACCAAAATATTCTAGAGTAGCCTGTTCCACTTCTACTGGTAATTGCGCAATATTTTGTTTGGGCCTTTGTCTAATGTTTTCAAAACATCTCTGTTTCTGCAGTGTTGCGTATATATCTTCTAATCTCTCTGCCTTTAGTTCATTTTTTGTCTTTTCGCTAACAAATATATTATTAAATATTGCATTATTTCTTTAACCTCACTGTTTATCGCTCCCCCCAATTTCTTTTGCAAACTCCTCTTGAAACTTTCGTGGACGCAATGTCACTAATTCTTTTCCTATATTCTGTCGTATTGATTTTATAAATTTGTCTACCATTAACTGGTCTATCCCAGAAGTTTTTAAGAATTCCGTTCCCAAATATCGATATACTACGCCTTTTATATGTTTTGCGACATTTTCGATTTTCTGGCCTGGCAATTGTATAATCTTGTGAAATGTAACTTGGTTCATTAAATCTTTCGCTGTTCGTGGCATTATAGCAATTACTTTTTAATAAATTGATTTGAAATGGTACATGTGAGTAATCACTACCTGTTGTTCCAAGTACTACCACTAATTAACCACTATAGGTTAACTGTTACATAAATTGGTGCCGATGACAAATAAGTGGAGGTTAAATAATTGAATTGTTTAAAATAAATATTGTACAAATTTTATATGTGGAATAACAATACTGATCCGGAAGCGATTACTCTGTGTAAAATATTCGCTAAAGTTATCTGCAAATTCCTGTAAACATTTCACATTAGTGTGCTTCAGAAACAACAGATGGCAGCATTCTACGGGTCTATATTTTCAGAGAGGATAATTTTTTGATTCAAGCCAGAAATTTGTAGTGTGCAGTTTTTTCCAGTTTTTTAAGTTGTTAGTATACAGATGCACAGAAGTTCTGGAATTTCATTTTACGATTGTTACTTCTTTATTTTAAATAGAAAAGTTTAATTTACCTGCATAATTTCTTATCTTTTTTAGAAATTTCAATGCTGGTGGTTCAAATATGGACCACCGTGCATGTAGCGTTTGCTGTCACTAGGTGGCAGTACTGGTAAATTAGTTTTTCCAGCAAAAATTCTTAAAAAAACATATTACTGAACTAAAAATTATGTGCTAAATTCATATATTTTATAATACAGAGGCTGATCACACATTTTTTAGACGATGTATATTGTATTCACAAGACTAAATTACATAAAATTCTTGTGTTAAATTGTTCTATTTGACATCCCATATTTTGAACTATTTTTCGACATCGCAATTTCCAGGATAATAATGCCTTTTGAAGTGTCAGAAGAGGTATTCTATCCCATTCCTCCTGAACAGCTTTCCACAGTCCTGTGAGAGTTTTGGGACGACGTTTGGATAGTGCAGATTTTAAAAGTCCGAAAGCACAAAAATCCATAGGTGATACATCGGGAGATTTAGTATGGATATCAGTGAAGGGTATGGCCTTGATACCAGTTTTTTGTTCCATTTCTTTTAGGAAATTTACAGTGGATTTTGATGTGTGACTGCTAGCTTTGTCCTGATGGAGTCTCACAGATTGATGGCACTGTGGGTAAAGCGATGGTATTTCATTCAGAAAAATTGGCGATAAAATATGTTCCTGATGGTATTTGGAGTTAATCTTGACATTTTTTCCACTCTCTTTATTTTTAACTTGCCATTATAAGAAAAACCAGCAACAATCATGAATCCCTTAGAAAAACTTTCTTTCGATTCTTTGAACCATGTACTTAAATTTTTTTCTCCCCTTTTATGATAATAAATGGCTCTTTTTTTGTTGCAATCATTTAAATACACCCATGATTCATCTATTGTGACAATTGTTTTCCATTTTTCTTTGGATAAGTGTTTCTCATATAGAATTCTGCAGCGTGTCCTGCATTCAGCGATATGATTTGGAAGAAGACGATGCACATTGCGTTTTTTCGCCTTCTTAAGATTTAAATCAACGTTTATCATTTTGTTTACAGTGGACACCAAGCATTTTAATGATTTTGCAACTGTCCTTTGAATAGGGAGATTTTCTTTTAACATTAAACAACGTACCTTTGCAATAGTCGAAGATGTCCGTTTTTTCCTTGGATACTTGTTTGGAATTTTTGTCCCACTTGAGGCTCCAATTTGACGTTTTTTCCTTTCTTGTTGACGATATTACCCATCGACGCTTTAGATATCACAAAACCATGACTCTCACATCGTTTTTGGATAACGGAGTATGCATATTTCTCTTCGGAAAGAGCATAAATGTAGCCTTCGAACCACTGCTTTGTTAAAAACGCCATTTTGAATAAAAACAAAACTTTCAAGCCGCAGACGATAATTTTGACTTTTAAAAACATAGTACAACTGCAATTATTTCTTTTGCAGCAAACGATTTTTATTACCGCTTACCAAAATCGTCTAAAAAATGTGCGAATAGCCTCTGTAATGATAACATATATGAATTTAACACATATTCTGATAATTTGAAACATATATATATTTTTTTACCTATAAAAATTTCATGTGTGGTGTTTTATACTTTTTACATTCATTATATACTTTCATTTATATACTTATTACTTTCATTATATACTTTTACTATATAATTTTTACTTTCAATATATAGAAATTTCATATATCTTGTTATATACTTTTTACTTTCATTATATACTTTCATTATATACATTCATTTATTTATTTTTTCCATTATTTATTTATTTTTTGGACAGATAATTATTTTGATAAACACTGTGTATAAATGTAAATGAATGAATGCATATATATGTATATATATTGCAAACTGAGTAGTCTTATTGTAACTGATTAGTCAGAACAGACGTTCTAATATAGAGTGCTCTAGGTGCACAGTGGTTCAAAAATGGACCACCCCCACTACCTAAACTAAAGCTACATTTTTTAAAAATTTTTACAGAATATGTTCTTAACGCGCGAGAACTCGCACCGGGTATGACATACCCAATCCATTTTCATTCAATGTTTTTGTTATCTTCTTCTTTACTTTCATTATATACTTTCATTATATACATTCATTTATTTATTTTTTCCATTATTTATTTATTTTTTGGACAGATAATTATTTTGATAAACACTGTGTATAAATGTAAATGAATGAATGCATATATATGTATATATATTGCAAACTGAGTAGTCTTATTGTAACTGATTAGTCAGAACAGACGTTCTAATATAGTGCTCTAGGTGCACAGTGGTTCAAAAATGGACCACCCCCACTACCTAAACTAAAGCTACATTTTTTAAAAACTTTTACAGAATATGTTCTTAACGCGCGAGAACTCGCACCGGGTATGACATACCCAATCCACTTTCATTCAATGTTTTTGTTATCTTCTTCTTATCAGATTTGTCCGAAATTTCGTGTAGCTGTATTCAAGGTCACATTCTTTCAGCGGGGTAAAAACTAAGTCTGCTCAATAAATAGATTTTGAGAAAGATATTTCGACGGGTATGTCATACCCGTGCGAGTCCTCGCGTCAGTAAGATCTTTCCTTTTTTTCTGTCAGTTTAGTGCATCATGGCGCGATTTTTGAATTACGACGAGGAAATAAAAATATTGCGACACCTTTTAGAGACTGTTTCTAGTGATAATGAAGCTTTATCCCAAGATAATGATGCCTTTGAGGATGGAGAATACTGTAGCAATCACGATTCTTCTACTGAAATTGAGACAGAAACCGAAGATAAAGGTTCACTGTCAACAGCCGATTTTTATATTGGTAAAGATAAAATTTCAAAATGGCTAAAGAAAAAATACCGGAAAAATGTAAGAAAGCCTTCAAGGAACGTAATTATCGAGCTCCCAGGTAATAAAATTATTCAAGAGATGTCGCTTCTCCCGTAGATGCATGGTATGTTCTAAATATGATGGTATACAACATGCTAAATATGATGGTGCCGCAAACAAAAACAACTTATTCAAGCCCTTCAATGGAACTGGAAATCACTAATAATTAACCACCTGCAAAAAAACTCAAGACAAAATATAAACGATGTTAAATTTTCCCAAGTAATAAGGACTGAAAAACAAAGTTTATGTGCCAAAAATGAGAAAAATGTCTGTGTTGAACATCAGTATGTAGTTTGTAAAAATTGTCTATAAAAATGTAAGTATTATTAAAATTCACTAAAAATCTTTAATTTATTATCTTATGTTCTCTAGTTACGTAAGGTTTGCATATAAACAATATTAATTGATATTTAAATAGCAGAAATGAACTAGGGTATGAGATACCCGGCGCGAGTTCTTGTGTTCGAAATTGGGCGCGAGTGCTCTCGGGTTAATAGTGATATTTCTTTAAATGTAAAGTTTTGTCCCCCCCAAAATTTTTTTGATATAGTGCCCCTGAAGGGGTTTGGTCAGTCTCCGCTCGGACGGTCCTCTCCGGTGGTCGGCGCGGGATGCTTTCGGTTATACTGCTACATCAATTTGCATGTATCGCGTATACTGGTACAGGGGGCTTGCATCTACTCCTCCACTATAAATTCAATGGCATTTCAACTGGCCGGCTTGCATCGTTCACTAGAACAGGGGGCTTGCATCTGCTCCACCACTCGTCATCTGTCGAGCTTTCAATATCAGTCTCTTAGAAATATGGCGGGTACGACGGCCTTTCTTTGCTAGGGTCCGTCCATAGGCAACTTGACATCTCTATCTCCCTGACTTTCTCTGGGGCTTAATCTCCGCCGGGCGCAATGACTGCGGCCCTTTCAGCTCGTCTTAATGCTGCCTGCGCCTTCCGAGTTCTCAAATCAATTTGCTTTTTCCATCTCTTCATCACACCGAGCTAAACTTGGATAATTTTTTATTCAGGGCTTCCATTGGTGGCTATCTCCCGGCCAATGAGCTAAACTGGATCTCTTACTAATGGCTGCCCCCACATTTTATATGGAAATTTTCTCCAATCTAAATTGAAGGGGGCGTTAGCACGTGCACCCTTCTGTGGTTTCTATGGGGATCCTTACAACCCTAAATTCTCACGCTCCTCTTCGACCTTCTAATGTCCTCCTAACGAAGTCAATATCGTAAAACTGCCTATCTCCCCCCTTTCAATCTTCAATTTCGGACCTTACGTTTCCAACTTTTTGTCTGCTGAGACTATTAGGCCGTCCGCACACGGAGCGACTCAAAGGAAACTGAACTGGTTAGCGACTGAAATCGCTTATCGGTTGTAAACTCGTTAGTGATGTGGCTCCGCACACGGGCCGACTCAAAAGTGAATCAAATCAATAGTTTGCGACCTGTTATGGAAGGAAGAACATCATTATTCCGGACATGATTTTTAGTTAAATTATTATTAGAAATTTATTTATTTTAACCCTTTAAGTGACAAACCCGAGTCCAGCTCGTCCACCTGTTTCTCGCCATCCGTGTGACAAACGAGCTGAGCTCGCTCACCTGTTTCCCCTGGTAAAAGGATCAAACGAGGTGGGTTCGTCGAAGTGGATTTCGCTTCATTGGGACACCCCGAGCTGAACTCGTCTTTCTCTACAGGGGTGCGGTTTATTGTGAAAGAAAGAATAGGGACTGAAGTAAGAATAGTAGCAAGAAATTCCTTGAATTTCTTTTCTTATCACTATGTTTACTTCAGTCCTTAGTAATATTTTCCAAGAATTTTCTTGCAATTCTACACACGGTTATAAGTGAAATACGGCAAGTCATATGTTTTATTTGTTGCTATTCCTTCGATAGAAGTGGCGTCCAAACGTATATTTTAAGTGATTACTTAAACGCAAATTTTAAAGTTAAAAATAAGTTAAATTTTAAATACTTTTGTATTCCTTGGATAGAAATGGCGTCAAAACGCGTATTCACAGGCAATTGTTTTTCAAGCAGTTCGGATGAAGATGTTTTAATCTGTTCGGAATATGAATCTGGATCCGAGGAAATGTCTGAGGACAATTCAAGCGATTTATCAAGCGATGAATCTTCAGATGACGATGGAAATGTTTTATCCAATGCAAGATTTTGGTGCAAACTTCCCTCTCAAAATTGTTTGCCGCCTCCAGTGCCATTTACATTTTGTGGTCTCCCAGGAATGAAAGTTTCTGTTCAGGAAAATAATAATCCCCTTCATTATTTTGAATTGTTTTTTGACAATGAAGTGATAAATCACATAACGGAACAAACAAATTTATATGCTGCACAAACTATTGCTAACCAAACATTAAGCAAATTCTCCCGCTCGAAATACTGGACTGATGTGACAGCTAATGAAATCCGTGTATTTTTAGCTACTTTAATTTTACAAGGCATTGTGAAGAAGCCTCAAGAATTGTTATACTGGTCAAAAAACAAATTAATACACACACCCAGTTTTGCTACAATTTTCTCAGAGAGGAGATACCGGCTAATAATGCAATATTTGCATTTTGACAATAACGAACTATTTGATACAAAATCACATCCACAACCAAAACTTCGGAAAATATGGACAGTTTTCAACTTACTGCAAAGAAAGTTTTCCTCGGTGTATTTACCCAAGAAAGATATATGCATAGACGAAAGCCTCGTTTTATACAAAGGACGTCTTTCATGGGTACAATACTTACCTATGAAACGTGCTAGGTTTGGCATAAAAATGTTCTTATTGTGTGAATCGGAAACTGGCTATGTTTGGTCGATTATAATTTACGTTGGTAAGGGGACGCATATATCAGATGATTATAAAGACTGCAACATGATTACTAAAGTTGTGATGACTTTGGCAAAACTCTTATTAAATATGGGATACTGTCTCACAATGGACAATTATTATAATTTTCCTGAGCTTGGGGAATTGCTCATAAAAAATAAAACTGATTTTTATGGGACATTACGTTCAAACAGGAGAGATATCCCTGGAGAATTAAAAAGTGAAAAACTAAAGAAAGGGGATACGTTGGCTTTTCAAAAGGGAAAAACCATGATATTACGATGGAAAGATAAAAAAGAAGTAATTCTTATAAGTTCCATTCACAACAACGAAATGATAACTACGACTTCTAAGTCAGGAAAAAGTAAGATCAAGCCAAAACTTGTACTTGATTACAATAATACAATGGGAGGAGTTGATATCCTTGATCAAAACATCGGATATTATCAAGCAACAAGATCAAGACAAAAAAAGTACTACAAAAAGATCTTTAGGCATTTATTGGATTTGTCCATTTTTAATGCTTTTGTTCTTTTCCAAAACAATGGTAATACGAAATCAAATTTGCAGTTTCGTTTAGACCTTGTGGAGAAAATTATTGCAAAGTATCATATACCAAAAAGTGTGAAATCAAGGCCCTCCTCTTTATGTGCACAATGTGATATTCTCCGTTTAACTGAGAGACATTTTCCGGAATATATCCCTCCAACTGAAAAAAAAACAAGAACCCACAAGAAGATGCGTAGTATGTTGTTCGAGGAAAAACTCATCTGGAAGAAAAATACGGAGAGAAACAAGAGTGTATTGCAAAGACTGTAATGCTGCTCTGTGTGCAATTCCTTGTTTCAAAATCTATCACACTCAAAAACGCTTTTAGAGTGTGAGTATCTGAAATACTGAAAAAAAAGAGGTAAGGAATACATCTTTTATGAGTAAATAAATTTTGTAAACTTAAACTGTTAACTTCTATATCATTACTATCTAATCATATTATATATATATATATATATATATGCAACATATCTTTCTTATATTTATTTCAAATTTCCTAATTCACTTTAATTGTATATAAATAATTATAATTACTTATATACAATTAAATTGATATTATGTATTTAATATTATATAGTAAATTACATAGTACATAAACTATTCAAAGTAATTATGATTTTTGTCCTAAAAAATAAGCGGCAATGACAATATTTTGCACATATAATATAACTGCATATTTTATATAACAGAGCTTGAATCATTAAGTGAAAAAGCCGCAAAATGAAAATTTTATAAACATCACTGTTGCGGTATTAGCGCAAATACATTGTCCCAAGAGCGAGCGCCGACCTCACGCAATGTGTTCCTTCCATAAGAGATCCCGCCATACGAGATGACCGTGGGGAAAGCGAGGCACCCGCTGCCTATGAACGCTTAAAGGGTTAAAAAATCGTCACAATAAATTGTCTTTGATAAATTTTTTAAAAATTGACTGTATAATGGCGCACATATTCCATACAACAAAAAACGTTAGAATTTCATTTCATCGCTAGGCAGAAGTCACGTGACTCGTGTACATCACTTGGCAGCTTGCCAAAAGAGCGGCTGTAACATAGATTGTGTAATAAAACGCACAACGCAAGAGAAACTGGAAACTGAAGTTGCTAGCGACTCGACACGTTGAGTTGCCTGCGACTTATTACAAACGCGTTGCTGACGGGTTTGTAACCAGTTGCGACGTGTGCGTGGCTCCATTCAATTACATAGGTTACGACTCATCACGGACTGGTTTGTGATTGGAGTCGGTTATCAGTTTCTTTTGAGTTGCTCCGTGTGCGGACGGCCTTAACTGCAGCTGGTCCCACTTTCTTGTATTCAACTTTCAACTGCCCCCTCTCAACTTGCCATCTCTCGCCTACGCAGATCATTAAATCCAGCTGGTCAAGGCACTTCATTGCCTGTTTTCATCAAGTTACATATTCTCTACCCCTCGTAATGTCATTTTCCGCACCTGCAACCTGCCTTTTCCTCTTTTCTACGAAACGTGTCGTGTCTCATTACGACAATATACGCTCCTTGAGTTATATAAATTTACTAGATGAAAACCCGCAGTCCGCTACGGAGTACATTCAAATTAAATACAACGGTCAATGTATGCAATTAATGCCAAAAAAATAAATGTATATATATATATATATATATTTATAATAAATACGACGATAAATGTATACAATTGATGTAAAAAAACAAAACAATTAATTTATAAAAAAATCGTAAGGGGTATTTTAATAGACAAAATAATGTAGAAGAAAATATTCAAATTAAATGTAATAGGACATACTAAAGAATATAGTACAGTTTGAGGAACATAATATCTTTTATTGTATTTTAATATTTTTTGGATAATGTCCAATCGTTTACCACATTAGCAAAAAAAAATAAATAAAATTTTTGTCTATTTAGTTTTCATGCACGTGACGATAAATTTATTTAATGTACCAGAAAAAGAAATCGCGTGATCAGCATTTAATAAATTAAATTCTAAGAATTAATATTTAAAAATTCACTAAAAATCATAAATGGAGGTAAAGATTCGAAAAAGAACTCATTTTAAATGAATTTTTACGATCTTTCTCGTGATATAAAATTTATAACCCTCAAATGATTATTTTAAATGTAAACTTAAAAAAAGTTACTAAAACAGCTTAAAAATTTAATTTTAAAAAATCTAAGAAGAATTTTTCAGAAATTTTTCTTAATGCACCCCTACTCTTAAAGGAGAATCGCCATGCAAAATTTCAGCCCTTTAGGTCCAGCGGTTTGGTCTGTGCGTTATATGTTAGTCAGTCAGACAGTTACGGAACTGTTTTATATATATAGATTATTTAAATTAATTCAACAGAGCATGAATTTGAGAGATTCCGAAATAGACGTACCATCTTAAAAAATATTAGACAACTTTGTAAATGGCAGCGATTGATTGCAACAGGAATATAACATCTTCATATAGAGAATTAAGCAATCTCTACTACATGACCGAGTCTTTAAAACCGGTTTCCATCCTGATTTATAGTGTTTATAATGACTTTCTCACAATTCTACTACCGGGTAGTTTAATTGGATGAAGATATAGCGAATTTTTTACAGTTCATAGTTTTTGTTTCAAATAATTTTACATGTAGAATGAGATTTTTTTTAATACCTGTCTTTCATAAAAAAATATCCCTATGTATTTTTCTCCACAGTCTTATCCTCATTTCATTCAAATTTACGATAAATTAAAAGATTATTTTCAGTAATTAATTTTGTGAGAATAACATACAATGCGCACAAATAATCATTGCATTTTATCTCATTGAAAGTTTTATTCAAATGTAAATGGAGTTCTTTTCTGTTGATCGTAGACTGTAATGTAAAGCACTTTTTATATTAAATTTATTGCTTTTTTTACACCGATTTGAATACAAATTCTGTGTCCCGGAGAAGGAAATTAAATATACATTCAACTAAAATAATTTCTAGGACTCGAACGCTTATTTTAGGCTCAAGATACTAAATTTATATTCATCAACTCAGAAACACTAAAAATGTATTCATACTAACTTTGTTCATATTTTTGAATCATTAGAGAAATTAAAATGAAAAGAGAAATTTTTGAACAGGTATAAAACTGTAAGAATTCTTAATAGCATGCAATTTTATCATCTCAGTTATCATGGAAAAGTTTTAAAAAATTATTTAGCATTGTCTTTTTGTCAAACATCTAATGTCAGATACATTGTTTTACAACCTCTCTTTGGACGGCTTTGATATATATACTCAGCTGCAAGTAAAGTTAAAATTCATTAATATGATAATCAAACTTTCTACAACGCATTATCAAGTTAGAAGAATGAATGTTCCAAAAGAAAAATTGCAGTTCCATATTGTTATAAATTTATTTAAGCTTTTCCGTACTATATAATTGCATTAATAGAGTTTTGTATGTTCAGTCGAAGGTATATATACACTATTGGCCATTAAAATCGCACCACCAGGAAGGAAATCAAATGACAAAACATTTCTTATTGTACGTATACAGCATAGTAAGAAGAAAACAAGATTAAATTTGTAGGAAATTTGGGGGTATACAGGGTCCGAAATCAGGACACTCAACTGCCGCCTCATGCAACTAAAACAGCTCTAACCCGGTAAGGCATCGTGTCAAGCTGAGCTTCGATGACAGATACAGGCAAGTCATTCCATGCTGCTTGAAGTATATGCCCCACTTCATCAATCGTAGTGACTGGAGAGCGGTCAGTCCCAGTCACACAGCAACCCATGATCAAATGTTTTCAATGGATAAGAGAAGATTTCAATGGATAAGCGAAGATCTGGAGAACGTGGCGTCCAGAGCAACAGTAGAACACCATCTTTGTCGACGTAGGTCAGGACACGACGGGCAACGTGCAGTCTTGCATTATATTGGTGAAAGATGACTCTCGGAGGCTTCGAAAATGGGGCATAGCCACCGGCCTTAAGATTTGAGAAATGAAACGCTGGCTGTTCGGATTACTTATGACGTGAAAAAGATGTGTTCATGTCGTGAATCCAATGTCTGCCCATACCATCACACCAGGTGCAAGGCTCGTATGGTGATATCGAATGCAAGCAGGCCACGTAAGTTCTCCTTTGTGCCTCCAGACACGGATACGTCCATAATGATGCTGTACGCAGCACCGGAACTCGTCGGGAAAGATGATGTGGGGCGGCTCCTGTATATAGCTTTGCCGTTGGACGTACCAATGTCGCTGCGTATTTCTGTGCTGCAGTGTAAAGGGAAGCCGTAATATTCGTCCCCGTGCAGACAGTCCGTGCAGCTCCAGATGTCATCGCACTTTCCGTGCGGATACTTTTCGTGCTGCAAAAAATCCCATTGCCTGACTGTAGGTCCTTTATGGGGGTGTATGGTCCTGCAAGGCCGACCTGACAACATATGTCCTGACAACATATGTGCATCTGTCCTCTCGAGCGTTATTGGCGGGAGGCCGTTGAAATCCTGCATGGCGTTCAGTAGGATCCTCCTGAACTCATTCATTCCATATTTGGATGACAGTCTTTGGATACCAACCAATGCGAGTAGCAATATTGCGTAACGATAAACCGCACTCTCGATATGCAACGATCCTGCAGCTATCGAATTCCCACACGTGGTGGTGGGCGCTTCAGATATATATATATATATATATATATATATATATATATATATATATATATATATATATATATATATATATATATATATATCAACCAGTGGAATCTCGATCGATCATTCCCCGAATGGTCGTTTTCCGCATCTATCGTTTATTTAACCCAGTCCCGAATAAATTCCATAGAAAACAAGCAAAAAACACACCGCATGGCTTGTTCCTCGACCCATCGTTTTCCCGCAATTTCCTTTGAGAATGTTGCAACTTTATATTAATTTATCGGATCGATCGTTTTTTCATAATTACTGAACCTGAAATATAAATGTCTGTATTGAGCTAGAATGACTCTATAATTAAACAATGAACAGAACCTTTGAGATGCCCGCTCTCGTGTTTTTGTTCTCTCCTGTTTAGCTTGGTTTAGCGTTATCGTGCAACTCCCATTATTTATTCGTCGTTGGTGTTCCTTAATTCTTTAGTTTCTGGAGTATCCTATTTTCAGCAACTAATTCTAAATTCTCCGTCTATTCAACATTTCTGTTTTTATCAGTAATGGTTCACAGTCAGCCGACCTGAGCGGATTCTGCTGCCCTCTGGCTTTTCTGGTGGCCTTGGGATGGAGGCGCCCTGGTGTTTTGTCCAGAATGCGAGAATATTCTGATTTCTGGAGCCTACACTGGCCGATGAGGGTTTCTTAAGGAAGGCAGAACTACCTGGTGGTCCTGCTGGACCCCATCCAGTGCAATGGAATGGTTCTAGTTACAAACGATTCACGACTGTCGCTTCTCGTATCCACTTCGAAAACTATTGGGATTTTGCTGAACTGTAAAACGTAGCGGCGCACGTCTGAGAGTATCTCTTTAGTTTTCTGTAGCTTTTACTATAGATATTTTTTAAACTTTCAAATGAATTCTTCAGCGAAAAAAGCACGTACTCTTCAAGAAAGATTAAAAATTATTGAAGAAGTAAAAAAATCGCGACAGCAAAACGCGTTGACGTAGCCAAGCGTTTAGGAATCGTAGCGTCTACATTGATATTATATATATATATATATATATATATATATATATATATATATATATATATGACAGGCAGCGTGTTTTGCTCCTGTGTAAATTCGATTTGATGCAGTCAATACATATATTAAAATAAATGGGCGAGTGGCGAGGCCATTAAGGAAGTAATCTAATTCGTGATAAATCCAGCTTTAATGAACTTGATAAGTTGACCACTCTCCAGGTTGATTACCGCACTTCGCCATTTTGATAACTTATTCGGCACGCAGCCGCGACCTTCCGCTCTCAACGAGAATTTCCTCCAATCTGCCTCCAAAACCCGATTTCCTCCGAGCTTCCTGCTACACGCGCATGTGCAGACCTCAATCTTTGGTCATCTGGGCCTTAATATTGCTGATCTTGTAATTTTGACTTCGCACCCAACCTTTACACATCTAAAAATAAATCCTCTCGCCTAGAATTATTCGCTTTGCGCTCAAGTCGCTTCTAAAAGATGATTTTCCCCACAGAAAAATATGCGCGTTTTGTAAATGAAATATTAGATTCTTATTATCTTAAGCCCCCCTTTCCCGTACTTCTCAACTATATTTTGACAGTTCAGTTATATTTTGACATATATATATATATATATATATATATATATATATATATATATAACGTGTATTTTAATTTTTTAGTATTCTATATCATCTTGAATTCTATTTCCAAAATGGCGAAAACCAGGAAGAGAAGTTCAATTGTAATCATTACTGAAATAACAATATTCTAATTTATTTTCATCGATGTACGTAGTGAAGTATACTTTTTATATGCCTAACGTAAGCTTAAGAGTTCTTGTATCGGTTCTTGGTAACATGCGACAATGTTGCCCGATTAGTTAGAAAAAGTTACAAGAATATGAGTTGAGATCTTGAGAGGGGATCATCGTTACGATAGTTTAGATTTGCATGGTCTTGACTCAGTAATTTGTACTTTGTAATTAAGATTTGAATTTATTAATGTAAATGTATTTGCAGAGTAGGACGTATCATATGGGTAGATGTAAACCCACCCTTAAGATGTAAATTTATATTTGTTATTGTCAAAGAACTGGTGCCATTAATTTTCAATACGTAAGACAGTTGCAGATTCCCAACCACAGATATCTTGGACCTCTGGAAAAATGCTGAATTGTCAAACATCGTGCAAAATGTTTTTCACTGTTTCTATTTTTTTAAATATTCTATTTAATAACAAAACTGAAAAATTAGATCTGTGGCATTTGACATTTTCCCATTCTCCCTCAACCTGTTAAAATATTATCGAAATTTACATAACGGAAGAATAAATAAAAACCTCTTCAAAATTTTGAATATTAAATGAACACAGCTAAGCCAATATCATTTGCAGTATAGTTATTTTAAAAACACAATAAGACATCAAAGAAATAACTTCTGAAATTGCACACTTACAGGTAAAATTGTATAAGCTTCATATTTGTCATATTATAATGTTTATTAGTACTTTGATGTTTCCGACAATTGTCTTCTTCGATGCCTTTATTTCTTCGATGCCTCGAAATTCTTCGATGCCTTTATTTTTATGCACGAAGCATGATTTTTAACAATTCCTATGAAACTAGTTAAAATGTGGAGCAGAAATTCATCTGAGTATTGTCATTTATTTTCCTTCATGCGCCTCTTTAGTTTATAAGGAGAGACATATAGGTTTTTTCATGTACAAATTAGTTATATAGCTGCAACTTTATACATAAAAATGGAATAAGCAAATATATTCTGATTTTAATTTATAAAGACACCCGTATGAATCAGAAATTATAAGTAAGCAGAAACAGACGAAAAAATACAGCATTACTGTAAAGTACAAATCCATCTACACAACTTATATTATTAAAATTTTTAGAAGATAATGCCTTTGAAGCCGCTAGACATAGCTTCTTTAGCGACATTAACGAGACTTATCTAAGTAAATTCCTTTACAATTCCACAAAGACTTTGAGCAAACTGATCAATGTGTTAGGTGTCAGCAGAGGATTTGCGAAAAGTCTTTGTTTACAGAGATTTTCTTAAGCTTTCGCATTTGCAGCGTACAGAGAGAAATTCTTTGTTACACAACGTATCTAGAACAAACGTTTTCTTTATAATGGTTCAGAAATAAACGTAGCAACAATATTTGAATTTTTGAGTCTCACATTTTCCAAAATAAACCACAAAATTGATGCAAAAAATTTTCATAGCAAAATATCATGTAGTTTAAAAAACTTAAACATAATTTATTACAGTTTTTTTTACTATGCATATTGTTAAACTAGTTGAAAACCAGCCCTTCGCTACGGAGTACATTCAAATTAAATACAACGGTCAACGTATGCAATTTATGCCAAAAAATAAATATATATATTTATAATAAATGCGATGATCAATGCATACAATTGATGTAAAATATATATCTATCTCTATATATATATTTATAAAAAAATCGTAAGGGATATGCATTTTTTTTGGATAATATCCAATTGTCTGCTGCATTAGAAAGAGAAAAAAATATTTTTTTTGTCTATTTAGTTGTTCCGCACGTGACGATAAATTTATTGAAAGTACCAGAAAAAGAAATCACGTTATCAGCATTTAATAAATTAAATTCTAAAAATTAATCTTTAAAAATTCACCAAAAATCAGGAAATGGAGGTAAAAATTCGAAAAAAATTTCATTTTGAAGGAATTTTTATGATCTTTCTCGTGAAATAAATTTTATAACCCTCAATGAATTAATTTAAATGCAAACGTAAAAAAAGTTTAAAAAACAGCTTAAAAATTTAATTTAAAAAAATCTAAGAAGAATTTTTGAAAAATCTTTCTTAGTGCACCCCTACACTATTAGAAGAATCGCCATGCAAAATTTCAGCCCTTTAGGTCCAGCGGTTTGGTCTGTGCTTTGTATGTCAGTCAGTCAGTCAGTGAATGAATGAGTCAGTTACGGAACTGTTTTATATATATAGATGTTAAGTATAAAATAATCTTGAAATTGGAAAATACTCTAGTGTTTAATCTGTATAATTTGAATGTGAGTGGCATGATGAAATTACGTAGAAAGATTTAAGGGAACAAGGTACCTTTAAAATCGAATTTATTAATCTTCAATTTTTTACTGTATATACAGAATGTGAATAATTAATATTCTTTTTTACTACATTGAGCATCCTTAGAATTCAAAATGAAGATTTTTTGGTAAAATTTTACCTATTTTTCAAACATTTTTTAAAAAAAATGCTAACATTCTTCAAAATGCTCCATGCGTATTCCATATGATTTAAAAACCTTAATTTTTTTAATATAAGTTTACCATATACATATAAACATAGTTGTGCACTCAATGTTTTTTGACTGAATTTAAAATATTAATTTTTATTATTATTCTACCTGGTATTTTTTTACGTGTTTGTATGTTTTTATTTCATTTCGCGGTATATAAATTTGAAAAAATATATTTGTTTTCAAAAAACGATGCTCAGTTTTCTGACAAAAACTTCCGTTAACAATCCTGAGAAATTTGGAGTAAATCAGAAATAAATTAGGGAGCATGGAGAATTTTGAAAAATTTTAGTATTTTTGAAGAATTTTTAAAAAAAAAAAATCTTGTTCTCACACGAAATGCTTTTTTGTCAATTCTAAGTGCTTCAATGTAGCAAAAAAAAACATTAGTTATGCTCATGTGGTATATTGATCAAGATACTGAAAATTTAAAAAAGGGGTTGAAGGTCCCTTGTCGCCTTAAGGAAGTCCAGGACACAAAATTGTTCGAATTTTCGAAAAAAGTTTTATTGCATTAAAAATTTCTGTGTTCTTTTACGCTGAAAATGACGTTTAAATCATGTTTCTATCTTAATTAGAACAGGAGAAATTATTATTTTTTTTGCAACATTATAATAGTACCCAATCGTTGTTTAAACCTGTAAGTGCGTTTTTAATCATGATGGGGTTTTTCCCCATTTCTCGTCTTTATATTGTTATAAGTTAAGAACCGTTAAAGATAAATGGTTGAAACTTGGAACGTGTCTTTCTCAATTATTTTAATTTAATTTTGATTCAGCAAATTTGAATAAAAAATTTACTTTTGAAAATAGGATTTTTTAAATATAAGTTACATAATTTTTTTCGTAAATTTTAATCTAATTATTTTTAATTTCTTTAAAAATTAATATTTCAAAAAATGCTGAATTAAAATTAAAACTTATATATTTCTGTTTAATTAAATGAAAAAGGATTGAAATTCGACAAATAATGTTTCGAGTTATAACAATTTTAAATTACCCCACTTTCTTAAAAAAATTTACATTTAAAAATTTTTTAAAAATATTTAGAGAAGTTTTATGAAGTGATTTTGTTTACAAATTATATGGTTGACCATTACAAAAAAATTCAAAATTTTAACTCAATAAATAGAAAAAAATTTTAAATGTGTCCAGGACCCCCTTAATTAAGCAGTGCATTATGTAACGTTCAAATTTCACCGATCTAAATTAAAACATCTACGACCAACTTTAATATTAAAATACACTTACAATTCTGAAAATTTTATAGATTTATAGTGGATTGAATGATAAAGGAGTATCCATCATATTGCGCTCATTCTAAGACTTAAAACTCAGATATGATAATAAGTAAATTATTTTGAATTCATTGCTTTGAGTATCATCTGCAATAGAGAGCGTTTCAACCTAATACAGCACAGTACGACGACATGATCATTTAATTGCATGGAATTGGCGGATGAAACCTCTCTGGGACTTACTAAGTTGCGCCCATCCATATCAAATATGCATTGCGCCCCGCCAGCATGGAAGCTTTTCAAATATATATTATACCTGATATTTTAAAGTAAATATATATATATATATATCGCTCACTCCTTTCAACAATGTCATATCTCAAAAACCAAGATTTTTAAGGAGTGATTTTAAAGTTTAAAAGTTTATTAAAATGTGTGGAGAATAAATTTTAATTCTGCTCTCTAGCGGCTAAATATTCAGCAGTGAGATATGACGATATTGCAGCGATATACTACTCTTTCAGGACATTCTGAAAACAGGCATAACTAAAAATCGCAGATTTTTTATATATGACGTTGTTGAAAGGAGTGATATATATATATATATATATATATATATATATATATATATATATATATATATATATATATATATATATATACATTTACATTGTGTAGTGGTTTGCGTTCTGAGCTGCCACGCAGTGGGCTTGGGATCAAATCCCGAATAAGGCTTGGTCGTTTCCATGTCATCCCCTGATAGGGAGCAATGCTTGTTCACCTATAAGGGGTTCCCATAATAATGTAGTCATTTAAATAGCGGTGAATAACAAAAGGTGAATGTACAACGACGAGTGCCCTCGAACTAGACAGTATATACTATAAAAATAAATATATATATATATATATATATATATATATATATATATATGTGTGTGTGAGTGTGCAAGAGAGAGAGAGTGCCAAGAATATGTTATGTTAAACAAAATTGCAATTTTACTGGGTGGTTATAAAGAAACTTTGCCGATATATGGACCCCTAGAGGACTTTCCGTTCAACCTATCGAGATGAGATTTCAGATATTGTTATTCAGAGGTATGTGCTCGAGATTCTGAGAACGGCAACACAGTGACGCTCACGGTTACGGTTATAGGTATAGAAACTCGAAATTTTCAAATAGCAATGCCCATATTTCATATCGCAAAATACTCAGCGCGTGCGAAAACCCTAAATGCGTTTGAAAGGTACGTGTATCACAAAAAAACGGAAGCGTAATGCATGCACAAAAAACAGCTCTGTGAATGGCCAGCGAAGACACGATCGGGGCGCACGGAGGAAATTTGCATATGGCAGAGGCTAGAAACAAATCACAGAACGCCGTTCGCCAGATATTCAACAGATAGAAAACCGATAAAAAGCTTTCTGATCGTTTTTTTAGCCATTCGCAGAGTAATTTTTTTGTGTGTGCATAATGCGTCCGTTTTTTGTGATACCCGTACCGTTCTAAAGCTCTTTAGGGTATTCGCATGTGCTGAGCATTTTGCGACGAGAAAAAGTGGGCGTTGCCTTTTGAAAATTTCAAGTTTCTATATCTATAACCGTAACCGTGAGCGTCATTTGGTTGCTGTTCACAGAATCCCGAGCCCATACCTCTGAATAACTGTATCTGAAATCTCATCTCGATTGGTTGAACGGAACAGCCGCTAGAGGTCCATATATCAGCAAAGTTTCTTTATGTTCACCCTGTATATTAAAGCTTTAATTGGGCTTACAAAAAAAATTTATATTCAATCGAGCTTCTTATTTATAGGAGGAATACATAACTATTACAGTATTAATCTCTAATTTCTACCTGGAGTTTCTCACAATTGCAAAGATAAATTTCATCAGTACACGGGACTGGAGAATACTTTTTTTTTTCTAGCGGAGGCACTGGTCGTGTAGACATTCGCCTATAATTCACTGCAGTTTGCTGCCCATTTTATTATGGGGACACCAAATAGGCGGACCAGCATTACCCCCTATGAAAGGACAACAGAAACGGAGGTATTTTCGGGATCCGAGCAACCTCAACACCGAAAGTCAGCGTGCTGTACCACAAGGGAACACAAGCCCTGGATTTGACAATATTAACAACGAAGAAATCCATTTGACTCATCTATAAACAGAAATCTCATTCAATTTTTTGTTCCAACAAGTTTTCCTCAACGCCCTCATTTACCTACAACTTCATTCTAGCGGTTTTTTCTTTTCAAGACAAGGCGAGAGTGGCAAGAATTGTTTGAAAAATTGGTTCAAGAGTTTCAATGGGAACGAAAAATTGAGCAAAATGTGATTAGAAATCAATGGAAATTCCGGCATTTTGCATGTGAGTATGTCTTAAATGAAAGTCAGATTCAGTCAATTTCAGAGCACAGCATCTAAAATTAAATGCTCAAATGAGTGGTGTAGGATCAAAACTAGCAATATCCATTATTTTTTCCAAAATGAGTTAAGAACACTTTCCTATAGTTTTTCAATTATTTAAAAGCGAATTTTTTTGGGTAAATGGCCTACGAATAAAAAGAAACGTGGGGATTTTTCTAAAGGTAAATTCTAATGTATATCCTGAAAAATTCATGATATACAATTCTTTGTCTTTTACCGAAAACTGAAAGGTCTCATTGAGGTTGATAATTTTGATTCTACACCACTCAAATTCGCTTTTTACATTAAAGAATAAAGTTTGTAGGAAGAATTTAGGCATACTAATCAAATAAAAAAGATGTTTCTGCAAATGAGAAATTTTATAGACAATAAAAGTTATACAGAGCTGCAATGTCCTATATATTGTGACACATAATAAAATGCATTTATAGTTGCTAAATACTGTTAGTACAGAGCAATATCTTTTGTTATAAATTCATTTTACGGTTCATTAACTTATTTGATAACTGTTGAATGTTAGTTTTGAATTTCTGATTTTTATGTTCCTGGAAAAAAAAACTTTATATTTCCAGTTCAAAAATTTTAAAAAAATACTTTTTATTGAAGATTATTGTGGTAAAGAAATTTTTCAAGAGTAGTTCTGTAAAAAATATGTAGCTGACATATATTTTAATAATTCAGAACATTATTGCAATTAAAAAATTCTTTAATGATATCTTGCTATATAGCAAGATACCTAGCCTTGATTGGTTAGAATGTAATTATAGGATATATATATAGGGTAACTCTAGTATAGATGGCCATAAAGTTTGAAATAAAAATTCTTAGAATGCAAACATAAGAAATATTTATGCATATTTTAAATTATTATACATACACTCATCATATTTTGGGCAAAAAATAATTAATCATTGAGAACCAAAAGTGGGAAACATAGTTTGAAATTAAAATGGCAGATGGCCATTTCTCCTTCAAGCCGAGGAGAGATGGCCATCCAATACAAGAAAGAAAAAGTGAAGTTAAAATACCAAAAAACAACACATTTCATATGGTTAATCATGAAAAACTTATAGCAATTTGCAAAGATGCAATTATATCACGGAAATTGAGTGAATAAAATTCGAATAAACAACATTTGAAGTATAATTTCAACCCTTCACTTTTCGTAAAATTTTACCACAATTTTGGCAAAGGTCTTGATAGTTTGTACACGTTTTATGGAACCACTTCAGGCACCTTATACATTTTATTCAGTCATCCTTTATGGTTATGGTATTGCATTCTTCTCCCAAACGAACACAGTGATCCTCATCAAATTCTATTCCCTCGGAATCTGTAGAATCTGATAATTTCAAATGTATTCCATCTTCTTCGCTACTGGAATTGTCGTGTTTTTGTTTCTTCCTCGCGTTTATTTTAGTCTTTTTACTGGTTTTAAGCTTATTTGTCATCTTTATCTGTTACTGGGATGAAAGTTTCCGACGTTTTTCAATATTTTCTGGTGATGTCAAAAGCATAGCTACCTGTTTGGTATCTTTTCTAACTGTTTTTGTCATGGTTACATTAGGAACAGGTGCATGTAATATAATTATAAACATAAAAGTTATTTAATTATTTTAAATATAATTAAATTTATTTAAAGTCCTCACTCCGTATAATTTTTAAATATTGATTAAAGGTGGTCATCTCTCCTCAATTTTATGTGGCCATCTATCCTGAAATTGAAGGACAGATGGCCACCTAATTTAAAGCGTCACTCCGCCATTCTACTTCTTTGTTTTAGTCTTAGAAGCAAAGATTAGATTATATACGTGCCTTAAAACACCGTAAAGTTAATAAAAAATGTAACGTACGTATTGCAGAACATTCAGATACCTAACTCAGCAAAAATATTCAACCACTAAATTAAATAAACATTAAAATTTCACTTACTTTTTATAAAAGAAAAACACAGCTGTACCTCGCAATGAATGAACTCGTTGAACACTTCCTACGAAAAATTTTAAACTGCCATTTATTATCAAGTTTTAGAAATATTTAGATTGGCCATCTCTCCTCTATGGCCATTTATCCTAGAGATACTCTATATATAAAACTAGAACTAAAAAAAATCCTAAAACAAAAGCTATGAAATAAAAACAATCCTCTGTAAAAGTATGACTGGTTTCATGTGACATCATCATGTCTAAATAACAATCGAAATACATTACAATCGAAGTGAAACAATTTTTCAATAGAATTTTCCATTCATTCCTCGTTAGGAATAAAATTTATATAAGAAAGATCTTTTATTATTTCTTGTCGGCAAATAAAATTTTTAATGGAAATTTCAGTAACTTAGTGATTAAAAAATATGTTTCAGTGAATGAGAAAGTTTAAAGACAAATAAAGTTATACAGAGATGCAATGTCCTATATATTGGGGCCCATAATAAAAAGTCATGTATAGTTACTAAAGAGTTTTAGTACAGCGCAATTTCTTTTATTATAACTACATTTTACAGTTGATTAATATATTTGATAACGGTCGAATATTAGTTTTGACTTTCTGACTTTAATGTTCCTGGAAAAATATTTATATTTTCCAGTTTGAAAATTAAAAAAAAATAGTTTTTATTGAACATTATTTTGTTAAAGAATTTTAAAAGAATAATTCCGTAAAAAATATGTAGCTGATATATACCTCTTGAGAATTCAGAAGATTTTAAATGATGTCTTGATATATAGAAAGTTACCTTTCCTTGACTGGTAGAATGTAATTATATGCTATACCTGTTTAGATTGTAAAAAAAAGCATAAAACAAAAGATTTTAATAAAGAACAATCCTCTGCTAAAAGATAACTGGTTTTATGCGACATCATGATGTCTAAAGAACAATCGAAACACATTACAATCGAAATAAAACTATTTTACAATAATATTTTTGCATTCAAAACGGTTTAGGAATACAATTGATATATGGAAGATATTTTATTATTTCTTTTCAGCAAATAAAATTTTTAATGGAAATTTCAGTAACTACCTTTTAACAATAACCTTTCAAAAGGTACCAAAATTAATTCTCAACCATTTCAATTCATAAACAAAGGAACAACCGATTCTTTTCATTAATTTTAAAGTATTTCGAAACCCATTTATTGAAAGTTTGTCAGACTACTTTCGATATCCATCTTAAAAACATGGCACATTTATAATCTTTTCCTTTGTATTGCCAAAATCCTTTCTGCTGCCGACATGTAAACAATGCCTTCTTCAAAATTACTTTATTTACAATTTGTGCCTCTTTATGAAGAGTCTCTTTTGATCTTGAGAGATATTCTTTCTTTTATTCTTTCAAAAGCATCTGTCGCTTAACGTATTTCATTATTATCCAAACTGTGATGAAATTTATTCATCAAAATTTTTGAATATCTTTGTCATATGACGAAACCCAAATAATCTTTAGACATTATCGATTACGATATTTTAGATTTTGTGATATAAAACTGATATGAGTATATTTATTTTTTATGTGGTGTATCGAAAGAAACGTTTTGATACCGAATTTTGAAAAAATAATTTCTAGGCAGAATTATGAAATCATATGCTAATAAATCAAAATTATAATGATCATTTCATTGTGACATAGATTATATAAATTTTTAAAACTATTAAATGGAAAACATTTTTTTCAGAAACTAAGATTTTTTTTTTGAGAAAAACAAGCAAAAATTGGCGTACTACAAGAAAACTCTATTTTTAGTTTTTAACGAAAAAATATCATATTTAGGTAAACAATACTAAAGAAAATAAAAAACTGAAGTGTCAGTATTTTGCAAGAGTTACATGTTTTTTGGATACTAAATAAGATAAATATTAGGAACAGATGGGATTTCTCTTTATGGGATAGATAAAGTAAAGATGTAATTTCCTTTCTGGGAATATGTAGTGCATTATATTCAGTATTGTATTATATTCACTATTCAGTGTTTGGTATATTTACTATTCACTATTCAGTAGTGTATTATATTCACTTTCCCCGTGATATCCCTATTGAAAAAGAGTAGCTAATTTTGTGTCTCGCTATATAACCACAAGGTTTGTTTAGATTTCGTGTGGCAAAAAATAAGATTAGTGTTTCACAATACCTTAAAAACATCAGTTGTAATTTAGAGCATTTAGGAGCTGTAGAGGCTGTGGCGTGGATATCTTTAATTTGATGTCAGTTTTTCTTAAAATAATCCTTGAAAAATTCTTAAAAAATATAGTAAAATAGTCACTTGTTCGTATAACGGATGGAACTAATAATCTTCAGTCATTCTGACTATATATTACATTAGATGCCTTCAGGGAAAGAAATGCATCTCAGAGTATATAAATTTAAAAACTAAAGTCTGTGGAATATATTTTTCAAACGGGTGCTTTTATTTTTTTTTCTTTCGCTTTTAAAAGGCTAGAGATTCTCTGTCAGCTACGCGATTTTAAATGCTTTTTATTACTATTCCATATTGCTTTTTAATGGTCTAATCATGTAACTTTGTAAGGTATACACAAGATTCGATTCACAAGAATCGAACGTTTGAGTGAATGAATTAAATAAACTGCTTGAGATATGCTAATTTCGACATACGCGCTTAGTATAAATACCATGCAGCGTCATTAATAAAGGAAGGTTTTTAAAAGGTTGTTAAAGGTTGAAAAAGGTTGTTAAGGTTGATAGATAAGCGAGAGGGAGCTACGGGGTAAGTAGCTCCAGTACTATCCTGCGCTAGTGCTTAGGGGGCCCAAAGTTTACGTGGCAGTACTGCTGGTTCGACTCTCTGCTGGTTTGTGAGTATTTGAAATGTGTATTTCTATTGAATGTTAATATATATATTCCGTACAAGTAGTACGCATGCTTATTGCTGTAAAAGCAAATTCTATATGTGCAACGAATTCAATAAACATTGTTTCATGTATAAACTGTGTTTGTATGAAATTCATTTAGAGTGCCACTTCAAATTATATACACCCAAGTCTGGGTAGAAGTGAGCTACTTTCTCTATAACTTGTAGTGTGTATCGTGGCCATGGATGTTGTCCATGGGGTCGCTCTGTTGGAAATAAACAAATAGGTAAATATCCTCAACTGCCTTTAAAAGGAAAATGTTTCCAGTTGGCGTATTATATTTTATTTCCTTTATTTCTTTAAGTATATTTAAGAAACCTCTATTGAGAAATCTAAGCTTTCAATGTATTGATTTAATATACATTAAATTAATTAAATATATTTTAAGTAAACTATCTTCACATAATCAACGTTATTTCAATCATGTATCTTGCAAACTCAGTGTAAGACTCAGGGGTGACTTCACACCCGTTTTCAAACGTTCAGAATTATGGTAGAACGCATCAATTATTTAATCAGAGAATTTTTCTTGTTTCCTAAAGGTTTGCATAAAGAACACCCTAGATAAGATGTCAGTACAACGATTCCAGAGATAAGATTTCTTTATTTTGAGCTATCCTTTTTAAAAAAAAAATTGTGATTTCTATCAACTCTTAAAAATATTCAGTTTTCTTTAGTTCTGTAACTCCCCCATTAAGAATCAAAATATATAAGTCCCTTGAATGGCTTAAATTTTTATTGTGCGTTCAAGTATTTTCGAACAGTTTTCTAAAGAGGCTTATTCTCCTGTAGTCTATAGCTTTATTGTTTTCGTGAAAGGTACTTATCTTTTTCTGAAACGCTCCTATCAATCGCATCTGTTGCTAGGTGAATTATTTTTATGATACGAACTGAGATGAAAGATGTTCATTAAAATTTTTGTAGGAACCTGCCGTACCGACGAAATTTACCGTTCATATAATATACATCAGGTTTCTTTCGCGTAGGATGTGAATAATTTTTTATGCGTTACCTACGTACATGCGTTTGACAAGGTCTATTGTGTAGTTATATCAAGTTTTCCTTTATCGAGATCAGTACCTCTTTACAAATGCATTTGCATTAACGCCCTCAGCGAATTGTAAACAAGATATATTTCAGAGCCACAGAAATATATATAATAATATTTTCTTTGCGCATTGTGAATTCTTTTTCAATGTGTGAATAAATAAATTACACACACTCCCATTCATAAACTCCAGTAACATATTTTAAATGAAACCATTTTAAAACCCTATTCATTCATCATACATTCTTGCATGTACTGATGCACAAAAGAACAAAAAAAATAATTTTATAAACTCATATTTAAATTTAATTTGCATGTTTAGTCAAATTTCTGGAAAATAAATGGATGAATTTTAAAGAAATTTGGTAGAATACAAAGTTATGTAAGAGAAACAAATACCACGAAATAGTCATGGTACGCACTCGTAATCGCCAGTTAGGCTCATCATGTCCAAAACACACATTGCAAGATCTAACATAAAATGACTCTAATATGAGTTATAGCCCCCCCCCCCTCACAGTCATACAGTTCTCACAGTCATACAAATATCACAGCGTGATGCCATACTGGAAACGCGACAGTTTGATGAGTCACTGTGCCAGTCATTCCCACTTCTGGAAGAACTCAGTTGTCAGCTCCTGGAAGGTTTTCGAAGGGGGATGGCGAGTTGCAATTCCTCTTCCAAGAGAGTCTTAGACAGGCTCAATAGGATTTAGGTTTGGATATCATAATGGGCAATCCATCCGGTGAATAACCTCACTTGACGAGGCGATAATCCTTGACGAGGTGAGCTTTTTGTAGGCTAACGGTGTCGTCCATAAAAATGAACAGAGGGCCAGCTGCACCCCTGGAATGTCGAAATTTGTGCTGTAAGATCTCAACCCTATACCACTCACCAGTCAGAGACCCTCTGTCCAACATATGGAGAGAAGTGCGGTCGTTTAGAATGGTGCAGTCAACATCAGACAAGGACTAGATTTCAGTGGGGTCTTCACAGAAGAGTCGGCCAAGGTTCAGCCTGGACACTGATTCCCGACGTACCTTCATCAGGAGAGAACCTTGAACCCTATACCTTTCCTCCAACATCCGAGAAAGGGACCGTTCTATGGCAGCTCAGGTATCACGGTCTGGACTGGTATCGTGTTGGATCACCTACATAAGGTTCACCTAGTCGACGATTATCTTGAAAGTGAGGATATTTGCCGGATGGAATGCTCAGCCAGATATCCAGATTTAAACCCTATTGAGCATGTCTGGGTCTTTCTTGGAAGGGCAATTGCAATTCGCCTTCTCCTTCCGATAATATTCCAGGAGCTGAAAATTGCGCTTTTGCAGGAGTGAGACCGAATTCCACAGGAACTGATCAAACTCCTCGTTTCCAGTATGGCATCACGCTGTGACAGCTGTATGACTTTGTGAGGAGGAACATTCTCTATATTAGAGTCATTTTATAATCGATCTTGCAACGTGGGTTTGGACATTCCTGCGCAGATGAGCCTAAATGAATGTCATGACTGCGTACCATGACCGTTGTGCGGTATAGTATTTTCTCTTATATAAATGTGTATCCCTACCAAATTTCCTTAAGATCGTCTATTAGTTTTCTTGAAATTCGTTAAAATGTGAAAATTCTCTTAATTTTGAAAACTTATAAAAAAATATAATATATATTTTTTTTCTTTTGCTGATAAATGAATTTTATTTGCTTTTCTGAGAAATTTTCATTTTAACTCCTTATTTTCCCTGCTATTTTAGCCATTCATTATAATTGATATAATGTTTTTGAATAATTATTGTATAATTAAAGAAATGCAGGGAAAAGGATAGTGTGTTATAAAGTATATAATTTATTTTTTTAATTATTTAGAGTGGTAATATTTTGTTTCTTCGGATGTGAAAGAATAAATTGATATAGTTTTATGATATTACAGAGAGTGATTTGTTCTTAGCTGTCTTACACAATATAAATATAGAAACAGAAATCGTAATTTTATCTTTAAAATGTTATTTTTATAAGGAACTAGTCGTGTTTTCCACAGAGAATTAGGTTTGTTACAAATTCAAAAATGAAGCTCACTGTTTGCAGACATCTTAGATTTTAAGCTAAAATAAAGAAATCCAATTTCATCTAAAACCTGAGACAAGTGGTCTGTCACTGGGTAAGGATTTTGTATTCCCAGAACTATGTAATTTTGTGTTTTCTATAAGAATATTTCAGGATATTTTCAATTTCTGAGAATTTCCATTCTGAACTAAATAAAACAAAACAACAGTGCCTGCTAAACTGTGTCCCTCGTTTAAATAATTACATAAAGAAGTTCCATAATTATATAAAGAAGTTTTGAAGAAGTGGGGTGTTAAAAATGTGCTGACACATCTTGATTTCTCTCCTTCATTTTTTGAGTAATTTTGAAAATTTGGCTGACTGAAATTATAAACCAAAGTTTAGCTACTTGTGTATCACGGATGCATTTATGGGAACATACATAAGATAAACCCTAAATTTGGTGTGAGTATTTCTATTTGAACATTTATGTATTATTGGTATCAAATCCAACTTCACAAGTCGTTTAAAGCTTTTTCCCTTTTGTTAGAAACTGACTTTTTTTTAACATTTATATCTAAATCTAAGATATATAAATGAATTTCCCATGTATTTAGATGAAATTAGTTTTAAAGAATATCCATACCATTTTTTTAAACTTGTTCCTGACTAAAAGCTTACAAAACTTTCGAAACCAGGTGTAACCGCCAATCATGTAACAAGCGAACACACACACACACACACTTATATATATATATATATATATAAATATATATATGTATATATATATATATATATATATATATATATATATATATATATATATATATATATATATATACATATATATATATATATATATATATATATATATATATATATATATATATATATATATATATATATATATATATATATTTAAATATATATATATATATTTATATATATATATATATATATATATATATATATATATATATATATATATATATATATATATATATATATATATATATATATATATATATATATATATATATATATATATATATATATATATATGTCGCAGGGTAGATAGCGGCGACATTGTACAAAATTAAGAAACGAGATAAGATGACCAAAATAAAAAAGATGGATAACAGGGAAGGTTAAAGGGAGAAAAGAGTATAAGACGAAAGACCGTAAGACGGGAGAGATTGATGAGAGACGGAAAAGGCCAAACGGAGGTGGTAGCCGAATTGAAAAGAATTAGGTAGTTATACGCAATTATGGAGTAAAATACACGTCGCAAAAAGGGAATACAGAGGTGAGGAAATGAAACAGGAACGGTAAATGACGTGATGACTTAGCGAAAGAAATGGAAACAAGAAACAGGTGGAATTCTAGGTATTTCGGGATAAGACCGTGAGAAGAGAAGGGTAATGAGAAAGAGCGACACGCCTTCAGCAAGGCGGGGATAGAAAATTCTAGAAGAAAACGGAAGAACCATTAAAGTAAGACAGAAAGGTATATGACCAATCGTAATGAGAAAAGATGAGGAGTTAATGAGGAAATGAAAAAGTATTAGAAACACAAGAAATGTATGAAGAAATATATTAGAGCTATCAGAATGACTGTTGTTGTTTGGTAGAGAGAGAGAACTCAAGAACGAGCGACCTGTACTACGAAGTTAAGAGAGCTGAATGGCTTCGAGCGGGATAGATGAATGAGGACTTGTGGCTAGAATAGAAAGAAATAACAGCCTCAGCCAATAACCCGATGCTGAAATGATATGATATCCGCGTCTAGAGCAGCAGAATACGAATCCCTAATTAATTTTAAGTGAGGAATCGGGAAGTTGTAGTGCAACGCAGTACTTAAGGAGAAGGGCGAGTAGTTAATGAACTGGAAAGAAAAGATGATAGCCAGAATGCAATACGATGATAATGGAAAGAAATCGTACTCTACAGGAGTGAGCTACCTGCATAGATGACAAAGCAACAGCATTCTTAGTGGCAGTGAAGGAGGTCGAATGAGGAGGTATCACCCCATCCCAAGGCACCGATTGATGCCGCCCCTGGACAGTGTAAGTCAGTGAGACCATCCAGCCTGCACCCCACCGCGGACGGAAAGATAGCATTACTTCACGGAGCGTGCCGCTACACAAAGGATCATCGAGAGAGAACAGACCGCCAGCCGAGTGATTATTCGTTATGAGGTTTGAAAGTACATCAGTGAAGGCATGTGTGGCAGTTCTTTTATTGATCACTAAAATAATGTTTTCCTTATTACCTCACATCCTTAATTAAGTTAGCGTACGTAGTAGATGATAACGTTTTAAAAGTGTCTTATGAAAATTGTTATTAAGTAAATTACCTCGTAGTTAGATAATTGATGATGAATAAATAATCTATATTTGATTATAAAAAGGGGAGATGAATGTGTAAATTAATGTGTCATAAAATGAAGAATCATATGATATAATACTTGTGATGAATTGCAATTGTAAATGATATATGTGTTCGATTCCAATATATCTATCCATTAATTTTCAATCATATGATTCTTATAATATTTAATAACACAGCGCAAGAAAGAATATTTGTTGTTCAAACAAACAGGTAGTGCTTGAATAGTTGTCCCAATTGGCCTCACACCCGAAAGTGACCTCCAATGACTACGGTGACCATCACAATATACAATCACCTATCCATTATAATATATATATATATATATATATATATATATATATATATATATATATATATATATATATATATATATATATATATATATATATATATAATGCCTCACATTAATAATTATAATTAACAAGTTTTGAGATTTAATAAGAGTGTCAGTTTTATATATATATTTTATTAGACATCTTTATGGCCATTTTAATCATATTCGATACTGACGCAGAAAAAGCGGATTTGAATCAAACATAGTTCATATTTTCAGCACGCAATTGTTAATAACCTCTTTCAACCTATGAAATCTATTCATGATGCGGTTTTTTCCCCACAAATGATCTTTAAACATCCGTAAGTTTTCAGTTAGAAAGAAAAGAGATAGTATGAAAGTCGGGTGTCAAGAATTAACAGAAACAAGAACCCATAGATCTTCCTCATGATGAAAGCCTCATACATTCGAACACGGAAATTCGTTGAATACATAAATCAAAACTGCTTCATTATTATGTAATTTTTATACTATATTCATTAATATGAAGGAAGATGTGTCACAACATTGTTAATTAATAAATAAAAATCTCATTCAAAATTTTAAAATACAAGCATATATTTTCTGCATTTGTGGCTTATAGTGCATAATTAAATGACGTAAGTTTAATGGGAAAGTGTCTGAAAATAAAGCCTTCCCAATTCGTATTGTAGCTGTTATGTGAGAATATTTACCTATATATAGATCAAAATGTCTGTGTTCCGGTATAGCTGATGGATTCCTTTATAGTGTCACTTGTTGTTTGGTTGGGGGATTAAGAGCGCGAAAGAAACCTTTACAACACTAAGGCAAAACTTATAGGGACAGATATAGTACCGAAGTTTTTTTTACTCATTAAATAAGCCTCGAATATCGATACATACCAAACACAAACGTAAAAATTTTGTGATATATTTCCAAGAAGTTTGGAAATTTAAAAATACATATTCTCTTATTTGTTTGGATTTATCTTGATACATTTTATACCTTTTTCTAACTTACTCCTTTATAGTTTCTGCTATCTCTATTTATTTTCCCTTTTTTCTAAAGCTCGAACAATATTGAATACAGGTAAATATTTCTTATCAAATTGTGCTTTACTTGAACAACTCTTTGTGAAGTGAGTCCTGCTTTACATTTTGAAAGCTCCGAGAAAACATTGCACATTTTAACATTTTACGTGAATTCTCTGCCCGAAAAAACTAACTGATTTTGTCAGAACAGGGATGATTAAAATATGCAGATAGCATAAAGGAAGAAAAAAAAATCCTAAGTTGTTGTTCTTGCCTATCCTCCATTGTCTAACGAAGTCAGACGAGATCCATAAGTCCGTTGACTCTCAGGAGGTCGAGAACAAGAAGAGGATCGTGACAGACATCCTCTCTAAAGAGGCCCATGGAATCTATTATATGCTCTGCAGAAGCCTGGTGGTACTGGCCTTGGTGCAAGTAGTATTCGCCACTTGCATCAAGCCTCGTGGCGCTTGGTGCAGGTGGCGAAGTCTTTCCTGCCCTCATTAAATGAGAGGCACTTGATATGACCGCTTGAAAGTCTTGGACGCACAGTCCGGGAGCCTCTGTCACATTGGAGGTCTAGAAAAAATACCGACTTAATACCGATATAACAATAATGGGTGGGGAAAAATCTTATAAATTACCCTAAGAGATAAAGACCAGTATAATAAAGATGGATAGAATAAAATCTATAATGCTTATGAAAATTCCTTAGTGTTTGCACATTGTTAAGGATTAACTTGCTATCTAAAATTAACTGCTGATATATGACCAAGGTCCACTTGGAAGAATATCTACAATAATATAAAATGTAGTAAAATATGTCATTAAGTTTATCACTCTAATTGAGCTTAAAATTCACTGGAGAACAAAGTATACCAGTGAAATCTGGTTCACGAATAGTATTACATCTCGGAGAACTTACTACCTAAAACGCAACATTAACTTAAATCTCTAATTTCGTACTCTAATTTCTACAGTGGATCATTCCTTTAAATCTTTGTAATTCTAAATTGATTTCACACGGCCGTTAAAATGCAGCGATAATCATGCGAGTAATTTATCGAAATTTTTATATTGTATGTGTCTCTTGATCACTGGGGAGAATGTCGAAAACTTTGGCCTACCTTCTTACCGTAATAAGTAGCTTGTGCTGTATGATCCTCATTATTCTTAATTGACATATGATACGTACATTTATGCTTTGCGTTTCAAAATTACATAAAACCATACTGTAAACTACAGTAGACACCGTAAAACGCAAGTTTTATATATATATATATATATATATATATATATATTTATATATATATATATGTGTGTGTGTGTGTGTGTGTATGTATAAATTTGGAAACAGTCGGACCGAATCGTTTATTAGAGCGACAAAAGTACATCTGTCCATTCCGTAAGAACGGGTCGGAAGTAATATCATCTTTCAACATTAAACGAGAGGGCGAGGTAGATATGTGACTATTATTTGTAGAGTCAGCAGATTTTCGGGCTCGCGATACTAACCCGCTCCTTACTCCAGACATATACACGTGTAGAAAGGCAAAGGCAGACGATTCATGGGAAATTCTGCGGATAAGGGTTTTAAAGCGATAAATTAATTTTCCTGGGGATCGGATTTAGGAAAGGGAATTTAAATGCCAGAATGGAAGGTATAATATATGAGATATTACACACACACACACACTTATATATATATATATATATATATATATATATCTGTGTGTGTGTGTGTGTGTGTGTGTGAGGTGACCCGAATGGTCATCTCCTGAAAATACTGCAAACATCATGGCCGAAAAATAATAAAGTCAGCTTCAGGAACAAAAGGGATTTATTTACGAATAATGCAGCACATCTTACTTACTCGAAACCAGCCTCGTGTCTAAATCGTAGCGCGCGAAAGTAGAATTAGGTCAAAAAGAGGTTGCCAGAATTGGCGGAGAAAGTTAGTATGGAAAGCCGAAGCATCTCGCCAAGGAGTCGGAATGTTACCAGATGAGAAAAGAAGTTTCAGAAAGGGCGATTATAGGTTATTAATAATATTTTCATATATATATATATATATATATATATATATATATATATATATATATATATATATATATATATATATATATATATATATATATATATATATATATATATATAAATTTGTCACTCTAATACTTTACTTGAACATAATTCGCCTTATACAAGATTTATACTCGTGCAACACGATTTCCTATAACGCGATTTCATACAATGTGTAACATATTAATCATGTTGTTATGAGGAAGTTTACTGTATTGGTGAAGGTAGATTTTGAAACACAGGAATTTTTTTAAAAAGACCGTATGATATAAGACAAAACAAGTGATGTCTTGCAACTATGTTAAAACAAAATGTAAGGTTTTATATAACGATTTAAAGTGGATCAGCTTCCCCGAATCTAAATATGTAAATAATAAAAAGTAATCAAATTTCAATCTACTTCAGCTAGTTCTTTTTTCTTACATTCTCATGAGAATAGGTTTGAAACCAATTCTGTATAAATTTCTGTATAGGGAATAGCGTAATTTGACTATCGTATCATCATCTCTTTAGGCTTGTTATTAGGTATCCACTACAATTACGAAATAAGACTTTTTCACAGAACTAAAACGAAATGAAATGTAAATAGAATAAAAATGATTGCAACCAGATGAATATCAGCGCGCATTAAAAAATCAATTAGCATTTTATTTTTGGAGTTTGTTCCACTGTACATGGTGCAAAAGAAACTGAAATATTTGCTCAACTCTTTCGAGAATACAAAGCTATTGGATTTCGAAAAATGCTCCCTGAATGTATACGGCACTTAAGAATATTACTACAAAAGAAAATCTGATAGCTTTCCAGGGAGAAAACTGCGTTTCTCACAAATTACTTTTTTCCATGCACCATATATGTATACTGTATATTTCACACTTTTCGTAATTCTTTTGTTATATTTAAGATGCAGACACATCATGAGAAAAAGGTATTGAATTTTGTATCATGCGAAGTTATGCGGTTCACAGTTTGAAAACTTTTCGAAAATTGAAAAGATTCAAACTTTTATGAAGTTCAGGAGAGAAGCACTTCATTCCAGAAGAGGCAGCTAGTATTTGTAGAAAGAGTACGTTTATGCTGAGTGGAGGGAACAAGATCTTACGAAAAACGATAAAAAGCTTTATTACTGATATATTTATTGTTCAGTAATTGTTCATGTGAGGTACTATTTTTAATAGGAAATCCTCCTCTACTAAGTATCCTACGGTTATTACTCGTATATTGGCTGTAAAATATTTAACAGAAGATTAAAAAATTTAATTTATCATCTCTAAAAGCTGTATATGCTATTTTATACGGTGAAAGTTTGGTAGCCCTTCGTACTAATTAGTTTTTGTTTGATTAAAAAAAATATGGTTTTAAGAATTTGAAAAATTTAATTAAATGACTGTTGTTTGCAAATTTTAATTTTTTTCTGTCATGTCTACTGCTTTTTTAAATTAATCGGGATGAAAAAAATGTTTTTAAATATATCATCATTGCTATTTCCATCATTATTTTCGTAAAGTAACGCCAGTTTTTTTTAAAGTTCACACAAAGGAAACTGGTTTTTACAACATTTGTTTATCTCATGGAAATTGCACACACACACACACACACACACACACTCACACACACACACACACACACACACACACACACACACACACACACACACACACACACACACATATATATATATATATATATATATATATATATATATATATATATATATATATATATATATATATATATATATATATATATATATATATATATATATATATATATATATATATTGGAAATTCTGTATGACATAATTGAAACAAATCAATATTTCTTCACCTGGGAATTCGCTTTACCGTAAAAGAATGGAAAACGAAATAAAGGAAGGCTTTCAATACATAATTCTTCCTTTTTCACACATATTTTTAGTGTTTTCCCTATTAATGAAAAATAAGTAGCATTACTTAATGAATGTATAAAAATATGCTTATAATTTCCCTAATTAAACAATGACAAATAATTATTTTTGTGTGTTTACTGATTTAATGGACAATAATTTTTGAAATACTTCCAGATGCCATCCAGATCCCACATAAGTTAATAAAATTTAAAAAGATTTCGTCATACAATTTAGTGATGTTGAACTGAAAAAATTCTGTTTATCAAACGTAAAGTCCCACGTTAGAAATTTGTCTCACTCGAGTTGTGTTTGAAGAGAGAATCAACACTATTTGTAATAAATGGCTTACTTGGTTTTAAAAAAAATAGTGTTATGAATGTTTGATAAACCCTAGCACATACAATTTCAAAAATTATTTGATTTTATATCGTTGAAGATAAAATTGCTTTATTATTTTATACTTATATAGGTTTATAACAAAAATGAATAAATTATATTATATTTGGTAGAATTTGATTAAAAAATGTAGAATTTATATATACTACAATGAAATTCGTGTAGCCTCTTTGATACTGTTTAAAATATCACATCGCAAAAATGTACACAATTCATTCTACTTTACCATAATGTCTGTCACACATTTTTGATAAGCATTAATTAATAATTATTGAAATATTTTACTGAAAGAAAATAAAATGCAGTGATACATAATAAAGAGTGATGAACTTGATTTTGCTACTCTGAAAAGTAATAAATGATACTGTATATTTTATACCTTGTTAATGTGAGAAGCACTTGTTCAATGATTACCTTTACAATTTATCATTTTCATTCAAGGAAATGAGAATAAATTTTTGATTTCTATTCCTTTTCCCTAGGACAGCGGTTCCGAATTGGTGGGTCGCGGAAGGGTTACAGGTGGGTCGCGACTCGATCCTAAAACTATTAAAATGGTCTTTGTGTACTTTTAAAATTGTAGTTTTTATCTTTACCTAGGTACACTTGTTAGTGAGTATGAAACTACTTGTTGCATATATTGCAAACATATATCTATTGTTAAATAAATAACTGTTTTGCTACAAAGTGCTTATATTTTGTCAACCATTTTCAAATCAGAACACAAATTGTTTATCAATAATCAATCTGTATCTTCAAAAAAGAATATATATATATATATATATATATATATATATATATATATATATATATATATATATATACAGTGATTTCCGCTTATAAGAATCACGTTTGTTATTACTGTTTTTGATTCTAATAAGCGGTTGATGCTTATAGCCGAAATTTAGGTTTCTGGACAGGCACACACACACCTATATACACATATATTAGATAATTTACCATAAAATACTCTTTAATTTATGTTAATTATCTTTTATTAAAAATATTTTTTATAATTTTAAAAATGCAACTTAATTCCTAGACGTATATGTAGATACACATGATTATAGTAAGAGAAGAAAAAAATCTAATATTTGTTACAACATACCTGCATAAAAGTTTTAACATTTCAACTACAGGAAGGGAGCAAGAAAAAGTTTTCTATGTTAGTTTGACGTAATGAAGTTTTTAGGAGGCTGTTTATACCTCTTTCAATAACAATAGTCTCAGACGAAGATTCACCTTCTAGCTTACGTTTTACGGTTTGATAACGTGCTGAATCTACTAATGTCAGGTTTTCCTAAGTGATAGTGGACACTTCGCCGAAGATTTATGTGTTTCAGGGTCCAGGAATCCACAACCAGTATGTGGGAGGTGGGGAAAAAAGAGTCCCTGTCTTTGTTTGTCAGTGGAGAAAAGTGAAATCGGACCCGGACGGGTAAAGATGCCCCCGGGTCAAGCTAATAGGGCAGTGTTGTGCTAAAGCGTTTAAGGGAAAACTATTATGTTATGTCTAACAAAGAAAGGGTTGCATTTTACGACTGAATTCCATCCCATCTTGTCACTCTTTCATTAAAAAAAAATGAAGAAAGAACTTCGTGCCTTTTGAGGGTTTAAGTGGCTTTTTTTGGAAAAATGAAAGGAAAGCGAAGAGTGTAGCTGATTCTTAAAACCGGTGGATTGATTCTTTAAAGCGAAAATTTCAACATGGAAATAATACATTTTTTTTTTGTTTTTGCGATATTGATTCTCATAAACGGTTGATTCTTATAACCACTGATCACTATAAGCGGTGGTTACTGTATATATATATATATATATATATATATATATATATATATATATATATATATATATATATATATATATATATTTGCAATATTTGATGGTAAATTATATATACATAAGGAAGGGATACGATACAAATAAGATTTTTACTCCACCATGGACCGATGGACCGTGGAGGTTCCGATAAGGACAGGTGGGTCGCCAGCTGAAAAAGGTTGGGAACCACTGCCCTAGGATAATGATTATGCTGCTCCATGATCAATTGTCAAATCTGTAATTAACGTTTACTCAATAACGATTCGAAAGCAAAAGTCTCTAAACCTTGAACTAGTATTCCATCATATACTATATCATGTATGTTTGCTTGCGTGTGTGTGTGAATGTTGCCCCTGTGTTCTACATCAATCATATACTATCAGCGATATGAGAAACAGTTATTTTCCGATGACGTTGAATGGATTCTATTATGATTATTGGTCATGTTTTTTAAAATGATCATTTCTCGATCTTTTCAATGGCCAAGCACCACTGTAAACCATAGAAACAAGGAAATACACTCTGGTCTTAACGCTTGCAATCAATAAGCCATTGCGTTGTATTGAATCAAAGTTTTTTTTAAAAATGCCTATCCATTTAAAAAATCAGCTACATATTTTTTATTTTCTGTTTATCTACCTTATACTAGATTGTTGTTATTGAAGGAAAAAATAAATATTATCAATATTTTATTAGTTTTATTTAGTTATATTTAGTTTTTTCGAAACCTATTATAGCACATATTGTCTGTCATTTGAATCAAACTTTAAATGAAATAAAAATATAATTACTTTTTAAAGTAAAATCCATCACAGCAACAGTAATAGTCTTCTATTAAATTCTTGTTAGATGCTATTGAAAACACTGCAAAATTGTACCTAAATTGTTTACATAAATGGAATTATCTTATCACTCGATTTCAACCGCTTATGACTCATCGCTCTGGAATGTTTGCCATAATTATTACCTAGAATTGACCTATGGGGGTTTATTATTGTCATGGGATCATCAATTAATCGATTCTTTGAATTAGCTTTTGTCCACCTATCTTGTATTAAGCGATTCACTGTGTGTTGTATTGAATCAACATTTCGTTTAAATACCTATCCCTTTAAAAACTCAGCTACATACTTAGAATACTCCGTTTATCTACCTTATACTAGATTTTTGCTATTGAAACAAAAAAATATAAATAAATATTATCAATATTTTATTTTATATATCTTTAATAAAATTCCCTTTTGATACATTCTGAAGAAGATCTAATAAATAAAAATGTTAGAATAACAGATTGATTTTTACTGATCAGTCCTTGAGACAGTGGAACTTAGAAGAAAAATTCCATTTATATTTGCTCGGAAAGAGAATAGTTGAGACAAAGAATTTTAATCTTTGTATCATGAAATGTTATCTAAGATATAAGTTAATATTCTTAAATACCATACTTTGGCAGAAATGCAACAATTACATAATTTTTCCCTAACCCACTCTTACAATTGATGTTATATTTCTATGCCATATTTAAATTCTTACGACGGAATGTAATTAAAATTAACCATTAATTGTCTTACCCTAAATATACAAATTTTCCAAAATTTTTTTTTGACGTAGGGTAACTATAGGATAGATGGCCATAGAGGAGAGATGGCCAATCTAAATATTTCCAAAATTTGATCATGTACGGCAGTTTAAACTTTTTTCGTAGGAAATGTTCAACGAGTTCATTCATTGCGAGGTACAGCTGTGTTTTTCGATTATAAAAAGTAAGTGAAATTTTAATGTTTATTTAATTTACTGGTTGAATATTTTAGTTGAGTTAGGTATATGGATTTTTTGCAATACGTAGGTTACTTTTTTTATTTTACGGACTTTTAAGGCACTTATATAATTCCAATCTAAGCCTAAAATAAAGACGTACAAAGGCGGAGTGACGCTTTAAATTGGGTGGCCATCTGTCCTTAAATTTCAGGATAGATGGCCACATAAAATCGAGGAGAGATGGCCACCTTTAATCAATATTTCAAAATTATACGGAGTGAGGATTTTAACTGAATATAATTATATTTAAAATACTTATATAATTTTTATGTTTATATTTATATTAATGGATAAAATTGTTTCAATTTTAACTAATATAAATATTTCAATAATAATAATAATATAATATGCGGAACGATGTTTTTTTCCAGTTTTTCAAGATGCCGAATAAATACATAAGAAAGCCTCATTCAAACCGTGGGAACTGGAGTGAAAATGATTTGTCTAAGGCAATGGAGGCTGTGCAAATGGAATCATATTCGATAAAAGGAGCGTCTGTAGCATTTCACATTTCACGAAAGAGTTTGGAGAGCCAATTGAAGACCAATAATTCCAATAAAGGCATCATGGGTCCTGGTCCGATGTTTGGAAAAGAAAACGAAGAAAGATTAGTAAAAGACATTAAAGGAATGCAGAAACAAGGATTCCCATTTACTCGAGATGATGTAAGAATTCTCAATCTTGTATTTGCCAGAAAAACTGGATATAAAGCACCGTTTTAATGATACAAGTGACAAAAAACAAAAACACGACACTTCCAGTAGCGAAGGAGATGAAATACATCTGAAATTATCAGATTCTACAGATTCCGAGGGAATAGAATTTGATGAGGATCACTGTGTTGGTTATGGAAAAGAATACAATACCACAACCAAAACGGATGACTGGATAAAATGCATAAGGTGCCTGAAGTTGTTCCATGAAACGTGTTCAAACTATCAAGACTTTTGCCAAAAATGTGGTAAAATTTTACGAAAAGTGAACGGTTGAAATTATACTTCAAATGTTGTTTATTCGAATTTTATTCACTCAATTTTCATGATATAATTGCATCTTTACAAATTGCTATAAGTTTTTCATGACAAACTGTATGAAATGTGTTGATTTTTCTATTTTAACTTCATTTTTTCTTTCTTGTATTGGATGGCCATCTGCCATTTTAATTTCAAACTTTGTTTACCACTTTTTGTTCTCGATGTTTAATTATTTTTTGCCCAAAATACGATGAGTATATGTATAAGAATTTAAAATACGCATAAATATTTCTTGTGTTTGCATTCTAAGAATTTTTATTTCAATCTTTAAAAACTATGGCCATCTATCCTAGAGTTACCCTATATTGGAAATTTAACGGTTCATCCCTATATTAAGCAGCTATGCAAAATTAAATACGCTTGGGCCTCATTCACCCACTCACACACACACACGTGTGTGTGTGTGAGTGGGTATGTGTATACGTGGGTATGTGAGCGAGTATGTGTATTTATATGTATATATATATATATATCTTTTTGAAATAATTATAGTAAAAGAAATTCATACTCTCGTGCTTAAGGAATTAAAATAAAAAAAAACAAAAATCAAATTATCTATATTAATCAAGATTGCAAACATGAATCATCTTTTAAACTTTTTTAATTGTATTGAAACACTGAAACTATTCCCCCATATCTTTATTTTCGCCAGTTCGTCCCATTTCTTCATTTTCTAGTACCTCTTCTATTACTTTCAGGTTTTTAGTCGAAAGTAAATAACCTTCAGGTAATCACATATGGAGTTTTTTACATCGCTCGTCTGGAATAATAAATCATGGAATCGAGATTTCAATGCGGAATGAGACTGCTTTGAACTTCAAACATAAAACAGTTTATGGACTTTTTTACAAGTAAGCAAATTTTGAGAAAAGTGAATTTCGGCGAAGAACGTCGAATCTCATTTGGGCGGAGTGTTATAGGATTATCCGGTAATTTTTATATGACCTACTTAAAACTGATTACATTCCGAAATCAAAGAATTCGTGATGACTTTCTTAAAATAAAATGAGTGAATTCGTACAGGTTATTTTCTTTATTATTAAATTAGACAGAATAACAATTAGTCTTTAGTTGTCGTATTGTTTACAACGAGTTTATCATTGAACTGAATAATGATGAAGGTCTCTCTAATTTCATTTTTATTAACATTTATTTTCTATACGTAGTAAGTACTGTGATTTGAAGAGCATAAAAAAAGTACCTATACAATACTTACACAAAATAATTTAACAACTTTACTGTATTCTTATTCCAATATCAGGTAGCAAATACTAGCCCTTAGGTAGATCCCAGTTTATAAACTAACTGATCGTAAGGGGATTTTTCCCCTTTTTAAGTATATTAAAGAAACTTTCAGTTTATTACAGAGAGTCATGCATTCCAATCTGATCGGTATCAAGGCAGAGAAAGAATATACTGGGCTAGACTTCAGCCTCATTGCTAAAGAAAGTCACCATAGAATATGACAGCAGTTTAGAAATGCCATGGAGATCCATAGTTCGGTTAAAAATAAAAAAAGAGCATACATTTATGTAAATATTATATTTCAAGGTTAAATATATATATATATATATATATATATATATATATATATATATATATATATATATATATATATATATATATATATATATATATATATATATATATATATATATATATATATATATTATTTCCAATGGCGCATTAAAAGACAATTGAACATCAAAAAGACAACAATAAATCTAGAAATGAAAGCGAGCAATCCAGTATCGTTCGCAGATTGATGTCCGCGGAAGAGCAGGACATCTGGACAGGTGAGGCAAGTCCATTTCCTCGTGAAGATCACACAAGGTACAAAGAGGGTCAGGAACCACGTTGATGCGACATAGATGTTTACGCAGGCTGTCGTGGCCAGATATCAGACGAAACATGGCGACAGATTTCATCCCAGGCCACTGAGGGATATTAAAAATCTGATTAAGACATGGTTAATTAAGGTTGCGATTTTTGAGTTCTTCCCGAAAAGAATCCCTGAAGATATTCTTTATGAGATATTTGATACTATTAAAAGCAAGTCTGGGATTAGTTCTCTGAAGGACAGAGGCCCCCTTCTTTACCAAGAATTCGGCCGACTTATTCCCCTGGATTCCACAGTGGGCCGGAATCCACTGGAGAACTACTATCTTATTATTACAGGCAAGCCAGTTGAGGTGATTTAAGCAATTATCGATGGTTAAAGTTCGGGAGTGGCTGGGTGCGTCAATTGCTTGAAGTGCGGCCTTTGAATCCGATAATAACACAACTTTTGAAAAGGAGTCCAGACGTGGCCGGAGTTGTGACAGGGCCTGGCAGATGGCCGCGATCTCACCATCGAAAGCTGATCTATGGATGCCGACGGGAGTATAAAGGCAAGGTAAATTATATATACTATTTCGTTTTTAACATCAAGGGGCAGACAGGTTCTATTAGAATCTACTACCCCCAATTAGACCCCAGTATCTATCGAAATTTCTACGAGGAATCATTATACCGATGGACTTCTTAAACCTGTTGTTGTATTGCTCGTCCACAGTTATCTTATCGGGCGTGAATTAGTTGGGTAGTACATTAATTATTTATAAAGGGGTAGTTGGGTGCGTTGTGTTTTAAAATTATTTTGTTAATAACCCGTAGTTCAGGACGTAATTAGCAATTGACGAACAAGTGAACTAAAATATTGAAGAACAAATAAAACAGAGAGTTGATTTAAATTTAACTTAAACTTAATTTATTTACAAATTATTATACATTTTTTGTACATATTATTTTAATCATACCTTTCATAGGCACACTTAGCCATATACCAAAATCAGTTTATCATTATATCCAATATTAACATTCAAAATTTACTTGACGAGGAAAATAGGGAGCGCACGACAAATAACCAAAACTCAAAATACTTATTCAACTCTAAGTCTTATATAAATTACTCCTACTCTGACCGTAATCAAACTTATTTTTAAAAAAACCAAAACAAAAAGGGGACTGATCTAAACAATAAATTGTGCCACTCACTCGGTTCCGTAGATATTTAGCAGATTGTTGACTCCGCTGACTCGTCTAGCTGGGGTCCGTTGGATCCTTCCGTACATAGGCAGGGGGCACACACCTCTTGATTCTACGTCTGAGATAATTCTTGTGACCGCTACAAGACTCGCTCCACTATTATTTTATATGCAGGGGAATTTCTATTTTATCAGTAAATATGTGTCAGGAACTCCAAGTTCGACTCAACGCAGTAATAATACAAGGAGAACCGCAGCTCTACCCTAATACGCAAAATCTCAGGAAATAAACGGGGAACCGAAGCTCGACCCAACACACCAGAAGTCTGAGTCTGAGACTCGAGAGAGAGATCTGAGAGACTTCTTTTTTTTAAACTCCCAAATTTATACTTTTCAAATTCCTTTCTTCTTTTGTGTCTCCTCCTTCTCAAAACTTCTCATCCATTCAAGATTCTGAAACAAACTCATTCGCTTGCTCATTTCAAACTTTATTTAATTGGCCTCCCCTGCTAACCATCATACGCCCACACTGGAAAAACGCTTGCATAAACTCCCACGACGCCCTTGGTTCTGACATGCCGCCGTTGTAAATCCGAAAACACAGTCCATTGTCATGTAATGTGAAACCCTGGCGACATCTTCTCTAATTCTTGTCAGGCGATCAACCTCCCAAGTTGACCACCGCCGCAGGACTATTCACATCACACAGAACCGCTCCGCTCTGTAATTATCGTCCCGCTCAACCGGCGTTCCCAATTTTATCAAATCAATGTAATGATGAAAGCCTTCGATCGACTTCATCTCTTAATATTTTTATTAAATTTTCACATATTCGAAGGCGCTTCATTACACCTGTTTATTTACAAACGATCAGATAGAAGCCAATCGCTGTCATTTAGATTTAATTTATTTATTTTCTTAACAAATGGCTTGATACTGAATCCATTAAGCTGCAGAAATTTCTGCATTAATAGGAATATTGCAAAATACCATTGCAATCGGTTATTTTCTGAATTACAAACTGGCAAAATTGACGTAAACTGGAAAGTCAGTAAGAAAAAAGAAAGTGTTTCAACGACTTCAGGCTGTAACATCCTACAAAGAGTGGACAGTTAAAGATTATTTTTCTTTTTATAAAGGAGATCCGATTCACTTCCTACAAGTAATTATCTTTAGCCATTAACATAATATAAACAGTAAATTTCGAATCAATCAGAGCACACCAAGAACTGCGTCTTCCAAGGAGGTAGAGATTTATTGGTCTAGTTTTTTTTTTCAATTTACCTTATCTTTTCCTTGGTTAATTTTTCAAAATATAATAAATCTGAAACACACCAAGAATAAATTCTCATCAGTTCAGGCTAAATATGTCAGATATGCCTGATATGCACCACGAATAGAGCAAACTAGATTGCACATTTATAAAGCTAAGTTTTCAGATCCATTTACGTATGCCAGACATTCAACGTCCAATATAATATGCTGAAATTAGCTGGACAGAATATCATTGTTTTATGTGTGAAGTGCAGTTGCATCGTGGAGCTTTTTAGACACATAAATAGCAGTAAACTCCTCAAAAAAGGCAACGGATGTCAGAAGAATGATACGAATTTAGTTTCTAAACAATTATTTTATATGTTAGGATTTGTGTTTGAGACATTTTCAACATAAGAGAAAGCTAAATTTAACATCGGGTAACTAAAGCGTAGATTTACTTCTGTGATCTCAGGCAAAATATGCCAGAGATGCATCGTGAGTATAGAACGCTCATGAAAAGCTACATTTCCGATTTCATTAACGAACAGTAAATTTTCAGTGTCTAATGTAGTATAAACTAAAATTTAACATGTTTGTAATTTCTCCGTTTTGTATATAAAGGATAGTTGCCTTTTTGAACTTCTTACAGACATAAATAATAGACAATTCCTCACAAATAGTACAGAAAGTTTGAAGATACTGAAAAAATATCAGTTTCTATTCAAATTATGTTAAAAGTCAGGATTTGTGATTGTTTCAGTTTGATTGTATAAGAAGTAAAGAATTTCACTTGAGATATTGAAACATGGGTTAAGCTTATAGTATTATTAAAAGTTAGACTAATTGTAGCTCTCGGCAGTCTTTTACGATAATTAAAATTTTAAAACTTGGGCAAAATATAACCTCTTTGCGAAACCTCTACGACTTCAAAACATTTTAACATATATCATTAAATGGAAGCTTCTTCTTCAAGCAAAGTGAGTCCCGAACAATATTAAAAGATGGTTTCTGAACAAGGAACTTTATATTTTAATGATAGTGATTATAATATATGGTAGAGCTTTACTGATCTCAAGCATCTCAAATTACCCTCATGGTAAAAAAATTGCCTTTCAATATATATATATATATATATATATATATAGTTAAAATTAATTTTTTTAGTAATGAATCCTATGACTAAACAAGTATTACGATGCACTTCCTTTTAAAACTGCATACTGAAAATCCTCGACAGTAAATTAAATTGAATTTAGAATCTCTTTGATCTTAGATGCTATTTTAATGAAATAAAATTATAAATGGAGCTTTATTACCTAATAACGTAAAAGTTACTTTAAACAATCCTTAACATTTTTATTACTTCCGTGTTTCTGGTGATAAGGAAGAAAAAAGGAAATATATTATAACTTTAGTGAGAAATATAAAAGAGAAAAGGTATGGGAAAAAAGTAACGTACGGTTATATAAATCTTCTCCACTTGTTGTTTCTTTAAAATCATCGTTGTAAGACTTGAACTGTCTCTATCACTTCGTCATTGGTTCTCCAACATTTATTGCACCATTTCATCAGGACAAAATATTTAATGTACAAGACGATAAAATTTCTCCAAATAAAAGGCATTAAAGTATATTAATGAAAGACTAGTAAGTTGTTAGACAACCTTCTAATTTACCGAAAGAAACTACTGGAAGAAATATTGGATAGAGAAGAATACATATTGCTTGTACAAACTATAAGGTTAGGGCTCATTCGATGTGTAATCCTAACTCTCAAATATTTTATGCATTGTTGATTAATTTTAAATTAACTGTGTAAGATAAACTGTGTAAGAAATTGTGTAAAACATTTTAATCTTAAATTAACTATATAAGATAAATCCAAGAACTAAGGATGATTTAACAAAATGGGATTCCCCACGTTTATATAATCTACAGGTATTCCTCGACTTACGACCGCTCCACTGACGACTCCTCGCAATTACGACCAAAATTTTTAAATAAAAATAATATATATATTATTTTTCTAAAATTACTATTTCCTCGTATATACAGTACATACTTATATGTTTTACACAATTATTAAAAAATATCATGCAATATTCTGCAGTACTGCAAAAATTTATGACTCAATTGTTGAAAAGTAAAACGTAATCTTCTTTTACAGACATATATTTATTTAAGCGTATATCTTCACAATAAATCGTAATTCTATTGACATGAACAACGTAGCATATTAACAGCGTATAACATTAACAGCATATAATAAAGACTCGTAGCTAATTCAAAACGTTCCCCACCGTTCTAGCGTGTTGCCATTCAGCAACTTATAAATACTTATAACATAATCTCATCGTAACCATGGAGTCGTAACATACTCCCACATTTGATTATATGTCTTATAATCAAACAAAAAATACAAAACCTCTTACAAACGTGCTAATTCGAGTAAATATGACAATAAAAAGACATTTTTTTTTCTCATATTAAAATGAAAATTAAACAGTAAACTAATAAAACAACAATATGAACACACTTATAAAAAATTTACAAATATACATTACAATATAACTAAAAAGTTATTAATGTTCATTAAGAGAGTCCCTTTAACTAAAAAGTTTTAAGTGTCACGATATCTAGCTGGGAGTTTCACAACTCCTCTTCGTTTCGTTGTTTTGTCCTTCTCTTTAATATCAAGATACACATCGTCTGGACTGATATCAACACTAGGAAGTTGGTCCTTTTGAACCTAGTAGAGGATGATCTAATATCAAATTCATCTTAATGCAACGCTAGGTAGAGACGGTAGGCAGAGGGTAGAGACGTTGAAGCGGTCGAATAACATTTCCATTAGCGACTCTTAATTTTGCTACTCTCTGAATTGTAATTTATTATTATTTCCTCTTTGTAGTTAAATGTGGATTTCGAACAAGCTCTCCGAGATATTCTTCTTTAAAGAGTTGTCTCAACCTTTCTCTTAATGATTGTAGATATCGAGCACGTTTTATGTTGGAGAACCAATGACGAAGTGATATAGACAGTTCAAGTCTTACAATTCTCTGCCCGGAAAGAGGTCAAGAATTATGGCAATTGGCCAGTGAATTATTTTCAGAATGTCTGAACCAAACAACACTATATCTCCCGGTGCTAACTTATTCCTCTTTGTAGTTAAATGTGGATTTCGAACAAGCTCTCCGAGATATTCTTCTTTAAAGCGTTGTCTCAACCTTTCTCTTAATGATTGTAGATATCAAGCACGTTTTAGCGAACATTTTGAGTCAACAATATCCAGGTCTGTAGTATCCCCTTCTCGTATACCTTGTATAAAATGAGTTGGTGGCTTTAACTCATTCGGGTCATCTGATAGGTATGTTAGAGGACGATTGTTTATTGTACATTCAATGTCACAAAGTAAAGTGACCATCTCTTCATAATTCAGACTAGCTCGTCCAAGGTTTCTCCTAAGTAGCTCTTTCACGGATCTGACCATACGCTATCACCATCCACCATACCATGGTGCAGCTGGAGCAGAGGTACTCAACCTGTGGCCCGCGGGCCGCATGCGGCCCGTCAAGCAAATATGTGCGGCACAGAACACATTAATTCTTTTTATTATTAGACACGTAATTAAAAAAAACTGGCATTCTAAGTTTATTTATATTTTTTAAAATATTTTTTTATATTTTTAAAGTTTTATAATAACATGAACAATCATCGCTCGCTGAGATCTAACTGAAACTGATGCCTGCGACACTTAACTATAAACTCCATGGTCTTGGCTCTCGGCCAACAAAAAGATTTTTGCATCTATACTTGCGCCTCCATCGGAGACACCACCGCCCTATGATGACATGTTTGACATGTCTAAAATTAAGTAATAAGATATTTATCTGTGGTAATAACGTTTATACGTAGCATTTTTATGCTTTTATTTTAAGGGACTATAACGCGAAACGGATCGGCCTGCTTTGCTGTTTTGAACTTCTTGTTTCGTTATAATTTAATACCCATAATGGCAAGAGTTTCTTCAAACGGCAAACGAAAATTGTCTGATGAAAAGAGAGTTTTTCAAGTAAATTGGGAAGAAGAATATTTCGTTGTTGTAAATAAAAATCATTTGGTCACATGCTTGATCTGTCATGAGAATGTTATATTAAAATAATATAACATTGTTCGTCAGTATACTACGAAACACAAAGCATTTAATGACACTTTTCATTGCGGCTCTTTGATAAGAAGTGAAAAGTTAACTTTTGTCAAGAAATCATTGCAACAAGAACAAAATATTCTATCAGTAGCGATTTCACAAGAATCATCGGTCACAAGAGCGTGGTATGAAATTTGTTACATTCTTGGAAAATACACTGCTGGCCACCCAAATTGCAACACCAAGAAAGACAAGAGATATCACAACAAAATTTATTTTGTAGATAACATGTTGACCAAGTATCAAATGATTAAATTTATAGACTTCTGTGAAGTGTGGTTCCTGCCAAAATCAGTAGCCAGAGTAGCCGCCATTGTTGGAGGTCACCGCTGCCACACGCCTCGGCATTGATTCAAAGAGACTTTGGATGAGTTCTTGGGGTACAGCAGACCAAGCAGCTTCCACACGTTGCCAAAGTTGATCTGCTGTGGCAGCTGGGAATGGAATCTGGGTCAATCGTCGAGCAACCATGGACCACATGTTTTCTATCGACGAAAGATCCGGAGAGCGAGGCGGCCAGGGAAGCAATTCAATCTGGCGATTGACGAAGAACCGTTGGACAATGCGTGCCACGTGTGGTCGCGCATTATCCTGTGGGCAATTGATATTCTGTGGGCAATATGGCTGTGGGCAAGACCTGAAGGTAAGGAAGGACAACTGGCTCCAACACCTCGGAGATGTAGCGCTGGCTGTTTAAAGTACCGGCAATGCGTACTAGAGGTGTGCGAGAGTGATATCCAATACCGCCCCATACCATAATACCCTGTGCAGGACCAGTGTGGCGGTGCATAACGCAGCTTTTCAGCATCCTCTCTTCACGGTGTCTCCAGACTCGAATGCGACCATCGTGGTGTTGCAGACAGAAGCGTGACTCGTCAGTAAAGACAATTTCATTCCATTCTGCCGTCCACATCCTTCTGACATCGCACCATTGGCGGCGGAGACGTCTGTGGTTCTGCGTCAAGGGTAGACAAAGCAATAGACGTCTTGCGGACAGACCACACTGCTGTAAACGGCGTCGAATGGTACACGCAGACACTGGATGATGCGTTACAGATTGCATTTGCTGTGCTATGGTTCGTGATGTGACTGAGCGATCCGTCACTGCCATGCACTCAATTTGCCTGTCATCACGTGAAGTGGTGCGCTGAGGTGGATGCGATCGAACACGCCGGTCCGTCGTACCCTCCTGCATCCAACGATCACATATCCGCATTACAGTTGTTTGGGTTTCATCCATCACGACTACCGATTTCCCTGAAAGATAATCCACAATCTCGGTAGGCCACTATCCTTCCTCTGTCGAACTCGGATACTTGATCAAAAGATGATCGCTGTTTTCGACGAGGCATAATTGATCGTTTTTTTGAAAAAAACCACAAGAAAAACACAATTGCCGAACTTGAAATCGTCGAAATCTCCAAGCCTTAAATAGCGCTTTGAAGTGGCGCCACAGGCGCGCGTGATGTGTGTCTGCGTTGAAATTCAAATCATTTGCATATCTCACCTCCGCTACTGCATGTTGTAAATTTCATGTTATTTGCATGTTTCCTTCAGGGTGTTGCATTTACAGTGGCCAGCAGTGTATATAAAACCATTTACTGAAGCAGAGGTTGTGAAGGAAGGCTTGCTTTCTCAGTGCTTCCAACGCATTATTTGATAAATTTAGCAATGAAACCCAAATTATAACTCAAATCAAAAACATGCAACTTTGTGATTCTTCCTGCGTTCCCTCAATGCGCGACGCATTGCAGATATTGCAACACACGTTTTCAATCGCATCTTAGAAGACTTGAAAAACTGTAAATATTCTAGTTTGGCTTTCGATTTTAGCACCGATATTTCAGCGACATCTCAGTGTTCCATTTTAGTTAGATTATGTACTGAACGAAATATTATTCACGTAGATTTTTTGAAATTTCTTGCTATGAAAAATGAAACCAGAGGCACGGACTATCTCGATAATATTAGTACATTCCTTGAGAACAATCATATTGATATAAAAAAAAATAGTTTGTATATGCACGGATGGATGTCCTTCAATGACCGGATCTAAAAAGGGATTTGTTGCTCTATTGAAAAAGAAATACAATTTAGCAAATCTCTTGTCTTTTCCCTGAATTATACACCAAGAGAACTTAGCATCAAGTATCTCTATTTGCGAAATAGATGCCTTAATGAAGACCGTAATAAATATAGTGAATTATATCCGAGCATGAGAATTGAACCACAGAAAATTTTAAATTCTTTTAGAAGAATTGAACAGTAATTATAGTGATGTTCTTTTACATAACTCAGTGAGATGTCTAAGCCGATGAAAAGTTCTGGTGCGATTTCTTTGGTTTAAGACAATAAATATTTTTTTTTAGAGCAAAACAACAAAATTTACAGCGAACTTAATAATGATGGATGGTGGTGTCTTTTAGCTTTTCTATGTGACATCGCCGAAAAACTTAGGGAGCTTAATCGTGGGTTACAGGGGGAAAATAAAATCATTTCGCAATTGGCGAATAAAATATTTGCTTTTGAAGAAAAATTAAACATCTATCACGAAGAAATAAAGAACGAAGTATTGCTTAACTTTCCAACCGTAACAAAAGCTAAAGAAGAGGGAATGAATATTTCCCAAAGGAACTATGAGATATTTTTAAATTATTTAACTGCCTTAGCCAAGGAATTTAAGACAAGGTTTCAGGACATACATTGTGTCAAGAATTGTTTGTTGCTTATAGAAAATCCCTGGTACCTAGAAACAGCAACTATAACACAATTAGCTGAATTCGGATATGATTATGTAAAGTTATTTGATGGATTTATCGAGTTTAAGGATGATACTAATCTGAAAGCTATTTTTAAAGAAAAGAGAGAGAAAAACGAAGACATAGATTTTTGGAAATTAGTCCCTGAAAAATATAAACTGTACAAAATTGTGCCTTTCTGTTGCTCACCTTATTCGCATCAACGAATCATCCTATTATAAAATGAAATATGCGAAAAATGTATACAAGAATCGACTGATTCTCACCTTGACGTATTGAGGCTAGCATGTAGCAATTATAAACCCGATTTGTCTGATATAGTAAAAAAATGTCTTCAGTATCAAAAATCACATTAATTTTTAAATAAACAATTGAAAGAAAGTTTAATTTTGAGTTTTTTTTCTGGAATAATGTATTTTGAAGTACACAGATATATGAAAAAAAATCATATTGGGAAATACGCTGTTAATGTTTGAGCTAGTATTGACTGGTATGATGATAAATAATAAGTACTGTTATTCTGTTTTAATTTCAGAAAATATTTGTTGATTTATCAGGTGGTGTGCATCCTTATCTTTAATCAAACGGAGTTCAACCAATAATGATTATCTCTATAAGGATTTTTGTCGTCATATCACTATAACGTTGCGGCCCTTTCAATTTGGAAATTATGTGAATGCGGCCAGAGGCAAAAAAAGGTTGAGCATGGCTGATCTGGAGGATTGAAATGCCATTTGATTTGAAGCAACGCACTCTCTGTCTCTATTTTCTTCCAGTCAAGTGCTTTTAAAGCTCAAGCTGTCCCGCTAAAATTGGTACCGTTGTCTGTATAATAAATGATGTTCTCCCTCTTCTTGCAAAAAGCCGCCTCATAGCTTGGATAAATGCGTCTATTGAGAGGGAAGTTACCAAATCTAAATGGATAGCCTGGTAAACTCCACGGGTAAACAGGACGATCCATGATTTTGTACCTCCTGGCAAATAAAGAGGTCCTGCTAAATCAGCACCAGTCACTTGATACGCAGCCACTCAATTAATTCTATCAATGGGTAACGGACACGTTTCTGGAATCACTTTCTTAGAAGAGTAACGCTTGCACTGTATGCAACTGCGAAGGACTTCACGTACTCTTCGGCCTTGGGGAATCCAAAATCGTTGCCGCAAATATGATAGTGTTGTTTGTACTCCACTATATCGTAATATCTTATGATTGTGTTCAGTCAGTCGCCTTATTATAGGATGATCTGGCAAAACAATTGAACGTAAAAAGTCAACCGGATCATCACTGATAATCAGCCTTGTCTTTACCTTTAGTAAACCACCATCATCATAGAGCTGTATGCGCTTGGAATATTTTTCTTTCTTTTCAGGCGACCATTCTGACTGAACTACTCGCAACGTCACTGCTTCGGCATTTTATACTTCTTCACAAGTTAAATCTGAAGGAATTTTTGGAAGTCCCTGCTTAGCATTATGACAAAATCGGAGTACCCAAGTAATAGTTCGTATAATCTTAGGATAACTTGAGAAGTACAACAATCTTCGTCTGAAATCATCACGCTGAAATTCAATGGAAGTGCTTGCTGTAACATACTTCTTTCTCTCCATCAATGCTTCTTCACTATTTGCACTAGGCCACGTGTTTTCTGGTTGATGTAACAATGCTGGTCCCTCCCACCATCGACTGTATGATAGTTCCTCAAAGTTACAGGAGCAAGAAGGTAAATCTGCTGGGTTAATTTCCCCGGGTACGAATCTCCAGTTGTTGATATCTGTTAGGGTCCGAATTTCATTCACACGATTACCAACAAAGGTATTCCAGGGCTCACTCTTCGTGATCAAACTCAGCACAACAATAGAATCAGTCCACAAAATAGTTTGTAGAGGTATCTGTAACGCTGACTGCATTGTGGATGCCAATCGTGCAACAATTGCAGCTCCTAGTAATTCTAGACGGGGGATGGACGCCCTTTGCATTGGGGATACTCTTGATTTAGCAGAGATCAATTTCACAGAAATGCCACTCTCATCGTCTGACCGCAAAAATGCACAACATGCATAAGCATCCTTAGATGTATCCGTAAATAAGTGTAAACAATTTAGTGCACATTTTCCCATAAACATTCTTCTTAGAATGCTACACTGTTCTACTAAATGCAAAGTTTTAATTCATTGTCTATATCTTTTCCTTATATCAATCCGTATATCTCATCCCAATCAATTTTTGCTTTCCCATGCCTCTTGCAAAAGCAATTTAGGCAATAATAATGCAGGGCAAACAAATCCAATCGGATCATAAACACTATTCACAACGGAAAGAAAACTTCGTTTAGTTATTGCATCAGAATCAGTGAATTCTTTCGGACCACAGCACGACAGTTCATTCGTAAGTGTGTTCCATTTCAGACCCAGCAACATTTGATCCTGCTCTGCAGATCCAGTATAAGCCCAACATCGGAGATCACATTTCCCTTCATTCATAATTTTCTTATCTTGTGACATTAATTCGTTAAGTTCTTCCTTACTAGCCACGCTCGTAGATAAATTGTCTACGTAGAAGCCTTCTTTTAATTTCTGGATAGCCTCTGCATATCTTCAGTTTGGTACTGTTTGGAATTCAGGTGATGTCTAATGGTAGCATTGAGAAGGAAAGGACTTGAAGAAACTCCGAATACCACACGGCAGTGTCGGTAGGTTCTCATCTTGTTACATTTTCTATCCTCCCACCACAGAAATTTTAAAACATCCCGATCTGGCGGGCTGACACTAAGCTGCAGAAAGACTTGTTTGATGTCGGCAGTCACCCCCTATGGCATTCAATCGAAATTTCATAAGAAGAGAGAGACAAGCTTGGTCCTACACTTAGACAATCATTTAAGGAAGTAGAGTCTGGACCTTTAACGGATGCGTCAAACACAGGTCGAATTTTGGTTGTGTGACTGGACAGTTTTATCACCGGTCTGTGGGGCAGATAATGGCAGAATTCGTGAATTTCTTGATTTGCCACATTTTCGATGATTCCCTCGTTTTCCCATTGTCTGAAGACATTATCCTAAGACTCAAAAGTATCTTCTATATTCCGTCGCTTGGAAATGGACCGCAACCTTGACTCCGTCAAGTCACAGTGATTACTGAGAAGAGGGTGAACAGCTAGCCATGGGAGGGTGACTTCATATCTTGATCTGAATTGACCCTAAAAGTTTCTTGGAAATGACTAAGTGTTTCTTCGTCTAATAGATGTGAAGATTTTTTTTCCAGAGGATCAGTAATTCCCAATGTTTCTAACTCCCATAATTTAGGCCTTTTAAAATTCTGTAGACTGAAAGAGATCATATTGATTGTAGCTCTTCTTTTCTGAGTACCCTAAACGCTCCATCCAAATCTTGTCACGATTGCTGAAATTCCAGATCTTAAAATTTGTATTTTACCTGTCAGTATTTTTCCCAGTATGTCGGCCCCAAGCAATATACGTATCAGAGGTTCTTCGGGCCCTATGTCAGTCAGGTAAATTCCGTGATCAGCGAGGTCAGACATCTCCGGATCTTTAACTCTAGGCAAAGTCGAACATATTATCGGTTGATCTAGAACAAATACTTGACAAGAACATTTTCCATTCAGACTTTCAAGGTTGACATTGTAATGGCCATGAGCTGCCTCTTGTGTTTGCCGTCCACCGAGAAGTCCTTGTGACAACACCTCCTTTCTCGAAGGAGAAAGTCTAAGCTCAGTTACCAGGTCTTCTTCAATGTAGGATAGGTGATATCCGTCATCCAACAATGCTCTTACGTATTGTATTCTACCTTTATTGCGTGCACAGACCATTAGAGTTTTCAAATATATGATACTTGGGGATGATTCCGTATAAATACGTATAAATACTTATAACATAATCTCATCATAACCATGGTGTCGTAATAGTAATAATAAAAATGCATGATGCAATAGTTTCAATATCCACACGATAAATCAAATAAACCTTCATTGGCTTCAGAAATGGCTTAAACTTTTCATTATATTACTAAAGGACTACAACAATTAGAAGCAATGGATCCAAATGAAGAAAGATTCACAAGTGTAAATCGTTGTATTCAGGAATATCTGGCTTGCTACCAGACAATATACAAGGAAAAGAAGACACAGACTGTTCAAACTACCTTGGATAACTTTGTACTTTAAAAAATAACTTGCAACGTAACTTCAGTCGCAAATTCTGAACCAATGGATTGTACTAACATAATAAGTACTGATGACGAAGAATAATTTATGTCTTCTAAATACAATGTATTTTAAATTACGTATATGCATGTATGAAAGTAAAAAATATATGTATGTACCTATAAAAAAAATTGTTTGACACTCGACTTACGAACAACTCAATTTACGACCAATGTCTCGGTCCCTATCTCAGTCGTAAGTAGAGGAATATCTGTATTAAGTCCCTATAATACATGCCAATAAATGCATGGTTGAACACAAAGATTCTGGACAATGAAATTGATCTCTTCGGAAGTTTGAAAGGAGTTTCATTAAATGTTTCAAATCGTGTTTATATAAAATAATGATATAACTTTACTTTAAAATAATTAACAATTATTTTCAAACATTCCTCTGGAAATAACTACATGCTCTTTTGTAAGTCATGTTGATATTTTGACGTATGACTGGCCTTTTATTCAATTTTTTTTAAATTTAGAGATAGCATTAGTAATCTGCCCAGCCACCATTTCGAGTTTAGTATAAAAGAACAACTCGGATTTAAAGTACTTAGAATTTATGAGGATTTTTTAACCCAGTTTACTGAAATCGCACTTAAAGGAAAAAAATATTTTTAAAGCTACTCGCACATTGTTTTTATAAGACAACAGTTGTAAAAAAATAAGTACAAAAAATGGTATTTTTTGTGCTTGTTAAAGTACGAGTAGTAACATTTAATCATCATAAGTATAAAAGTACTAATTAGAAAAGAGGAAGGACTTCCAGTTTATTTTATTTTTGAAAAACAGTGGACTTGTTAACAGCATTACTTAAGGTAGACAAATTTAAGTAGCTTTCCGGAAGGATTCCTTTAGGCATTAAAAGAAGTATCTGGATTTACAAGCTACTTTGCGTAATGAGTCTCAAAGATTTTTTGCTTCCAGAAAATGAATAGCCTTACATTTTCTACCGGTACAAGTAAGTCTTGCACCGTGAAATTCTACAAATGATTGAAATATAAACATAAATTTAGAATTTTTTTGAGAAAGAATCTATTTTCTTGGTTAATATAGATACGTTGAGGAAAATATGTTTTTTTCATTTTATCCGGATGTTTTATTAATACATTTAAAAATAATAACTTTGCTTTCTTTGCTTGAGAGTAACATTTATTTGCTGAATTCAGGTTCTTTTCAAAAATAATTATAGTAATAGCATAAAATAGCTGTCTGAAGTAATGTGCTAAATCGAAAATTTGTCATTGTCTGTATCCGTAAGTCATATCACGTAACTACCTCTCTAATTAGAGCTATTATACACTGAAAATCCCTTTCGTTAATAAGATATTGCTTTATAAGACATCATTTCAAATTTTTCTTATCTTAGAGTACTGCATTATTTTTAACAAGACATTTTTGTTTTCTTCGAGTATTTTTGGATGTTTTGCAATGGGAAATTTCAGTACAGCTTTAAGAAGAATGTATCATTCAACAAAGTGTCCATAGAAAGTAAATTTTCACTGAAAGAATTATTAACTTTCTCTGCCCTTTTATGAGTTATAAATTCTTTAAACTTATTACTTTATACTAAATTTATGAAACCTCTATGACCATCAGATTCGTAATCGGGATACTTGTGGATTCTAGATCATGATAAAAAGTTATATACAAAGTAAGGATTCACTGTAGTGCATGACATTAAAGTAATATCTCTTACGAGGGTTAGAACAAAGTCATTTTAAGCAATACAATTTTACCAAGATAGGACTTCTTTGTGGTTTTTTACATACACATAAGCTTAGAATTAGATTTGTTTTTTAGCATTGTATTTATAATTTATTGCTCGTTTTTGTTCACGTACAGCATTAATTATCATAAATTAATTTAACTGTTTAAATACATTTAAAAGCTAAAATGACCCCTCTGAAATTATTTTTTCTTTTCTTGTTTTTTGAAATTTTACCTTAAATACGTTTTATCTTTCAATGCTAAAGTTAGGCAGCAGTTAATGCTAATAGCATATTTCATTTTCTAGATTCCCATTACAGGGTTTAAATTTAACTAGTTTCCAATGGCGTTTTCAAAGTTGTTGCAGTGGATTCCTTAAATGTTCCTTAAATCTAATTATGCTCTATACAAAAAAATATTTCTGAGATGTATAAGTACACCTATAAAATTGCAAAGCTTTCTGCCGCGATATTGTGAGATATGATCGTAATCAGTTGCTGATAGATTTTAGAATTAAACAGTTAGAGAATATTCTTGTTCCTCTTAATTAGCTAATATACCTAAAACCTTCAATTACAAAGTACTTGTTGGTAAGAAGAAATAATGGTATCAGTAAAATCTTGGAAAATGAAATAATTTTCATGGAATTAAACTTAAGAATGAACCTGTACAAACAACTGAAGACTGCAGTTTGAAATGTTGGATTTGAGGGCTACTGAGGTACACAAAATAGTACGATTATTCAATGTATAGTAGGTTAACAATAATACTTATTATTGGAAAAATATTAGCACTGTTAAAGCGCATTAATTTGTAATTTTCAGTTTTTTTCTTAGTTATATAAGTCTCTTTATTAATTATCCTCACGGGACAAATTTTCTTAGAACTATTTAAATGGTCTTCTTTTATCTTTCGATATCTGTTTCCGCTTAAACGAGATATTTACTTTCAATTAGATAAATCAATATACTATTAAAAATATATGTTATCTTAGGAACATAGATTGTTGAATATAAATCATTATACGGTACATTATTTTCTTGGGTTCTTGCATATTCAGTCAAAGATTTTAAATATTATAAAAACTTAACTGTTTTCTTTTTTTCTTCAATTAACTTTAAAAATCAGCATTTATTTAAAAATCGCGTTTACAACAGCCTTAATGTTCCGCAGTTAATTTACTTAATTATCACAGCGGGGAAAATACAAGTATATTTCGGATCAATTAATAAAATTCGAATAAACTATAAAGTTAATGACATAACGTATTACCTCAATGACATATGTTAAGGGGAAAAATGAAGGATTTTTATGATAAAAAATAATTAAACAGCTATAAATTTTAATACCTCAATCATTGATTTTTTTAAAAATATCGATAACATTTTTTCTTACTCTAATAGCGTTAATTTCTTCGCTAATCTTCCATTATTTCGTTCATACGCACAAAAAATGGATACACAGAAATGGAGCAATTCACCTCTTTATAAAATATTATTCCTTGTTTCCTGAATTGAATATTTATATTCTGGTAATACTTTGGTGAAATTGAAATTATGTTTCACCTTAATTCTTGCTGTCGTCGGTTGGCTGCAACGGTTTATGTAGTAATAGCCGAAACTATGAATTCTACTAACTTAATAATTAATCTCCCATCTTGAACGCATAAACTAAATAAGACTATGCAAAATAGAAATAAACACACTAAAATTTGTCACACAGCTACTTAAAATCCATAATAAAATAAAATGGTGTGGAAATATTTACAACCTTCCCTAAATTCCAGCTTCTTGGTTTTTCGTTTAGGAGCGTCCGCTTCTTTCTATCGTCTCCCAAATTTATGTCAAAGAGTTTCGTGATCTTCCTATCTGCGAATTGCTCATACATACAATCACACCTAATGCTACTCTGCTTGGTGAAGAACTACTCATTATTTCGAGACTGGTTTCTAGACCTTTATTTTTATTCTTCATTGTTGTTGTTTCCAATCCCCTTGGTGTAGGAAAGCCTACACCAAGTCCAAAGGACCTAGGTCCTCAAATCCTAGGTCCCTGGCGAAGGGTAGAAAGTAGCTTCACTTTAAGGCGAGGTACCACTAGGGCTGAAGTCTGACTTGACCTCAAAGAACATCGGTCCCGTAATTTTGAACTGGGCCAAGTGACGAGACCGGAACACTTGACCCCGCACCTCCATAGGTAAATTTGAGAACACAAGGGACATTGTAGTCACAACCTATTTTACGTGCCCCGGCCAACATTAGTGAACACGGCGGTGGATTTGCAGCTACGAGCATCGAACCAGGGACGTTCAGATCACTGGCCCGCTGCTCATGCTAACTGGGCCATTGTGCCCCTATTGTTCGATTTAAGAATATATGTGTTCCTGTGTTGCGGTTTTCATATGTTCCCTGTATGTTTTATAACGACTTGTGTCTACTCACGTTCCTAAGGAAAAAAATCATACAACTAAACGAGACCTAACTTAAAAGAATAAGGGGCCGAAAACTTTATTTATTTATTTTCTCTAAATGCGTCTTTTATATAACAATATTACAGGCAAAAAAATTGATGACAAATAAAATATCGCTAATTATATAATTATTTTCACTTTTGTGCCCGAGGAAGGTTTCAAAATAATTTGTCTTCAGAATTCACAATAAACCTTATTTATAAAATTTTTAACCTTTTCGGTAGAAAATGGCTTCTTTATCTTTCGGGATAAATTTTCATAGGGAAAATATTTTCAGAAAAATTCAGTCTGAACCAGAATTTTTCAAGATAGTTTAATAAAAATTGAGCAGACGAAATTTCGAAATCTCATGCTAGTTATTACCTTTCGAGGAAATTTGTTTTTTTAAAATGGCAAATCTATCGAGGAAAAGTTCTTTTCGCGAACAATAAACCTTATCTACTGATTCACAGATCCAATGGACAGTGTAAATATGTTGTAACCTACTTTATAATTGTTGTAGAAATATGCAGTTTGTTTTAATTTCATTCGAAAATTCAGTAGAATGTTTTAAACAATAAAAATGTCTATTTTGAGAGTTTCATGACCTGGTTTCATTGAAACAAGACATTCTCCCATTTCTACTTATCAATAACTAAATAAACAATCGAAGGCACATAAGAACCTTAGATGAGGAACGCACAACTCGAGATGTGATGAGGGCCATATTACTTTATGGAAAGCTGTTGCGGCTGCAAGAAAATAGAATTGATGGGAATGTGAAACATATTTTATCTAACAAATAAAAAATACTGTTTCTTTTAAACATTAAATAATCCAAAAGCAATACCGGCCATGCCCGAAGGTATACGGTAAGTAATGACTGACGACTAGAGGAGCGATGGCTTACAAATTTCAACAATTGAATAACATTTCCTTCATAATTAAAATCAGCAAAGCTTAAAAGTTTCACAGCTCAATACACGAGATAAACTCAAATACATCGAACTACAAAATCATATACTATATACAATTGCTACAATTTATAGAATCACTATGCAAAAATACAAAATTCATTAAACATTAAATAAATATAATATTCATTGCTTACTTATTCCTTTCGTAAATATATAAATATATAATATTATAAATATAATAATATTATAAGAATGCTTAGCGGGCCACAGCGTGGGTGACAGTGGGCTGCATATGGCCCGTGGTCTGAATATTGTGAAAGTCTGCCTTAAATCAATTCATGTTTTTGTCTGAGGTTCCTTTAATTCACAGGTATTCGACTTTACATCTGCTAGATGCTACGCATTCTGTAGTTCTCAGTTTCTACACGGGAGGTCTATAGCTGTTTCGTCTCATTTCACGATCGAATTTAAAATGCTTGGTCGAATGTATAATGTCACCCCTTTTGGCATCTGAAATACAAAGTATTGCAATTTCTTTGCAAAAAATATTTGCAAAGAACAAAGACTCGAGCGTAAACTAATCAAAAAGGAGGCAAAATAAATAAAATAAAAATAATTATGTAATACGTAATAGATTAAATACATGATCAAATCTACAAATACTCATTCCATCATGAAAATATTATTTGATTTGATTGCCTCAAAATTTAGACTTATTTGAAAATAAGTCTGACGCTCACAGTCTGAAAATACCGCTTATTTGTTCGCATCAATTCTAGTTTTTGGTGTATGACATTACAGCGCATAGAGTTTGTCAGTTAAGTTTATTGGAAAGGTTTGTTTATTATACCTATAGTACGGGAAATTCACAAATCTTGATTTTTTTTTCTTCCCTTTAACTTGAATTTGCTTTAGAATCCTATCCACTGGAAGCGCCCACATCATGAAGTGAAGTTTGATATATCAAGATGTTTTTGAATCAAAGAAAAAGTACCTTGAATTGCCTACTTTGAATTGCTGGTATCTAGGTCACCGGAAAAGAATTTACGTCTTTCTACCATAAAATTGCATTTTATAATAGCACAAAAAAAGAATTTCCCTTGTCTCTCAAAGAACATGAAATGTTATATGGGTCACACAGAGTACTTTTATGAGGTCCTGGGTAAAAATAGGCATATTGTTTTATTATTTTGGGAATTCTTTATGAGCTTGTTATGGGATTTTTCAGCATCTACAGAATAGTTTTAGAAGCAGCGTATTTGCATTTGAGTATTTATAATTTTGGACTGCTGGTGTAATATACATACAATATAGCTGTAAGGTGTTTAAAAATCTTCTATGCTTATTAAACCAGCTAGATTTCCCAGCGTAAAACTCAAGCCGTTTTTGGAATCCGTAAAATAGAACAAGACAAAAACTGAAGCCCCTAAAATATATTGTAATTGAGAATTAAGTGAAAATACAATTTATATGGTTTAAACAGATTAATTTCAATAGCACTTAGGTTAAAATAACTAATTTAGCCCATAGGTTAAAATAAACATACTGTTTTATTATTTTCTGAATTCTTTGATTAGCTTGATGGAGAATTTCTCAGCTTATACAAAATATTATCTAAAGCAAGATAGTTGCAATTGTGTATACAGAATTTTGACAAACAAAAGGTTTAATAAAAAATAAGATAGCTATACGTTGTTTCCATAGCTAGAGTTGATAGAGAAAATCACATGTCGTTTTCCTAATCTACAAGAAGGAACAAGACTAACTTTAATCGCAAACTATGAATTATGAAGAAGTTGTGAGACACTCAAACAGAGCAGCAAATTGAAAAGTGTCATTAGATAGTATTGCATTAAAACAGCTATATGAGAAAATCTAATTTCGCAAAAGGCTTCTGTTATTCTCTCTTTGTTAAGATTACTTTTTGCTTAATATCTCTTTTATATACGTTTATCAATGCTAAATTAAATTTTATAAGGGCAGTAAATACAACGCATTGGTGAAGTTATGACTTAGCTTTAGAGTGTAATTGTTAATAGAACTGTAGAAAACAACACTGCCTAGCTCGGAGTGGATACAGTGGCTAGACAAATCAGATTTAAGAGATATTTTTTGTGTTTTGTCAGAGATAATGCATTTTCAGTTAAAGAAAAATTCATATATTTTGAAATGTAAGAAAAAGTTCTTCCAATAAATTTCATTTCTCTTGTGGGAACTTGGCTGTTGCCGTTCAATTATAATTTGGGACTGTCTCTGAATTCCGAAGACATAGATGAATGATCCTGTAGAAAAATTATAACGCGAAAAAAAAACCCATTAGATTCTGCTGATTCAAATGTTTCAGAAGAAGTAAACCATTTGTACTGAGAAGGATTTAAATAGCCAGACCAGAAGGGCTTACTTTGCAGCACGTGCTAAAGCAATTTTTTTAATTTGGAGAAGAAAAATAAAATTTATAAATTGAATGTTTAAAAATATTCAGTATTAAATGATACAGTTTTCAGTTGTTATCATTTTCAATACCTTTATTAGTCAATATTTTACCATACTATAAAAGAGAAGCTTCATATTTGAATCTTATTAAGATATTTGAATGAATAAGGTTTTGGGGTTTAGGGAAACAAGAAGAAGCGGAATGGGAAAATGGAAGAGAAAATTCATGTGAAAGCGATATTTCCAGTAGAAAAAGCATAAGAATGATATCAAATTCCATAAAATTTCCACTTCAATTGTGTCAGAAAAACTTTATTAATGGTTCAGTAGATTAGTATATTATTTTATGTTGCAAAGCTAATTTCCAATACTTTTTCTCTATAGCATCGCGTACTCATTTTAACGCATCGAACCGTATGAATTATGAAAAAATGGAAGTTTAGTTTTGTAAATTCCTTGATGGCTTTTGAAGCCAAGATTATAGAAAGACAAAAAAATAAAAAAAATAATTTTTTGAATTTAATAATATTCAGTAGAAATATCAGTTATTGCGTTAGTTTTATTTTGTCAAAAATTCAAAGAAATTTTAAAAAAAGTTTTGCTCTTCCTTATTTTATATTTTTACCTAAAAGTTAAAAAGACGAACATTCCATGTATTAACAAACCCATAAGGTTCTAGGAATGATAAACACATTTTATCACTTTTTATCACAAAAATTCCTTGTGAATACTTTCTATTGGCATCAGTGCGGAATGAAACATCTGAAACCTTTTTATGAAAAAATAAGTACATTCAGATTACAGGTACTTAACAAAACACAAATCTCTAAAGGAAAGGAAAACACCCTCAGCAAAATATTTTCTGAAAGCATTTCCCAAAACTTTTTCGAAAGTTTTCAGGAAAGGCAAGAAAAATTCCATTATTGTATATATTTTTTTTCTTGATTATTTGATGTTATTAAAAAATGTAAACCTTGTAGCTATGAATAAGAAACAAATCTCAGTCATTGAAATATGAAAAATAAGAAGTGTAGTTTAGTGTGAAATATTTCAGTCAAACATGTCTATGCGTTTTCATGGTTGGATTGTTATAACATTTTTAATTTCTTGGTTTAGCAATATTTAAAGACGCTGGCAAGTGTTTTAAGACTGGACGTATAAAGTAGTATACAGCATTTTATTGAACACTATTACATTTAGATTTATACTTATTAGTGTTTTGATGACTTCGAAGAATTATATGATAAAGTATCGACTCAGTAAATTTAAAGAAACGTAAACTTTACAGACGTCAGTTTACGAGGAAATATAATAAGCTCTTAGAAAGTAAATGTATCATTCTTGTAAATCGTAACTACGCAGCCTCTGCATCCAGAGATAATTTCTCTGGATGCAGAGGCTGCGTCCACCAAACCTAACTTTAAATAAAAGTTGTCAACGTGACAAACTACTTTTTGATGACTAAGTTATATATATTACTAACGTGTCATATAATAACCTTATTAAAACCTATCTAAGTCTGATATAATAGCCTTAAAGAAAGATGAATACTCGACGATATTCAACTTTCAATGGCCTTCTTTAGCTTTAGTCCTTTTTAATGCTTTGAAAAGAAAAAAAACAGCACTTCCTCTTAGACACGTTTTATTTGTTTAAGTTTCTCGGTTCAATGGGATTTCTCAGTACTGATCTCGTCAATATTCAACTTTACTCGAACTTCTGACCATATTGTTAAATTATTGGACATCCCCAGTGCTTTACGTAGAGATAAAGTCTGTGTATTTTTTCTTCCTCGACTTTTTCAAGTCACTGAATTTATACACTTCTGCCCACTGTAAATGCAACACCCTGAAGGAAACATGCAAATAACATGAAATTTACAAAATGCATTAGCGGAGGTGAGATATGCAAATGACTAGAATTTCAGCGCAGACGCACATCACGCGCGCCTGTGGCGCCACTTCAAAGCGCTATTTAAGGCTTGGAGATTTCAACGATTTCAAGTTCGGCAATTGTGTTTTTCTTGTGGTTTAAAAAAAAAAAAACGATCAATTATGCCTCGTCGAAAACAGCGATCATCTTTTGATCAAGTATCCGAGTTCGACAAAGGAAGGATAGTGGCCTACCGAGATAGTGGATTAACTTCCAGGGAAAACGGTAGTCGTGTTGGACAAAACCAAACAACTGTAATGCGGATATGTGATCGTTGGATGCAGGAGGGAACGAGGGACCGTCGTGTTCGATAACATCCACCTCAGCGCACCACTTCACGTGATGACAGGCAAATTGTGCGCATGGCAGTGACGGATCGCTCAGTCACATCACGAACCATAGCACAGCACATGCAGTCTGTAACGCATCATCCAGTGTCTGCGCGTACCATTTGACGCCGTTTACAGCAGAGTGGTCTGTCCGCAAGACGTCCATTGCTTTGTCTACCCTTGACGCAGAACCACAAACGTCTCCGCCGCCAATGGTGCGATGACAGAAGGATGTGGACGGCAGAATGGAATGAAATTGTCTTTACTGACGAGTCACGCTTCTGTTTGCAACACCACGATGGTCGCATTCGAGTCTGGAGACACCGTGAAGAGAGGATTCTGAACAGCTGCGTTATGCACCGCCACACTGGTCCTGCACCGGCTATTATGATATGGGGCAGTATTGGATATCACTCTCGCACACCTCTAGTACGCATTGCCGGTACTTTAAACAGCCAGCGCTACATCTCCGAGTTGTTGGAGCCAGTTGTCCTTCCTTACCTTCAGGGCTTGCCCACAGCCATATTTCAACAGGATAATGCGCGACCACACGTGGCACGCATTGTCCAACGGTTCTTCGTCAATCGCCAGATTGAATTGCTTCCCTGGCCGCCTCGCTCTCCGGATCTTTCACCGATAGAAAACATGTGGTCCATGGTTGCTCTACGATTGACCCAGATTCCATCCCCAGCTGCCACAGCAGATACACTTTGGCAACGTGTGGAAGCTGCTTGGTCTGCTGTACCCCAAGAACTGATCCAAAGTCTCTTTGAATCAATGCCGAGGCGTGTGGCAGCGGTGATCTCCAACAATGGCGGCTACTCTGGCTACTGAGTTTGTCAGGTACCACACTTCACAGAAGTCTAAAAATTTAATCATTAGATACTTGGTCAACATGTTATCTACAAAATAAATTTTGTTGTGATATCTCTTGTCTTTCTTGGTGTTGCAATTTGGGTGGCCAGCAGTGTACTACCATTCTCTGGTATTTTTCTTTGGTTCTAGGCATGTGTGTGAAACTTTAAGAAGCAAATTTTCTGCGTATGGTGACTAGCAAGTAAGGTCAAATAATATAAATCATATTTTGTCGTTGTTGCTAACGTCCTCTGGTTGGAGGTTCCATTCACCAAGTCCGAATAGGTTATTGAGCTGAAAGGGGCGACTCCTGTTTTGAATTAACACAACAAGGGCCGGAGTCCGACTTGGCTAAAACCGGTTCTGTAATTTTGAACCGAGTCAAGTGACGAGAGCGGAACACTTGACCCTCGAACCTCAAGAGGTAAGTTTGAGGACTTGGAGACATTGCAGCTACAACTTATTTTACGTCCCCGGCCACCATTAGTGAACACGGCGGTGAATTTGCAGCGACGAGCATCGAACCAAGGACGTCCTGATCACTGGCCCGCTGCTCTTGCCAACTGGGCCCCCGCGACAAGAAAAACAAGAAAAACAAGAAAAAGAAGGAAAACAAGAAAAACGACTCACCAAGAAGTAGTGCGATATCAAATTGGACACAACTTGATATGCAGTGAGGTTGAAAATGCAAAATTTTAAAGTTTGGCGGCTTTTGAATGAACATGGACGCTGCAGCGCATCTTAACTGGCGCAACTGGTAGGATATTAAAGAGGAGAAATTTCTATTCCAGGTCATAATTTCTTTGCGTATTTTTGCTGCCATCCGCATCACCCTTACAGCACAGCGGTACGTCAACGATATTCTACGCCCCGTTGTGTTTCCCTTCATAGCATGCCATCCTGGGCTTACATTTCAGCAAGATAATGCCTGCCCGCACACGGCGAGACTTTCTATTTGCTTGTCTTCGTGCTTTCCCAACGGTACCTTGGCCAGCAAGGTCGCCGGATCTCTCCTCCATTGAGCACGTTTGGAGCATTATGGGCAGATCCCTCCAACCAGTTCGGGATTTTGATGATCTAATGCACCAGTTGGACAGAATTTGGCAATATATGCCTCAGGAAGACATAAGCCACCTCTATCAATCAATGCCAAGCCCAATAAATGCTTGCATAAGGGTTAGAGATGGACCAACGCGTTATTGACTTTTTCAATTTGTGAAGCGCTTTCTCTTGAATAAATCATCCAATTTTCTCAAATTGTAGTCATTTGTTTTTCTGTACATGTACATCACATCTACGGATTTTTGTCCCATTCGGATAACTCCTTCTTGGTGTTTTTTTGTTTTTTGTTTTTGTCTAAGAGTATATGTAGATCAACTTCCTATGTCATCGCCTAAAGAAAATGAGCTAAAATAAAAGTTTTTCTCACCACCGAGATTGCTCCATTAGTAAAATATTAATTCCGAAAGCGAGAATGAGTAACCAACCCTCAGAATTAAATTGCTAAAACTTTAAAGAAAATTTTTTTCAGAAAAACTTAACTCGCAAACAGAGAACCCAAACAAATAATATTTATTGTAAACTGCCTGGAATCACACCATTCGGTATGAAGCCACAGAATAGACGGCAACTGCGTCTCGAAAAATCCCAGCTAAATCTTTAAATAACGCTTTTCATAATCTAGGAGCGTTTTCATTAATTATTTACACAGATGAAGAGAAATTCGGACGCGTGGAACAAATCAGGTGAAAAGGGAAATTTCAACTTCCCCATTTTAATTAATTCCCTGTTTCGTTTAGGAAATGGAAATCGTTCATGCACAGCGACCATGGTAATTAATTCATCAAATTCAACCTTGTTTGCAACTACCACTAGATTCCTTCAAACTGAATACATTATATCAGAATAAATGTATTTCATGCTTCTCAACCAAGGATAGAGAGAAAAATGGGCGTCTGAAATGAATTAATGAAATGTATTTGTGCTGTATGAGAGTTAAATATTTTAATAACCAATTTATTTATATTAATAATGGAGTATTACGCCACAATGAGATGCTAGGGAACGCATTGTAGTAAAGCTTCACATGGTGATATTGATAGCATTTCCAATTATTTATGTATATACTCTAAATATCCATACAACCCGAGGCCCATTTACGGTACACTTGATATACTGTGTTCTGCAATAACCTAAGCTCCTTTTGTAATCGATATTGCTGTCAAATACAACAGCATAATAGGACGAAGTTTATGCTAATTATGGAATTTAAACGTATAATCCTAAGAATCTTATAAAGTTTCACATAACTACGTTTCCCTAGGACAGTGATGCGAAATTCAAATCTGTGCGGCAAATTCAACTGCCAAATTGCTAATAGGAGACATTACCCGCAATTAACCTTTGTAATGCTTGAAATAATGTTATAGTAAGCTTATCCACTGAAATGTGCGGTAGAAACCTTAGATAAGGCAATCAGATCTGGGATGCATATAACTTACGATGCAATATAAAGTAAATCTACGAAAACGTCGAATTAAGGCTGTTGTGTACTAACCCTATTGGATACTCTCACCTCAATGTTAACCTATGGAGAAAATGTGGCCAAGGATTGACAAATGGGATTTAAAGATATTTTTAAAAATGTATTCCGTAATAGGGAAAGAAATTATACATCTTGGGGAATTTTTCGTTTGAAAAAAAAGGATTAATATATTTTTTTATTTACATTATTCGGGGGGAAAAATCTGGTATAGTGTGTTTTAAACGTTCCTAAATTCTTTTTTGGGTGAAATTTATGAAACGAATCCTGTTGCAAGGTGCAAAAAAGTTAAGACTATCTGGAAACACCATATTTATTTGATTATCAGCATATATGTAGCTGTGAATAATAGACAAATTTTCTCCATTGGTAAACATTGACGTGAGCAAATGCAGTAGGGTTAGTACACAGAAGCCTTAAACACTCAGTTATGTAATATGAATTTTTCTAACTACAATATCTCTCTATTCTAAAAAAAAGTAACCGCCGCCGCTGTCAAAAGCTTGTCACGCTATCTCCTCCGAAACCGCTGGGGATATGGGGTCGAGACCGATACCAATAGATGTAGAAAAATGTGGGGAACAAAGTTAGACATGTCTAATCTTCGTCGGAACTGTAAGTTTTTTTATTTTATGTTTTGTGGGAAAATATTGACTGTTTCATCTTCAGATTACGATAACTCGCCAAAAAATTATCGTAGAATTTTGATCTTTTTACAGTCTAAGACTACAGACATTTCTCTTTCAAACTAGACCTCATTTGTTTAAAAATATTTTAAAACAGACTAATATTTTCATCAAAAAATGAAACACAGTTTTTCAAGAAATATCGTCTCCGATGTGGATATAATATCGATGCTCCTCGAGTTTTTATCTTACAAAGAAAATATTTACATCATCTGGAAGCTGAAAGCTTTCTTATTCATATAAACCTCATTTTAAGTCTATATCTTAAATTTTCGATTTTTAATTGAATTTTAAAGCTGAAACAGTGATGATTCAGCAGTTGACAGTGATGATTCACCCTTCGCATAAGGGTGACAATAGTAAATGGATGGAAGCTGTTGCATTGTCCGAGAATCACCCCTATGTATCTCGCTATTAGTGTAGCAACTTATTCCTCCATCTTACTGTGCAATGATTGTCGTTGTGCTAGATCGCGCTGCTCGTATGCGATAGTCCCCGGTTTGATCCCGGTGGACGCTCGTTTTTACTAATTATTGTAAATATTTGAATTTTATTCGTTTAATCCTTATTATATTTTTTATTTTACTTATCTGAAGAGGGCTTAATTTTTATATTTTTATTTTAATGCTGTGCATATATTTTCTGATGTACATATCTTGCTACTGGGGGTAAAGTCGTAAGACCATGGCACTCCAACAAACTCAATATACCTTGACCTTGACCCTAACAGAGGAGCGAGCGTAGCGAGCCTTGGGGCGAAGCCCCTAGTAGCTTTAAACAATTCTAAAAAAACTTTTTCAGTTTATAAGATAAAAATACTTAGGCAACCTTACAATAATGATAATTTATAGAAAAATAAACTATTTATAAAAGGAACAAATTTTAGAAAAACGCTACCAAGTTCAAGGTTATTACTAACTAGTGTTTGGATGATTTCATTGAATTTTTGGCAAAAATTAAATCGAAAAATCTAAGGAAGCAAACATGTGTGTAGCCTGTAGGTGCAATATTACGCATTAATTTTGTCATCTTACTTCGTATCATGTTATTTTGAGACTAGGTGGTACCCGTCAAAACATGACGGCTGGATTGTAAATAAATGTACTAATACACAAATTATACTCCAAACATCATTACCAAATGTTGAAAACCATAATAATGCGCAGAAAAAAATTAAAGCGTTTAAGCGGTCTCGTGCTTAGAGAGTATCTAAAGACAGATTTAAAAACGTCACTGACCATGCGCTGAAAGCATTTTTTTTAAAAATAGTAAATTATCGCTAATTAAACAACCCGAAATAAACAATTTCCCTCAGGTTTAATCTTATATTTCACAAACATAATTATCATAAAAATAAAAATGGCATACAGAGATCTAGAGAGACTCCTTGGAATATGTTGTAGGATTTCTTGGGTGGGGTCGTGATTGGTTATAGTAGTAGGCAATGATACCATTACTCTGCATTCTAAACAATACATTAATTTATTCACACAATACAAATATTAGTATACATTCAATTATATTCTTATTAATTATGAACTTACAGACATTCTCCTTATATCAGTGTATTATTTGCCTATATTATTTCATTTATTTAAATTAATATCATTTCAGTACGCAATATATCTATATTATTCCTTAACTTCCGCCTATCATATAAGACTCGGGTAACTCATGAAATTTGGCAATAGTTAATAAAAGGTTACCTCCATTTTTGCAGACTGCAGAAGTGGACTTTGGCTGGCATATTCAGGTGCATCTATTGGGGTCTCTATTCGGACTCGCTCAATAACGTAGGAATAGGCAGACTTTAACGGCCGGATCAGTTCTCCATCCTTTGCTTGTGGGGGTTAGGCACTCCGTCGTGGTTACGAGTCTCACCTCTTATCATCTCATCGGTAGCTTGCAGGGGTTCAGGCAATCTATCTCGGCTCCGAGGATACTCTATGCTAGCTTGCGGGGTTCAGGCAATCTATGTCGGCTCCGCTGCTCCTTGATGCTCCTTTCATCGTTGAGTTGCCGGCTTACAGCGATGCGCTACGTCGGGGCGCAATCTCCCATATATTCTCTTTTGCCTTCTCGCTTACGAGGCTACAACTCTCCATTTTTGGGTGCCAACTCTCAGAGTCACCATCAATATGATATGTCCTTTTCTTCTCACTCTCTCTATTTTTTATTACCTTCTCAACGCCCCGCCTTTTACATTTTCATTCGTCTCTCATGTTAAACCTTTTTCTTTATACTTCCACTTTGATTCGTTAACTTGTCCTCCCCTAATCATTTCTTTAACCATTTAGAGTGAGGGGCGTTTTATACTCGAACAATCCCGTCTTCGACTCATTCCTATTTTTCTAGGAAATGTGTTTTCCCAGAACATCTCCTATGTGTGTGGTCCTCTTCTCTTTGTCAACAATTCCCTTTTCATCTCGATGTCTCCCCTCGCTGCTTCGACTCTTAATTGTTTCCTTTCAATTTCTTCTCTTCATCCGGTTCTTTTGTCTGATCAATTGCCATTCCAATTTTCTCATAGCACCGCCGACTCTCCGCTTTAATTAAATTGTCTGCCCTTTTTGAACTCCTAACATATCGTATCCCCACGACATTCTTCTCGTATCGTCTGGCGTCATTTTACTATTCCATTTTCCGTCCCGTTTGTTAATTGGTTTTTCTGCACCTTTTCTATTTTCTTTTTTTTTATATGTCGTACCCCACGACAGAATAAACGTGTTTATCATTAAAACATGTCACTCAGCATGGTTAGAAATCAATTTTTAATCGCAAATTGTCGCTCATTAATAGAAATTGCGGTTACAAAAACCAAAATTTGACACATCTACATATTACAATCTCTCGTTTAAGACCAAAATGAATTAAATTGATGCAGTAGTTTTCTGTCACGGACTGCCCAAAAAGTCGGCTTAGCAACTTAAATATATAGATGATTAAATGATAGAAATTTTGAGAGATTATCCATGAAGTGTTTTGTTTTTGTATATATTCTTTTTAATAGATGCATCATATTTAGAGGGTATTCCTGGAATGTTAGAAACTGACTATTATTTTGGATTTATCTTCTTTAACCATCAGGTTTATAAATTCTATTTAGGCATCCTATTGAAGATGGCTCGCAGGTTGCCTTTATTGTAGATCACTCTCTCACACCATTAGGATTGTTTATCATGCCTGTGTGAAGCAAGTATGAAAAACAATCTTACTTGCGCTCCCCACAAGTCTGATAAACAATTATCTGAGGGGTGTAAAGTGACAGGCCTCCTTGTGGTGCACCCTGGTTAACACTAAATATGTCACAGAGTTGTCTCGCTTCCTCGTATTCTCTTCAGCATTTGATTTGTAGTCATTACGGAAAAGTATGGGCTGCGAATTATGTAGTGGTATCTAGGGGAAAGGCCTGGGAGTGTCTCACTAGTTCAAATCCCGTTGTTCCAGATTTTCCCCGTCATGTAACCGTGAGGTTATTACGTCTATTGACTGGGCACGATTGTTTGAATGCCCACCTACACAAAATTGGTCTTAGAGACTTTCCTGTCTGTACTTTATGTGACTCTGGACAATTCATGGATAACAAGCATTTCGACGAATGTACTGCATTAATGGCTTTTAATTTTATTGTTCTGAAGTATTGGGAAGCTAGACTAAGTCTAATGGCTTAGTGGCCAATGTATAAATAAATAAATAAATAAATAAAAAATAATAAATAGGGTGCTGTGGCCTATTTGGCGAAGTCGTAGAGCCAGTGATCTGAGGGCTGCGGGTTCGACGCCGGTCACTGACAAAAAATCCACCGCCGTGGTGCACTAATGGTGGCCGGTGCACGTAGAATCTATAGTGACTGCAATGTCCTCCAAGTTTTCAAATTTACCTCTGGAGGTGGGGTTCAAGTGTTCCAGTCTCGTCACTTGACTCGGTTCTAAATTACGGGAATGGCTTGTAGAGGGTAATTCTGGCCACCTTTACAGTGCCCCCTTAAATGAATGACCAGCAGTCTCTCCCTTTACTGAGAACAAATGGCGTCATAGCCAATCTTCCAGGCATTTGTAATAAATAAACTTGTGTGAAGCAGTTTGTTGCTTTGATATGCGGATATAAATGACATTTAAACAATACAGCTATTCAGGTACTATCTTCTTAACTTATCAGGCAGTACAAACGACAATTCTGAAACATGAGTTTTTCCGATGTAAGACCCGCTGTAGACAGCTTATACTAACAGAAATAGGCCACCGTATGGTAAGAAAAAGTGGTACATTTAAATATTATACGTTCCTCGTGAATTATCTGAACACATTAAAATAATTACAATTAGCTTCCACAGCTGATTAAGGACCTGTTCACATAGGAGTGCGTTGCGTTGCGTTAAAGGAAAGATGACGTTGAGACGAAAATAAACCAATCATAGGCGTTGAAAATTTCATTGCTAATCGTTTGGAGGCATATGATTGGTTTATTTTCGTCTCAACGTCATCTTTTCCTTAACGCAACGCAACGGACTCCTATGTGAACAGGCCCTAAGGCTGTAAGTACACTAGAAGATTTTATATGATGATCATTGTAGTCGTTTGCCGGAATAACTTAACTTCATTATTTGTTCTGTTAATGTTCACTTATTAACCAAGGGAAAAATAAACAAAGGTATATCGCTAGTGACAAGTATAAAACTTTTTATTGGGGGAAACGTGATCTTTCGCAGAATCTTAACATTTTATCATTGTATTATAGATGGTCTTAACTTAAAAAAAAATAATTTGTTTTGCTATCTAGATATTGATCTAGTGTTATCTTACTATGTTTTATTTATTCTCATTAATTCAATATTATATTCGTAAATTTTCGGAAACCTTTTCGTGATCAATTAGACTTCAATTTTTGTGGATTACATAATTCACATTGAACTTCCCCTGCAAAAACCCTATCTTTCATACACATAGAATTAATATTCATATATTAAGTAAGGATAATATCGCAAAATTTCGTATTTTGACGTTATTGAATGACTGAACCTAATAGATAACTACACAATATCTCTCATTCATTATTTTGTTTATGAGTTTATCTTTTAAAATATTTTGTTTAAAATAAATTTTTTTAAATCCAATTCTCCGAAGAAATCATATTCCAAATCAGAAAAATGGAAAATATAACTTACCTATTAATCCCTCACCGGAAAAATGGCGTAGTTTTATACAGTTTTAAGATCTCTTCCCAAAGCCATTAGGAAATATATTTTTATGAAAAGTAGTTGTAATGAGGGTCTGAATATATTCTTTAGGAAATCGAATTCTCCCTAACAGGTTGAATCGGTTCTTCAAAAAATATTCAAATCTTATCTATTTTGGAGAGCATACTTTTCATCTGGATTTAAATAGAGCTTCCGTCCGATAGAAAGATGTAAGATGAACATATTTATCACGGCATTATCCAATAAGAAATATAAGTTTTATAGCTTATCAGAAAGATAGAATTCTTGTATTTTTTAATATATTGAATGGTATTTCCAAACTATTTTCAATATCAGTAACATATCGCATTCCACCGTTCTTCTAATTACTAATAGTACGTCAATGAATATCTAAGATTTTTTTTTTTTTTAAGGTTCAAGGTCTGTCTAAAACTCTGTAATTCTACTGTTAAAAAGAACTCGGATATAGAACTCCAGTATAGACTTTTGTAAAATTCCTAATAGTAGATGTATTTCATAGTCTTGAATCATTCATATTTTCATTTCAAACATTGAACATCCTGATCTTACCATTTAAAATAAGTAGTGAGAGAGAAATACGCACAAGAGTCATTCATTAATATATCGCACCTAACAAAGTAAATGATGTAAAAAAGTGATAAAAGTGACATCTTTGCCGAGTTAGCTCTTGCTAAAATAAAATTATATGATTAGATTCGTAAGTAAGTAAACGCTTTTTCGAGCCACTAACTCTTAAAGGTAAATGTTTCTAATAATAGAAATAAATTTATTTCAAACATTGTGGATTTACCTAATTAATTAAATAAACAAACATTGAAAGATCATTTAGTACTTTGAAAACTTTTCCTTTATCTTTGTTTAGCTACAATCGTTGCGAAGTTTTATAGATGGCACATTCATATTTTCATTATTCAGTGGCTATAAAAACGCAAAAATATGACTCAGGTTCGTATATATAATAATAGCACAGATCTAAAAATGTCAAAAGTGTAATAAAAATGGTTTTAACGTTGCACTGTTCATTTTCTCTCACTCGACAAAATATATTGAAACTTATAACTAATATGCAGGGTGATTTTTATTAAACGGACACTACTCAGAGCCACCTGTAGCGCGATCTATCAGCCGGAATTAACGAAAATTGATAGAGGGACTAGGGACGACACGGGAAAGAGTTTCCATGAAAAAAAAAAAAAAAATAGTTCCAAAAGTCGCCGATAGAGGTAGATATGGCGCTGTTGTTATCGGTGCACTTGAGAATTTGCGTAAAACGCAGGTAAAACATCAAAATGCAAATTCATGGCTGCGTAGTCTACAGCAGCGCCAGTATTTTGGGTTAAAAAGATCGGCGCGGATTCTGTTACGTCATCGCTTTATAGAAGAAAGAGTCATCAGTCGCTTTTTTCCACTTCCATGTCCCCTCGCTCCCCGGACTTAACCCATGGGACTTATTTCTATGGGGTAATTTAAAGTCCAAAGTGCATTTTGCTGGAGTCCCTAACTTGGCAGCCGTAATGGACAACATATCACGGACTGTGATGAACATTCCTGGCGACATGTTACGCTCGGCCGTTGAGAACGTAGTGTTCAGGATGCAATGTGTCGTCCACCAGGATGGTGGCCGCATTGAAGGGGGGGGGGAGAAGTGAATTTAATGCATAAAGTGGTGTTGCAGTGAAATTTTTTTGTTATTCATTTGTCCGCTGATTACAACTTTTTAGACATTCACCCCTTATCTTTATAGCTCGAAAGACTGGCGCTGCTGTCGACTACGTAGTCGTGAATTCTCATTTTGATGTTTTACTTACGTTTTGTGCAAATTCTCAGGTACGCCGATAACAACAGCACCATATCTTCCCCTGTCGGCGACTTTTGGAACTAATTTTTATTTTCATGGAAACTCTTTATTTCCATGAAAACTAATTTTTTGTTTTCATGGACTCATTCCTATGTCGTCCTTAGTCCCTCTATCAATTTTGGTGTAATTCCAGCTGATATATCGCACTACAGGTGGCTCTGAGTAGTGTCAGTTTAATAAAAATCACCCTGTATATTGATATCTAACATCTCAATTAAAAGTAAATGCAATATTTTTCATGATGGGGAATCAATTCATAAAATCAATACATTTCTTGTTTATCTTTTTTTCAAAAATTTCTCGGTATGGGAATATAATAAAGATTTTTTTTTGCTGAAAAAAAATATATATTAATCATTTGGACACAATTCTACAAAATTATTAGGGCGTCTCGAAAGTATAGTGACATCCCCCCCCCCCCCCCCCCCCCCATAAAAATTAATATGAGAACATCGAAAACATCTTTCAAACAAAATTATTATGAAAGTACGGTTTAATCTGTACGTTGTCTTTGATGAGAATGGAACACTTTCAATCCATTTTATGAATAAAATATAGAAATAAGATCTCTCAAAAGGTAATGCCATCAAGAAACGTTACATTTATGTTTATATCATTGAAAGATTTTATGAGAATAAATATGAAATTTCTATCAGCCATAGTGTTTTCGAAATTTTACAATGTCTTAATTCCAAACCAGCTTTATCAAACCTGTTCCATCTGTTCTCGGTTCTCCATTAGGTTAAGATAGGAATTTAGCGATGGTCAATAAATTACAATAACATTATTGTCAAACCACATTTTTTTAAACTGAAGCTTAAACCCTTGCATTCTTCTGCTGGAAAGCGTTATTATCTCTCTGCAGGTGCCTTTGAAGTTGGCAGGAGGAGGTCACTGAGTACGATCCGGTAATTTTCAGAATTTTATCTGCCATTTAGTAAAGTAGTATCAATATTTCTATTAAATATGGAGATGCTCCAAAGAAAAATACACCCTTTCTTTGGACAGCTGAAACAGTTCGAGCCTTATGACTGAAATCTTACATGTCGTATTTCTAATCATCCGGTCATCAATGCCGAATTTTTCATTAGAGAAGATCCATCCGTCCGTCTATTGCCTGTGACATCTAGTTGGTATATTGTACTGTTTAAGTATGGGCACAGGGCTCATTTTCAAAAGCATGATGTTACCATATTTTCAAAATAGATGGTAAATTGTACCCTTCAAGATGCCGCAGACTACATCCTAGGAAATGAGACAGAGGGACAAATCTTTCATCGTCATATGATGAAAAATAATTAGATTGTCACTTTTCTGTTTTTTTTTCTCTTACTGAATTTTGCTCAGACCGTTCCTATAATGTGTAATTACTTCTTTTCAGTAAAATATAATAACTAATCTACGTCTTCCCCTTTTTTCGCAAATTCCGTGAAAGGGATATTCTCCAAATCTCCAAATTGTGTTCATCTTCTTTCTAGAAACAATTAAGCTACACGGTATATACACAACAAAGGGGAGCAATTTTCATGTCTTTTAAAAAACTGGGCTACATCAATATATGTACACTTGATAAAAATTGTAATTTTACAAGCTGATAAACTTAAAGATTCACGTGAAAAATTTTGCTTTAGCTTCAGAGACAGCTAAGATTTCAAAACTTTGCATTTTTTATGCATTGATTGAAGTCACTCAGTCAATGATATAAAGGATTCGAAAAGTTGCGTTATCAAGTGACATCTGTTTACTCTAAAAATTGCTTTCTCCCAAAATTGACTTTACCTTCATTTCAGAAATTGGAAAGTCTCTTTAGTTTTGAGATGCCCTGTTGAATTTTTGAATGTTTCGTCAAATGTCGCTATTTTCTTATCAACATGTATTTCTTGGATGAAACGCAGAGTCAGGCCTAGAAAAATCCTGATCTAGCTTGATCTACAACCTTGTTGACTACAGTTATTCATAGGTCACAGAGAATATATGTTATAACATTCAAAATCGCATCTTTTTTTACATAACTTTAATTACAGTGAATACTGATAACAATGAATACATTTCTTCCTTATTTTTAAATGTAACGAAATTCCTGGACAGTTGTTTTTAATATGACCGAGTGGTGCCTTTAAGATACAAGTTTTCATTTAAAAATTTGTTTCAGGGAGAATAGATAAGACGATCTGGGACTTAATTCAAAAGAAGGGAATAAACTTTATTTTCCTACATATCATTCTGAGATACATATTTATGATAAAAGATGCTTTGTCCATAACTTTTTTACAATATACTATTCATCATATATGTACCAGACATTATTATGGATCTTTGTGTACCATACAAAATAAGTTAGTCTGCGTATATTATATACGAAACAAAATCTCATACTGAAACAGAAATACAATATATTTGCGGAAGGGTGCTTTTTTTAAATGTATAAATATATATCCCATTACATCAGCCGTGCTGGACATAATATTCATGAAAGATCTTAAGGAATAGAAGAAATTCTTTAAACTTAAAAAAAAGTAAATGTAATGCAGAAAAATCTTTCAATACTGTAATAACAATTTATTACAGATATTTTATTTAAAAGTAAAAATGAAAGCATGAAATTTATTTTACTTTGAATATTAAGTTAGAAGATAATGTGGTAAATTTTAAGAATTTGGAAATACATAAGCGATGTCTTGTGGTAGTAAACTTTTGATTGAGCGGTTAGCAAACTTAGTGAGTACAGTCCAATTGAGAGGGTTAATAAGCTGATTTTTCTGGACACATTATGGACAATACTGTGATAGTGTTTCTACTATATACAGATGGGGGACAAAATAATACGAACACCTGTGAAATAATAGAAAATCTTTATTAATAGGGGGTTGGACCACCCTTTGACTGAAGTACAGATTTAATGCGACGTGGGATAGATGCATAAAGGTCATGGACAATATTTAAAGGAATATTAAGCCATTCCTCCTGCAGAGCGGTCTCTAATTCCGAAAGTCCGGATGGAGGTGGAAATCAGGAACGAAATTTGGACTCCAAATATTGCCATAAATATTCAATAATATTCAAGTCCGGTGACTGAGGGGGCCAGGCGAGATGTTCAACTGCATCGTCATGATCTTCGAACCATTCTTGAACACACCTAGCAGTGTGGATAGGGGCGTTGTCGTCTTGAAAAAGCGGTCGCTTTCCAGGGAATACAGTCTGGACAAAAGGATGGACATGATCCCCTAGTACGCTTAGATAGTGATTGGATTTGATCCTTCCATGCAGAATAACAAGTGCCCCAAAACCGCGCCAAGATATCGCATCCCATACCATAATGGAGCCACCCCCATGCTTCACAGTCGGCAAGAAGCATTCAGGATGAAACGCTTCTTTGGGCGTTCTCCAGACACAAACGCGTCCGGTCGTCTGAAATAGGGTGAATGACGATTCATCTGACCATATTACCTGTTGCCACTGCTGTGGGGACCAGCCTTTGTGATCTCTGCACCATTGGCGCCACTTGAAAGCATTAGTTGCTGCCACCAAGGTTTTACGAATTGCCACTATGCCATAAATGTTTGCAGCATGAAGTTCCATTTTGACAGTTTTTGTTGAAACGGGGTCCTGGAGATGACTGTTTATTTCGGATGTTATCTTGGATAACGATTGCTTGTGCTTTCGGGCTACTATGCGCTTCAAAACCCGTCTATCCCTATCAGTAAGCTTGGACTTTCGCCACTGTTCTGCTTTGAAGACGTCGTCTTACCCTCTTTCGTGTACGCTGTCATAACGGCTGATACCGTACTCCTTGCAAACCCCAAAAGGTTTGCTGTTTCCGTAACCGATGCTCCACTTAAACGCGCTCCAACTATCATTCCTCTTTGGAACTCTGACAGGTCTGACATTTCAACTTATCACAGACAATTCGATAGAAGCATGCAACGTAGGTGACTGCTGTTGAGAGACTGATACCTTCCTCTTCACGCTCACTAGGTGGTAGACTTCTGTTGCAGGTGGCGCGGCTGTACTGCAGGTGTGAAATACGTCATACTTTTTCACAGGTGTTCGTATTATTTTGTACTCCATCTGCATGTTAGCATCGGCTACCATATTTAGAAGAAATATAAAGAAAGGAAGATAACTATATATTTACAAAGAGGAGAGAGAATTGATGGTAGTGTCAGGCCTAAACGAATTCAAAAGACGCTATGTGCGCACGATGGAATATTAGTTTCATATATGCACGTGATCTTATATTGGATAATTTTCTTCAACTGACAGTTAGGCGGCGCACAGAGGAAGAAGCTGTAGAAGCGGAAAGACAACATTAAAAGTATAAAATATTGAAAGGTGGGGCACTGTTATTATTATTATTATGGATTACACACACACACACACACACACACATATATATATATATATATATATATGTGTGTGTGTGGAAACGCCCTCTGGCACCCACTTCTGGCACCCGCTTCTGACACCCGCCGCTAACGAATCTGCCTTACAGCCAGCACCATCTGTGCACTCTGTGAACTAGGCAGAAGAGATTTGACTTTCATAGTATTGAGACGTGTCTCACCAGCTGACGGCTGTGGTGTGACTTTTGTTTTCTAACGACGTAGTACGAAGAAGTAATTTATATGTTATGAAGAGTTAACTATGTGTTCTAATTGTTTTATGTTTAATGTACCGTATTGTCCCAATACAAGTGTTCGTCTGATGACTATCGTATTATTTGAGTCATTTTATGATTTAGAAGTTGACGACAACCTTAGACAACCAAATATTCTTACTTACTTACACACACACACACACACACACACACACACATATATATATATATATATATATATATATATATATATATATATATAAAGGTGGTTATCAAAATAATGGAAACATTTAGGAATAACATGATATTCCTTATTAATATAGAATAGGACCATTTATGACATTTAATACCATTTGAATTGAATAAGGAATTGAATTATGCAAGTCTTGAATAGTGGTTACGGGAATATTATACCATCCTTCATGGATAAATCGTCAATGTTTGAGTAGAGATGCTGTTGTTGGATATCGATTCCTAACTCTATTCTCTATAACCGACCACAGCAGTTCGATGATATTGAGGTTTAGGGACTGTGCGGGGCAGATAAGATGTTTGACTTTATGTTCCTCAAACCACGAGCTGACACGTCTAGCTATATAGATCGGAGCATTATCATCATGGAGAATGCCATATCCTGAAGGAGATAATTTTTGCATCAAATGAGGGATCTGGTCGGTAAAAAGTTCTACAAAGTCTTCCCAGTCAATCTCCCTTTCAGGGTTACAATAGATCTCTTTTGAAAACCATGAGATGGCCACCGAAACCATGATATTTACCTCCATGTTTGACAGCTGGCATGAGACAAGCATGATCATACGCTTGTGTAGGTGTTCTTGAAACATACGCACGTACTGTTGAGAGGAACAAAGTGAATAATGATTCATCTAACCAAATGTCATACTTCGACGTATCACTCCAGCAGGATTTGTGCTCGTGGCACTAATGTAGAGGACGTTTTGTATTCACATCTGTTAGAAAAGGCTTGGGAATTACTACTCTGCCATAAATGTTTTGTTTGTGAAGTTTTCTCTTACCTGTAATGACTGATACTGGAGCCTGTATATTCAGATGGAGCTCTACGGTCACTTTGGCTAAAGTTGTCTTCTTTTTTGATGTCACAATTCCCTTCTACACCCGTCAGTCTCTTTCACTTAGCTTTCTCTTTTGTCCACTTTTCTGTTTCACAGAGAATGTATTTCCGTGCACTCTGCATGCCGTCATGACTTCCGATATTATTGCTCGGTAAATACCCAAAACCATGGGGGATGTTGTAACAGAGATTATGTTAGATTATGATGCGCGTCTAATTGGTGATGTATCTATTTACTCCAATTAGATGCGCTTCGACAATTTTCCCTCTCTGCGTGGTCTACAAGGTTTGACAGCTTAAGCTATTCCCCAAAGAGCCTGATGCCCATAGTTTCATTACTGCTACCTTACAGTAGAATAATTTATACACTGTAAACAATACTGGTCCCTATGTTTGTTTTTTAAGGAATACGAAGCACTTTCATAAATACCATTAATATTGATATATGTTTCCATTATTTTGATAACCACCTGAAATATATATATATATATATATATATATATATATATATATATATATATATATATATATATATACATAAGCTACCAATCATAGCATACTGAGTTGGACAGAGTGTTAAACTGAACTCTAGTGCTCCCCTACAGATACTTTTGTAGTTCACGGTGCTTCCTAGCTTCCTAAATTGTTATGAAATGTATTGCTGTCACAAATTGAACAGCATGAACCTGAATGGTATTGAGTTTAAAGTAATATTTAATTATTGTGTGTCTGTCTAAAACTGCTATGTAAAGCATAAGAATCTGGGTTTTAACCGCATAACAAAAGGTTACCATAAAATGGTCAGTCTTTAATTCAGGGCCATAGGGATGGCGATATAGAAATGAATCAGAGAATTTGGAGCCAATATTTGGTACCGAATTATTATGCAAACTCACATAGTGTCACCTTAATTTGATTAGTTTCACCCCACTGATTCCCATCTGCACGTGTTTGATATATACTGAATATTAGTAGTGAATTATGTATATGCAGAATGCTTGCATTTGATATTATTTGTTATACTTACGATTTTCATTGATACTACAGTGCATACAAAATCAAGTTTATATCTATATGATAGAATTTAGGTAAATAAGAGGAAAATTTAAACGAATTATTGTCTTTGAGTATAATAAGTTGCATAAAGTTATAAATGCTCAAAATCCTAAAGTGTGCAAAGATGGTGGAAATTGGTGCTTTTGTATATCATAACGATAGAACAATTCCTTTAATTAAAATATACTATTTTACACAGATAAGAAGTTCGTTGGATGCTGTAAGCCCTCTCATAGCAAAATTTTTAAATTTGAGCCAACAAACTTTATAATTTAAACCAACTTATTTCATGAAATAAAATTTAACCTATAAAGTTATCAGAAGGCAGAAATGCTATTCAAAACAAACTAAAACAAGAAACAGAACGACATATATTACCACTTGATTAGTATTTACATTGCCTGTAAAGTTTAGATCATGAAGTTTAAAAAATGAAGATATAACTTTACTTTCAACAAATTGTATTTTAGCTACAATTGGCTTGATTAGAAATTTCTGAAAATGTGATTAGTATCACAAGCAACACAATGTGTTTCCTGAAAAGCAAATTTTCCATACATCGTTGGGAATGGTTACCATTAGCGGAACTCCCTGAAACATGTAGGGACCAACCGCAAGACGTGTACTCTGGAACTACAGTAATAAAATGCTGCTGTCCCAAATGCAAATAAGTGCAGTTTGGCGAACAATTAGAAAAGGTTGTTATCCCAACTACCAATGAAAGATGAACTGCTCGCCAAACGATTGGGCCAACTAACAGCCAACCGTTGTATGATCTGCAGTGCCAACCGTTGTTGCAGCATAACCCCAACGGTTAATTCCAATCGTTGGCCAACTATACTAACAAATGGTTGCCCAACAATTTCCCAACGGTTTTGCGTTACTTGGGATGGAACTAAATGGATCCCCCCTGATAAAACTCATGTTTAATAAAAATAATCAATTCTTAAATAATAATTCATAGTAAATTAATTTTTTTTACACATTTAGACTTTCAAATAAGTATTATGTCTGAAGAATGATGTTCTAAATTCAATTTTTATTTCACTCTTATCTTTGTTCATTATTTGATCTTTCTACTACGAGAAAACATCGAAAAACGGTGGAAATGTGTCACTGAATACCCAACAAGTATTAAAAGAATTTTAAATATTTTCACCACCACTATCTCGAATTGAATTTTATTTCGAACCTAATGTATTATTCATGAGTTTAAAAACATGTCGGACCATACTCAAAGCGAGAGTGGATTTCTAGGTAATTCATTTCCTGCTCCAGCTAATCTGTATCTGAAATAACATTTTCTATTTTGAGAGTAAAACTGAAGAAACCTTTAACATTCACTAGGAATAAATTTCAAAAGAAAAATCTTGATAAAGTACCTCTAGAATGTGTTAATTGGAAACCAGTTTGATTTACTTTAATCGTCTTGAATTTTAATTATATTTTGAATATAGGGTATAAAGGAAAAATCTGTATTTTTTAAAGTGGTTAAACTAGTAGAAAATACTAACTAATTTTTTTTCATCTGTTAACTGAAACGGAATAATGTATTTCCATGTTTAACTGGAAGTCAAAAATTTTGTCAAAGTAATAAATTGAGTAGGAATTTTCAATTTTATGCAATTCATTTTGTGAATGGCGTAAATCTTCAAATTCAATACCTGGTTATATAACTCATGCTTGATAAGATTATACGTAAATATAGGGTATATAGAAAAAAATCAGTATTTTTTTAAAGGGGTTAAACTAGTAGAAAATACTAACTAATTTTTTTTTCATCTGTTAACTGAAACGGAATAGTGTATTTTAATGTTTAACTCTAAGTCAAAAATTTTATCAAAGTAGTAAATTGAGTAGGAATTTTTAATTTTATGCATTTCATTTAATGAATGGCGTAAACCTTCAAACTCATTACCTGGTTATCTAATTCATGCTTGATAAGATTATAGGTAGCTATAGAGTATATAAAAAAATCAGTATTTTTTCACAGTGGTTGAACTAGTAAAAAATACTAACTAAATTTTTTTTCATCTGCTAACTGAAACGGAATAGTGTATTTTCATGTTTAACTCCAAATCAAAAATTTTATCGAAGTAGCAAATTGATTAGGAATTTTCAATTTTATGCAATTCATTTAGTGAATGGCGTAAACCTTCAAACTCATTACCTGATTATCTAATTCATGCTTGCTAAGATTATAGGTAGATATAGGGTATATAGAAAAAAATCAGTATTTTTTAAAAGTGGTTAAACTAGTAGAAAATACTAACTAAATTCTTTATATGTTTATTGAAACGAAATGGTGTATCTTAATGTTTAACTCCAAGAATTTTTAAATCAAATTAAAGTACTAAATTGAGAAGGAGTTCTCAATTTTATTCAATTCACTTAGAGAATGGCATAAACCATGAAACTCAATATCTGTTCATCGGACTCACGCTTGATAACATCTCAGATATCTACGAGAAAATTTAAAACAATAATGTCATATACTATCGCATATACAGAGAAGGAATTGTATTGGAAAGAAAGAATCTGATTATTATAAAACAGATGAAATTTAAAACTGTTTGCGTAATGAAATAAGCTTGTAAAAAGAATTATATTTATGGGAAACAGATAAAATTAATCCATATCAGTGTCATTCTTTTTTATCTTTGTATAAAAAAATGAAAAAACCAATTACCTGTTTGTTGGTTGCTTCGAGGCCTTGCTGACATATTTGTCTACAAAAGAATAAATTACTCGGTAAAATGAACAAATTGTTAGAAGACTTTTGATACACGTCTATTATCGGTACATCAAAAAAAATATTAAAATAGATGAATTGAATTATTTTTATTGTTTTCATTAAAAGATATCTAAAAATACGATAAATTATAGGTTTTTATAACAAATAATTATTTTTGGCTGTCGGATCTTTTCTGTCAGGGTATAAAAAAAATTAAAACAATATGTGTTTTCTCTATGTCTGGAAGAAATTTATAAATAAAAATGGAAGCTAAAGTTTTTCTATAAAAACTTTAAATTATCAATTTTCTTTGTTTCTGTTTTAACTTTTTTTAAATCCTCTTTTGATAAATCAAAGAAGAAATTTCCAGGATTTCCCCATTTATACAGAAGTACTACAGCAGTTTTAGCTCATTATTAATGTATATTTTGGTGTCAATCCCACGACAAAAAATTTCACTGAAACGATAAATTGTTAAATTATTACCCAGCTATATGAGCAAATAGAACAATTTAACTTTTTCTAAATGCTCTTTTGAGAAATGAAAGAAGAAATTTCCCGGATTTTCCCATTTATACAGAAGTACAGCAGTTTTAGCTTATTATTAATGTATATTTTGGTGTTAATCCCACGACAAAAAATTTCACTGAAATTGATGAATTTTTAAATTATTATCCAGCTATATGAGCAAATAGAACAATTTATATGTTTATCTTATTTGTTGTTTCAGGTTTGAGATTTTTAAAACTGTTATTCCAAGTTCTCACAAAAAAAAATTAAATACAGTGAATTTGCAAATATTTTTGAGCGTATTTTACATAAAATAATATTTTCAGAAATTTGCATATTTTCAATTTATATCCCAACTCCAATTTCATTTAAAAAATTTAAATTTCGGGAAGTAATAAATGGTTTCAATGAAAGTGTAGTAAGATTCATGCTCACACATACATAAAAAGAAATAAATTAAGGAGTTAACTAATTTAACTACACATTAATACTTAATTAATTATTTTGCAAATATGTTAGTTACGTAGCCATTAAAATTTAACTAATTGGTCCTATCCTTCGGCACATTATATCCTCAACCTCAAGTGTAGTAGTGAAAATTAATTCCTCACTGCGGGGCAAACGCCCTGGTTTACTTTCAGGAACGAAGTTTTATCGTGAAAATTTGAATGTAATGCTAGCAAAATAACTGAATCGGTCATTTTGAAAAGGAGTCATCTCCACTTTTCAAAAACACATCTCCTCTTTTCTCCAACTTTTCTGCCCCCCCCCAAGTTAAAAAAAAATATTAACAAATTTATTTTTACCCCAGGACTGATGCCTTATAAACATAATAAATACTAACTAATAATGCATGAAGGCGAGTTATAGTTTTTTGCTTCACATGAAAAAATTAAAAAAATGGAGATGACTTCTTTTCAAAATGACCGATTCAATTCCAAATAAGCCTAAACGTGAAGGATGATATAATTCGGAAAGGGATGGCGTGAGTGTTTTTTAACTCGTCTTTACTTTCCCGAACTTCCTGAAAAGAAATAGGTGATATTCTTTCCATGTGGAAAGAAAGGGAGGAGAGAATTGTATGGTACGAGCTCTCCAACTGTTATCCACCCCTGGGATTGCTCGGTCGAAAATGAGGTGGTGCTAGGTGTGGTGTTGGTTCACCTAGAAGGTGAAACCATTGACAGAAACCAATGAATCTCGTGCATATTTAGTGCGAATGTCTCTGCATTAGCAACAACAGAGACCACCGCATTAGCAACGACAGAGAAGGTGTCATTTCGATACAAGTGTTCGATACAACTGTTCAACAACTGAAATGGTAGCATGCACATATTCAGATGAAATTTCAACATATTTTAATATTAACTTCATGTGGAAGTTTGAAAATATCGAGAGTTTTACATTCCTATTATTTTTTTTATATATAAACATATACGACATATCCAAATTCCACTGAAAATTATAATTTCCGAATCCTATGTCTAAAGTTTCTAAAAGCATTATTTTTTTCTATGAGTTTGTAACATGCAAAGTAGGATAAACAAACGGATGAATTACATTATAAACAAGACAAATATGTTGGAACGTTGGAACGATACCTCTTTGTCATGTCACGTTCCCACACGTTAAAAAAAAATGTTGTTGCTGTTGTTGCTTATGCCACTTGACCAATAGCAACATCAGATCAAGTCCCGAAGGCTATGGGCGATGAAGGTGTGATCCTGTTTTGAATTAGCACTACCACAAGGGTCAGAGTCTGAATTGGCTAAATGATCGGTCCCATAATTTTGAACCAATCAAGTGACGAGACCGGAACACCTGACCCCGCACCTCCAGAAGCAAATTTGAGAACTTGGAGAACATTGCAACCACGTCCTATTTTACGTGCCCCGGCCATCATTAGTGAACACGGCGATGAATTTGCAGCGACGATCACCGAACCAGATCACTGGCCCGCTGCTCATACCAACCGGGTCACCATGCCCTCTTAAAAAAACATAAAACGACATTGTATGCACGCATCGCTATAAAATATGAAAAAATAATAATTAAGTCCTTACTGCTGATTTGTATTTATTTCAAGTGGACTGAATCAGATATGTTAGTTGAAAAAAATAAATTTACTTTCCTAAGGAAGATGATCGAATGTGCTTAACTAATTTCTGAGGAGATAGACTGTGAATCTGTCGCCATGGAAAAAGTTGTGAAGAGATTGATTCTACACAAATGCATATGTATTATTACTCTAAGAGATTATTGTAAATATAGAAAAGCTTTCTTTTCCTGGAATAAAGGATAAAGAATCAAAGGACTGATACGTAAAATTATTTTTCAGTGAATATATGCCATCAGATATAACAGAAATACCGAATAAGAATAGACATATGAACCACATGAGATAAATAAATGTTCATTCCCTCACAAAAAGAAACTTGCATATAGAACGTAAGTAATTAACCCTAGAGATATATAAATGACCGAAAGACTCAAATATTTAAGAACACTTTCTTCAATCAAAACACTTCGAATAGAATTTTTCATGAACTGTGCCTTGCACCTCACCATATGACTAAATATTTGCTTGCGAGGTTAAAAATAATAATATTTCAAATGTATATTTTAACAGCCTCAATGTGCATTTTGTGGCCCACCTAGTTGAATATGTAAGGATTTTGTATTTATAATTCATATTCTGTCCATTCATTTCAGTCCTCTTTATTTAACTACCATTGAAAGGCAACGACAAATTCAAATTTATTATGCAATTTCTGGAACTCTCCTGCAGTTATCTTGCACTTCTGCATTATAAAATTTTATGAATCATAAATCAATATTTCAACATCATTAGACAAGCATTTTTGTCCGCGAATATTTGAATTCCTTTTAATTTGTATTTTGGGTTTCTTTTCGTATTCCTTCAAAATAGATTGTGAAGAAAAATTTCGGGTGTTTTCTTCTTTTTTTCCCTAAAGCCCTAGATTAGGATTTTAAAAGAATAATGACTTGCATAAGGAAAATGAACGGCAGCATTGTTCTTCAGTTCTTAAAGTATGCGGATTTTTAGATAAGAAATAACGTGAAGTTCTGAAGCTTATAAAGAGACGAAATTGGCTTTGAAACTTTAGAGTAAATGAAGGAATAAAGCAGTAACAGGAAAAAGGAATTTAGGAAAATTTTATATATGTTCTTCATACACTGAAGTGCAGGTAAAATCTGTACAATATCCTATGGCCAACTATGAACTATTTTAGTGGGATATATGTAGTTGAATATTAGTGAAAGTTTTGTCTTCAATAAGTAACAGAGTAAAATGAATGAGATGTTTTTTCGACGGCAAGTATTTGTACTGCATTATCTATGGCTCTTTAACTAGATCATATTTAATAATAAAGTAAAACTTCTGAATCTCAGCTTTAAAAAATTTGACAAGTTAACGGTTCACAAGTTCAAGCGTTTTTAGTACTTGAATAAAGCCAAATATGTATTTAAAGTCGTGTGAAAAAAGAAATTGAACTTCTATGATCCACATTAGTTTAGAGAAAATGCAAAAGCCGATATGCAGAAAATTGACACTTTCATTAAATAGAAGATGTTCATTAAAAATCCTTAATTTAAACAAAACTACATTTCTCATATCAAGCCTTTAATGGGAATCTAAACAAGTATGCCTAAAACTTTGCAGATCTTTATGAAGTTCTTAAGCTCTTTAGATCAAGAAAAAATCTAAATGTCATCCTGCTAGAAACAATGTCATTAAAATAAGAAAGAAAAACTTCCATCTCTCAGCTTCTTCGCTTTGATAAACGAAATAAAATTTAAAGTGAATGAGGGCAGAACTATCTCCAAAAGGGCGCATAAACAACCTTCTGTCCAGTACTTACGTCAAAATTAGATTACAAATGATTCAACTGTCAATTTCTGCTGTTTATCCTTAGAATGTTAAGGTTTCATACTTTTTTTCTGCTTAAGGGGGCTAAATAAGTCTTGATACTGAGGTCCTTGGGCTAAAATCATTTAAAGTTCTTTAGTAGTATCGATAAAAATCTATCTTAGTAAAGAATCAGCAGAGAATGATCTTCGCAGAATGAGTTTTCTACAAAAATTCTGCGACTAAATTTTAAATTATATCAAGGATCTAATTATAGTGTAGATGAAGCCTTAAAGTTTAGGTGTCCAACATTTTTCATGAAACTCCCTGTGATTTCTCGCAAAAAAGATATCTGAAAAAGAAGTAATCAGGCCAAAAACTCTTATTAAAATGGCTTTTAAAGTGATTAGAAAAACGTGGAGGAATTTCCCCATGAAATGATTTTACGTGCTTTGAAAATTAAAACCTGAGGACAAGTATACCATGCCAAGGAGGTCTTTTGAAAATAAATTGTTATTTTAATAAGCTAACTAAAAGGTAATTATTAAATGTTTTCAATCCTGTATGATTACTAAAAAAGGATTCGATAGTTCCCTCAAAATCATTTGTAGTAAATTCTACAGTTAAATTTAAAGAAAATATATTTTCCCTCTGAAATACAACGTCTCGTACTTGAATGATAATACAAAGCTTTAATTTCTCAGTTAAATTCGCAACTAATGTTTAAATATATATTTCTATTTTAAACATGACACAGCACTATTCATTGTTACAGCGGTTGAGATTCTTTTAATAAATTTCGGGGTAATTAATTCTCATAAAGGATTTACATTTCTCAACCTATGAGTTTAAAAATCTTTTCAGAATAAAGGAAATTGAAAATTTTACAGTGCAAATGTCTTCATTTCACCCCCTATTTAAATAGCAGGAAGCAAAAGACCTTTAAAGAATGAATCCTATTGTGTTCCTTTGTTGTAATTAAGTCATTTTAATCTTACCAAAGTTATTTAAAAAGAGTAAAAAGTTTACAATTTAAAAGTTTTGAACAGCCAATATAAATGTCTTTTCTGAAATAATTTTCAATATAAATTAGAGAATGGATTTGTATTTAACCACGTGAATGTACATTTAAATAGTTTCCGCAGTTTTAAATGCCTTAACCTTTATCTGAAAGTGCACAGTTAAACCCTTTACTTATTTCTAGTAAAGAAGTCAAATCAGACACGGTGAGGAATAACATAAAAATTTATTTCACCCTCGGGTAACTGAAAAAACAAAGATATCAGGGAGATGTAGTTTTTCTCCATCCAGTTGGCAGTAGTTCATTCATTTGCTTGGCAAAGATTGCATACAAATAGGAAATCCCACTCATAGATTTTTCTGACCCATTTGACAGGAATAACTGTCAAAATAAATCAAGCTGTCCCACTTTTAGTGTCGCAACTAAAGAGACGTTAAAAAAATTGAGTGAAATAAATGCCTACGATCTGTTGCACGAAAGAAGCTCAGCGGTCAAGGAGATTACATAAAAAGTCAAATTTATGAATAAACAAATTTGCAGAGCTCACGATACGTTTCTTGCATTACATTATTTTAAACTACAACACAATATTTTTTTATGTTTGGGAAATATAAGACCTCAGATTTAAAAAAGGAAAGGTTCTCAGGCTAAACTTGGAATTTCCTTACTGAACATATTTTAATAAAGACAGAAATGAATACATTTCATTTAGACTTTGATGCCACTCTACTTTTCACTTTAACATTTATTCAAGGATAAAATAACTACTATAAAGTGGTTATAAAAAATATAATGTTAATTCACTACACAGTTTATTATACATGAAGTCTAGACATGAAAAATATAAGAGACAACCGTTTTTTCTTGAACATTTCCTTGGAATTCCTGATTGTTTTGAAATTACAAAATAGGGAACAATGACATAGAAAAAATAAAACCAAATCTATTATAAAACTTTAACGATAAATTCTATTGCTATTACAACATTACCAGTAAAAAAATATCATTCAGTTTCAAAAACCTTTGAATAGATTGAATCGGATTCTTTTCTTTCATTGTAATGCAAATTTATAGGATTATAATATAAAAAATATGAATAATTGAAGATTTAACTGTCGTTACAGTTGTAATTAGTGCCAAGATAAATCCAGAGTTTTCACTTTTCGTACCGCTATTTGGAAGGTAATTAAGTAGAATGAATCGAATTTGAATAACATTTTAAATGACGTTAAACTTTTAAATTAGGATAAATATAGGTTATTTACATTTTACAGATGTCTATTGATCTATGCATATATATACATAAACACACACAGATATATGTATATATATATATATATATATATATATATATATATATATTGATTCTTACGATTTTTACAAATCTATGGTAATCTCGCCAAATATGAGAGCGATAGATTTGGAGATTTATTTTGGTCAGCAAATTTGGTGATATGGCGCTAAATGTTTGCCAACCTTCTAGACACTTCTAGAAGCCACTGGAAATTTCTAGCTGCCCGGCCGATAGGGGACGCTTTGGAAGTCTATAAATATATCTGACATTGACATTGGAAGTATTCTTCTCTGCTGAGAATTGAATGTATTGAAAGTGCGTTAGGCGTGTTTTGTATTAAAGACTCTGTTATCCCGACTTGTTTTTTAGAGTTTTCTGCTGTATAGAAGACAATTGTTACGTGTTTTCTGTTTGAATTTGTATATGCGCCTGGAGAATTTATAGAATAATAAATTTTGTTTTGTGTGAACTTTCTAAAGAGATATTTATTCAATCCTATCGAACCCAGAAAACGGAAGAATATATATATATACATATACTGTAATTTTTGAAAATATATGAGTTTTATTTAGAAAAGGATAAAAAACATTATATTTGTTGAATTGCTTTAACAAATTATAAAGTCCATGGAGACTACTTGCCGTGATTTTCAGTGTTATCATAACAAATAAAACTGTTTAAACTAGTTATATTAGTTTAATTTTTTTAATTATAACTTAATTATGAAGCACGTTATTATATTAGAGTATGTTTTAAATGTAGTGAAATACATTCTACTTATCTCCATTTTATTTTCATAACATGTGTTTATAAAATAACTAAAAACGGAAGACTACTATTATATAGGAATATAAGGATCTGCATACACCCTAAAAATATATATGATAAAATCTCTAAAAGGGAAGAGATCTCCAAAGTAGAAGATTGAAGATAGCCAAAACTAGTGAAGCACGAACGAAAATTTTCAGGATTCTTACAAAATTCCTGTGCTCTAGAATATATTATAGCAGTATTCCATAACAAGGAATATTTTCCAAATAGAGTTTCACATAAAATAATTTTAAACTTGTAGTCTATTTCTGTGCTTTCAATAAAAATTTAGAAATCATATATTTAACTGTATCTGTATTTTAGATAAAATCAAATTTGTAAATAAGAGAAATGTGGTTTAATAGAGAGAGAATGTGGTTTCATAGAGATAATGTGGTTTCATAGAGAGTCATAGAGAGAAATGTGGTTTCATCCTCAAAAGTAGGTACATAACCAATAGATTCAAGTTATTTTACTATTTTATTCGCAAATCGTAACCCTTTTGACAAAGATATACTTTGGTTTTTATATTCAGATATGGGTATTTCTTCTTGTTCTACCAAATTTTCCGTTTTGAATAAGTTATTTTCCTAGAAGATTTAACACTCTAGACTTCAATGCGAATAAAGTGTGGGAATAAACTCCCGGTAAAGCCGTATATTCAGCACCAAATAAATAGACTATTTTTGTTATTTCTGAAGTTGTTACTGCAACATAACCATAAACTGAGTTTGAAAGACAGCAAATGTTGCTTTTATTTTGTATAATGAAGGCTAACTTTAGAATTGGTTCGATGAAACCGTTCAAGAGAGAATCCCAAGGCATAGAATATTATTTTCCAACGCTCAAACACTCTTTCCTGGGTATATTTACCCATCCACAAGAGGATTTTCTTAGTTACTTTATGATGGGAACACTGTGCAGGTGAATCTCATCCAGGATTTGAACCCGATCGTCCTTTCTCGATGTTGACAATGCTTACTACTATACAATGAGGAGGACAATTCTGCAAAATAAAAATCCATAAAATTGTCAGCGTAATACCAGAAATGTAGTTGCTGGTTCTTTATATTAATTTCACGCTAATTCTTTATATTAATTTTCTTTATATTAATTGTCTTTATATTAATTTTATTGGTCACGGTGGCCCGGTTGGAAAAAGCGTCGCGCCTATGATCTGAGGGTTTCGGGTTCGATGCCGGTCATTGACAAAATCGACCGCCTTGTTCACTAATGGTTGCCGGTGCACGTAAAACCATTCGCAGCTGCAATGTAATCCAAGTTCTCAAATATACCTCTTGACGTGCGGGGTCAAGTGTTCCGGTCTCGTCACTTGACTCGGTTCAAAATTACGGGACCGGCTTGTAGGGGGTAATGCTGGTCACCTACACGGTGCCCCCTTAAATGAATGGCCAGCAGTCTCACCCTTTACTGTGAACGAATGGCGTCATAGCCAATATTCTGGGCATTTGTAATAAATAAATATTAATTTTACGGTAATATAAAGAACGAACCATTCAAGAGAGAATCCCAAGGTATAGAGTTTTATTTTCCAACACACAGGCTCTCTCTCCTGAGTAAATTTGTCAATCCATACTGCGAGTTTCTATGTTACTTTATTACAGGAACACTATAAAGGTGAATCTGATCCAGGATTCGAATCTGAGCCCCCTATGTCGATGTTCTCAATGTTAAGCATTATAGAATGAAGGCGACAGATTTGCAAAATAAAAATTCTGAAAATAGTCGGCGTAAAACCGGAACCGTAGTTGCTAGTTCTTTAGATTAATTTTAATCTAACTGAATAGCAAAAGTACTTTTTTCCAATGGAGGGGAAATATTACAATAAAAGGAATAATTAACACTGAAAAATGATTGAATTCATCGTCCCAAAATCTCTCTAGCTCACCAATGCCTTGCAACATTGGAGTCATACTCACGGTGTTCATGATAGCGGTTCAAGTGGATTCTGTTCACGGGCTCTCTCAAGTCGAAGATACGACAGTAAAGATGGTCATATATACCTATTCTATAGATGTGTTCTCGTAGGCAATTATGTCCAGTCAATAACTGGAAAAGGGCAACACCATCCCTACACGGTCTGTCTGGTATATCAGCCAGATCCTCCTCATTCCATTTCTTTGTCTTTATTCTGTCTCGGAGTTGTAATAATTGATACTTCACATTCATAATTTGTTGTATATACGCTTTAACAGAATGATAGGACATCTCGGAGAACATCGGCAGTTGTGACCTTTTCGAGCAAGAAAATATGTATATTCGTTTCCGTACGTGCTACAGTGGCCAGATATGAAACTGCAGAACTACTATTTTATATTTTAGTTTCAGAAGCTTTATGAATTCCAGACAATGCAGAATTTTAGTTAATAAAGGAGCCTCTATGGTACTAATGGCTTCAATGACTGTCTGAGTATCCGAAAGTAAAAGAAAGGCATCAAATTTGGGGTGTAGAATCAGTAGCTATGTCAGTGATATGTATAAGGCATTAACTCGCCTTCAAAGGCCGTTCTGTATTTTACAGCAGACGTTTAGTAAGAGAAGAGTCCGGAAAAACTCATTAACCCGAACCCACATGGAAGTCAGTTGAGATCCATTAGTGGAAACGTGTAGCCACTCATTCTCCGGATACCTTGTATGAAAGGTCTCCAGCGTTAGGTATCTCAAAATTTCTGTAATTGTTACTGTCTTAGTGATAGAATTTGCCACATTTAAATTTGTCTCAATCTGAACAGTTCTCAAGGGATTAAATGGATTTGTATGCTCTTGCAGTTTATCACAAAATGCATAGTTTTCCCTTAGAGTTTGACTCACCTGAATAAACCCAATATAGGTCTTTAAATTTCTAGGTTTGAACAGGTAATTAACCCGGAAACGGTCTCCGTTACAAGTCACTTTTTTTTCAAATAAGATCAGAGTTTTTTCATTTATGATGGTTTGGATAGGCCTGATTTTGTTTATCAATAACATAGACTCTATTGGTGTCGATTTAATTGCTTCTGTTACAAGTATCAAGGCTTCATTCTGTAGCACTTAATAAGAAATGACCGTAAAAAGTTCCCACAATGGTTTCTTTATTAGGACTCGTAATAAATTCTCAATGAATATTTATAGCTCGTAATCAAACATTTGCAATTATTATAACGGAACTGGTTGTCCGATGAAAGGATTGCAGACATGTAGTGAATTATAGCGGTGGAATCACGTGGTGGAAAAGTAAGGTTTACAAGCCCAATAAAAAAAAAGCCAATTAAAAAATAAAGCCAATTAAAAAAATATAATCAGAAAGTTATTATAAAATGTTATTTTTTAATGCTTTATTCTCCAGAAATACATTTATGTTTAAAGCTGACAGGAAATCTTAGCAAAATTTTTTTTAGTTTTTTAGAAAAAATGAATTGGATTAATTCCACATAATTTCAAGTAAAATATCTTATTTCTGATTTTATCTATTTTTAGGCATTTTTGCGACTATTTATGCTTAAAAATCTATTTAATTTAATTTCATTTACATGTTTTAACATTCCTATGCTCAAGTAACCAATCTCAGGCTTGAATGAAAAGTTTATACCAAATACTTTACTAAAATCAAACCAAATCAAATTACCAATATCAAATATTTTACTAAAAATATACCAGGATGGAAAAACTTAATGATTCTGTAACATACCATTGATTTGTATGATACTCTATGACTAGTAATTTTTTTTATATTTAGCCCAATCAACTTATTTTAAGATACATGGAAACGCTTTGAAATGAATGTTACTCTCAACGGAATTTTTTTCTTAAATAATTCAATGAATACGTTGAAACTTAGAATTGTTGGTTCAATTTCAGCTCCTTTGAAAGCATTCAATTATCTAAATTGCGTTTAGGAACGCCAAAATCTAAGCTCCTTTACATAAAATCAAGGTTATCCCTGCATTGTTTATTAAACATCAGACTCCCACACTTGCAGACACATACACCCACACTTTGAATCCTCTGCATATAAGTTGATAGAGGGCAACAATCCCCACTAGGTATTGAGAATGGGAATTTTTTCCATGAATATTCCAAACAATTTTATTTTTATACTACAATGTCATTATTAATGCGCTAAAAGCATTTCCGCGTAATTATGCTACCCACAAGATATACAATTTTTTAAATGAGGCAATTGACAGTACCATGTCTTGGCAAAAAAATCAAGATGTATGGAACTTAATTTTTTTTTTGTTTTCCCACAAAGAGAAAAAAAAAATTCAGGTAGTCTCTTCTAACGAAACCACCGTGGGTTATTAACGTAGGATTACTTATCATTTATTGCCTCTTTTGTATGTATATATGTAAGCATGTGTTATGTATATATGAACATATATATATATATATATATGTATCTATATATATATATATATATATATATATATATATATATATATATATATATATATATATATATATATATATAATATTAAAAACTAGTAATTTCTTAATTCAACAATCTTAACATTTAAAAACTATTAATTCCTCACTTTACTATTCCAAATTACAAACCCTTTTTTAATTCCTTGAAATAGGTAAATTCCCTTGGGCATTCGTGTTAAAATCCAAGAGATATTCTAAATTTTAGCATTGTCATCCCAGTAAAACTTATATAGAAATCCCATAGTAATAGCCTTTGTAACCCCAGGCAATATTATTAAAGATGGCTGACTTTTTATCGAAATTAAGCTCGACGCGGCGTGGCTACCGAATTAGATCAGATCAGAGCATCAACAAATAACTTTTATCCAATCAAAATGTAAGTCACACCTCTGTGTCACGTGATGGAATGACTTTATAAAACTATCTGGTGTCTAAAATTAGACACTCTGTAAGACTCGGTCTGTCATATAATCCCGGGCGGACGACTTGGAAAACTTAATAAAATGCCTTAGATTCAATTACGTATCTGTGGTTCCTGTGTCTGCGTTGGGAGTCTTTGCGGGAAAATGCTCGGTTTGTCATCATGTGTATCGGCGACGTAATCCACTCTGGCCTGTTATTTGTTCCTCCATGTCGCCGATGTTACAAGAAAGTTGGCAGGATTCGAACCTGCGCGGGAAAATCCCAATGGATTTCCAACGAAATAAGCGGGAGTACATCGTAAAATTTTGTGCGCCTTCGACGCTCCTATTTTTTTTTCTCTCTCTTCTCTCGTCTTGCCGTGTGATGACCAGCAATTGTGGATTTAAATTCATCGTTCTTCTATCCGGATTTCAAAATGTGCTTCTTTTTTTTTTTTTCTTGCCTCGTGACGACCAGTGACTGCGGATTTAAATTCTTCGCGAGTATCTTCAACAAAAGTGTGGGCGAAATCGAAAGTTAATTTCCAGCCATGTTCTCCTTAGTGAAAAGTTCTATCAGCGTTCTATCGTGCGGTGTTTTGTCAAACAGCGTGATCACCATTTAAATTCTTCGCGAGTGTCATCATGTAAAAAGTGCGTAATCCCCACCATTTAAAAATCATCAGTGAAAATATTAGGTCATCGAAATTGTGTGCATAACAGAAAAATGTGTTAGCGATACAACTTCGTTCCAGCAGTTTAACGCAATAGTGCCTTCTTAAAATGTTACCTAAAGGAAAGGTTCTACAACTTCCGAAAAAGAAAAAAAAAAAATTTCTTTTAAAGTGCTCTTTCATAGTGTTCCAATTGGGATACTGTGTACTGGGATTAACTAAGCCAAGAACTTCACCAAGATAAATTCAGAACCGAGCTACAAATGTTAAAATTATGAAGATATGTAATAGTGAAAATTAATAAGGATAATGGTAAAGAGTGTGAATAACACTTCAATTGGTAAGCTAAAATTTACAAATTATTGTGAAAAATTTTAATATTAATAGATACTGATAACAATTTATTATAAATGTGTTTCGGTGAAAGTATTTTCAAATTATTGATTTAATTAAGTACCTATGATAAAAAATAAATCGATAAAAAGTAAAACGAAAGTAAAAATCATTGGTTTAAAACGTGTATTTTGTTTTTGATTTTAAAAGGTTTCATTTTGATTTGCATTTTGATAGAATTTTAAGAGTATATTGTTTCATATAATATTTCCATGTTCTTTTTCTGATAATGAATATTTTAGTGTTTTAAGATAATTAATGATCCTTGGTTACGTTAAACTGAAATATTAAATGAGTAAAGTAATGTTATGAGTATCTAATTTTGCACGCAGTTCTGAATCGTCGCGGAGAAAAAGAAAAAATAATAACGTAAATCATTTCCGTTTTCGAGCGCGTTGTATTACATTTCGAAGGTCGCCTCCGCAATAAATTTAAATGCTCAGCATTAGTTTTGTAAACACGATCACGAAAAGAGCCAAACTTGTTTTGATTCATTTAACTTGAGATTTTTGCGGTTCTAAATCTAACATCAGATGCTTGTGGTTTTGATTTTGGAAAATATCTGCAGGGATAACATAGTAATTTTCAGACATCAAGAAAATTTTTTTATTTAAGTACTTTGACATATTACATTTGATGTTGAGACCTCGTAAATTGTTCTACGAATTGAAGTAAAGGAGATTTCCGGTGGTTTGAGTCAACAGTCAAAAGTCGTTCTATGGATTTCATATAAACGGAACGTCTTTATAACATGACTTAGGGTGCCAAAAAACCACAATTGGAGAATTAAAAAACCATTGTATGTTATATTTGGTTCATCCGCCCCAGAAAATTCTCGAAAAAGAAATAATGAAGAATAATAAATAAATAAGAAAGATAATATTATAATGAGAAATATGTTTTAAGATATTAAATACAAATGATGAATATTTGGGAACTTTACAGCGAGGATTCATACCAAAATGTGATATAAGAAAAGAAAAATTAATTTTGGTTTATCGATTTCATGATTAACTTAATAAAACTGAGATGGATATTGGTAAAGTAATTTTGATTATTTGTGTCAATTGATAGAATAATAGTTTGAAATTTGAACATTAACATTAAATTATGGCAATTGATAGAGAATATTAAGGTATTATTGGTATTAGGAGTATTTTATTATTGTGTGTTTAATACTTTCATATGTTGTGTATTTTGGATTCTATTGAATATAAAATTGATAAACAAAACTTTCACACTAAACGAGATTCTGAAATTGTCCATGCTTGCAGATTAAGATATTATAATGCACCAGAGAACTTAAAACTACACCACGAATAATGACAAACATTAGATCCATTTTTCTTTCTTTTCTATGTGATGCTTAACATCATTAAATATTTTTTTTAATTGATATAATTAATTATGTGTTGTCCTACTAAAGATATAAAAAAAAAAAAAAAAAAAAAAAGACTGTCTAACTTAAACTTTCTTCTTAAGAATACTATTATGTGTGAATTTTTTTTTGGATCTCAATTTAAACACCGGCTATGACAACTCTACTTCTTTAACCTTTCAGTAAATTTCCTATTTCTTGAAAAACACTTTCCTATCACCCAACTCTACAAGCGCGTTGGATGTCGTCCCAACTGTTTAAGATCTTTTTTAATTTTTTTTTACTATTTGTTTTTAATTCAACAACTCAGTCACTTAAAGTGCTGAAGATTATATGCTTGAGTAATGACTAAAACAGGGCTGGGATGGCCACTCCTTTTGTCCTCCCATTTCTATATATTATACTCCCACAGGTATGACAACTGCACCTTTTCCTTTTTCTCCATCTGTGTACTATGCAAGATGCTGTTTTCCAACGCAGTCATATTCTGTCGGAGATTAACGGTTAGTCCACTGTACGGCTAAAAGACTCTTCCTCCTTATTAGTCAGAGAACAATATGGAGAAAGAAAACCCACTTGTTACACAAACATAAACACAACCCTCACTGCTTAGAGGTAGAATTAAAGAATTTGAGACTAAGAGTTGGGGAACACACATACAACAAGGTACCTTCAAAACAAGGAAATGGATCCACATAAACTTATAATAAGTGTACACAAATGAATAGTAAATAAATAATTTGAAAATAAAGTGAAAAGTATTGAGAATAAATAAATAAAGTTATAAATAAATAAATAAAGTTAGAATAAATATGAATAAGAATAATTAAAGAATATTGAATAGAATTTTGGAATGAATAAATGTTGTCGAAATAAAATGAATATAAGAAATGATGAAATGAGAATAATAAGAAATAAAAGTGGTATTGAAAAGAGATTTTTTTTTTGATAATAAGTAATATTGAATTAAAGCAGATAAGAGATATTAAGAAAAAATAATGAGATAAATAAAGATACGAAAACTAGATAATGAGTGATATGTTTTGTAATTTTTATGTACAATTGATATATTTGAAATGTGATTTTATTAAATCTTGTGATTTTTATTGAAAGTGTGATTTTTATTATAAACTGTGATTTTTATTATGTAACTAAAGGACTAATTTTCTTTATATGTAAACAAGTCAAGATAATGTGATGTTTATGTATTCTACGTTTGTGAAGCAGGAATGACACAGCACTAAAAAGACTGTGATTTTTTTTAATTGGTGTATTTTCCTCAACATACTAATGACTGTGACAGGACTAAAAATGTTGCACAGATAAATCATTACAAGATAAGTTAATAAACTTTTTTGGACTCACTCCATAGTAGTGAACGTTGAGGAAGAAGTTTTGAATTTTTCATCCTGTTATCAAAGTCAACTTCATTTACTTAATTTTTGTTTGTTTTTGATATTTTTATTACTATGTTTCGTTATTCTGTATTATTCAAATCGAGATGATGGTAGATATTGTATTAAATGTATGTTTCCAGTGAAAATTTTTGGTAGTTTACAAATTTTTGGTTATGTTAATTGATTTTTTTTTTGAGAACTTGTTGTGTGGGGACGGCCGCCCTGCTCAGCATTGTCTTCATTTGATGATAAGTGCATATTTAAATTTAATTGTTTTTCACAGCAACAATATAAGAAATTTATATAATTTACAATTTTCTATAATTGATCATTAATTTCTATAATTTTTTTGTTTTTATTGTGTTCATAAATTAGTAAATCATTAGTGTATTTTTATGTATTCAAATTTGAAATGTGCTATGTCAGCTCATCACGTGATCTTTAAAAAAAAAAGAAAACTTTTGCAATTTAACTTTAATTGAATTTGAAATGTTAACTTATTCCAAACTTTTTAATGCCCATTCTTCTCACTCATCTGAGTGAGTCTGCCCTCCAATGCAGGCATTGTAGGTCAGCCTCTTCTCGGACGGGGGGGATATTCTATAATATTAAAAACTAGTAATTTCTTAATTCAACAATCTTAACATTTAAAAACTATTAATTCCTCACTTTACTATTCCAAATTACAAACCCTTTTTTAATTCCTTGAAATAGGTAAATTCCCTTGGGCATTCGTGTTAAAATCCAAGAGATATTCTAAATTTTAGCATTGTCATCCCAGTAAAACTTATATAGAAATCCCATAGTAATAGCCTTTGTAACCCCAGGCAATATTATTAAAGATGGCTGACTTTTTATCGAAATTAAGCTCGACGCGGCGTGGCTACCGAATTAGATCAGATCAGAGCATCAACAAATAACTTTTATCCAATCAAATGTAAGTCACACCTCTGTGTCACGTGATGGAATGACTTTATAAAACTATCTGGTGTCTAAAATTAGACACTCTGTAAGAATCGGTCTGTCATATAATCCCGGGCGGACGACTTGGAAAACTTAATAAAATGCCTTAGATTCAATTACGTATCTGTGGTTCCTGTGTCTGCGTTGGGAGTCTTTGCGGGAAAATGCTCGGTTTGTCATCATGTGTATCGGCGACGTAATCCACTCTGGCCTGTTATTTGTTCCTCCATGTCGCCGATGTTACATATATATATATATATATATATATATATATGTGTATGTATATATATATATATATATATATATATATATATATATATATATATATATATATATATATGTATGTATATATATATATGTATATAAATATATATATATATATATATATATATATATATATATATATATATATGTACATAAATATATATATGTATATGTATATATATATATATATATATATATATATATATATATATATATATATATATATATATATATATATATATATATATATATATATATATATATATATGCAGGGTGATTTTTTTAAACTGACACTACTCAGAGCCATATGTAGCGCGATCTATGAGGTAGAATTCCACGAAAATTGACAGAGGGGCTAAGGACAACATGGGAAAGTGTTTCCGTGAAAACAAAAATAGTTCCAAATGTCGCTGATAGGGGAAGATATGGTGCTTTTGTTGTATCGGCGCACCCGATATTTTAAATAAAAATCAAGTAACACATCCAAAAGCAAATTCATGACTATGTAATCGACAGCAGCGCCAGTATTTCGGGCTATAAACATAAGAGATGAATACCGAAAAAGTTGTAAGCAGACAAATGAATAACAAATAAATTTCAGTGCAACACCACTTTATGCAACAAATTCACTTCTCCCTCCTTCAATGTGACCAAAGTCCTGGTAGACGACGCATTGTATCCTGAATACTACGTTCTCAAAGGACAAGTGAAACATGTCACCAGGGATGTTCATCAAAGTCCGGTATATGTTGTCCTTTAGGGGCGCCAAGTTCGAGACTCCACCAAGATGCATCTTAGACTTTAAATAAGCCAACAGAAAGATGTCATATATGCGTTAGGTCCTGGGAGCGAGGTGTCCATGCTAGTGGAAAAAAACGACTTATGATCCTTTCTTCTGTAAAGCGAAGGCGCAACAGATTCCGCTCGTATCTTTATAGCTGAAAACACTGGCGCTGCTGTCGATTACGTAATCATGAATTTGCATTTTGATGTTTGACTTGCCTTTTATGCGAACAATTCTCGGGTGTGCTAGCAACATCACCGCACACACACACACACACACATACACACACACACACACACACACACACACACACACATATATATATATATATATATATATATATATATATATATATATATATATATAAATATATATATATATATAACATTTTTAAATGTATTTTATTAAAGTACATTTTTTCTATGTACCATTTTGCTTTTACTCTGTAGATCTTGGTATTCCAAAATTTCATTGAAAAAAAAATGTCATTTCAGGAAATAAAGTTAAAGGTGCTCCTATATAAGAAAATAAATTTTTCACTAAACTCGTTTACAGAAAATATTTAGATTAAAGAAAATCCTTCCAACTTAAATTCCAACATCATTTTACTTTTTGTAGGGAAATATTTCCCTTTACGTAACCTATTTTATTAGAAATAGATTTATTGATATTATTAATGATTGGCTTCATTACTTCAGAGTTAGTTATATTTAATCAACAAGGCTTTGGTTTTCAGTAAATGCCCTCAATAAAATCTTTGTACATTACGAAATTTTTGCTACAGAATTTTGTTCCGAAATGAAATGCATTTTACACTGGTGTAAGAAATTAAGAGAATTTGCAGACTTGGTCGATTATCTCTAGAACTACTGTGACGATTTTAATGAAATTTGATATGTACATACATTGATACAGTACAAAACAAATAAATAACCATTCAATAATTGCAAAACACACGCATGATCGTGCATAACACTCGTTGGATTCCGAAGGTATGAAACAGCGGTTGCAAAATAAACAAAAAAAATGGGTTAATAGATGGTGTTATTTTGCAGCAATAGGTTAATTTCAAATTGTAACAGTAAAAATGAGTAACCACCAACGTTTAGACGATGGAATGAGGTGGCGAATTGTGGGGAATCTAGAAGCTGGCCAATCTGAAGTCCAAATTTGTAGATAGTTCAATTTAACACCCAGCGTCGTGTGTAATGTGATATTGGCAGCCCCTTTTTCTTTACAAGAAATGAACTCGATTATCAACCCCACATGAGCACATCCAATTACCCGAAGGAGCATCAACAGAAAGGACAGATTAATGACTTTTTCCGTTCCAGAGAGCATTTGTTGCAGATACACCTGACATGGGTGACTGCCCTGTAATTTGGGGGACAGCTGTGATCGATGACTGACGATAAGTGGAACCGCTCCCGCTCAATGGAGGTGTTGGCTAATTGTCGCCTAATTGACAGTTTGGGTTCTGACGGCCGTGGCGGAAGTGACCCAATGTTTCCGGAAATAAGGAACAGTGAAGAATTCGCTAGAATGTTCCAGGCTATCGTGCGGAGAAGATAAAAGGCCGACTGTCTTTTGTATCGAGGGACTTGCTAGACCCACATCGCTGGAATGCGTCGGGTCTGTGACGGCGTAAAGCCTATTAATCTCTTGAAAGATTGCACGAGTTTGCTCTGGTTGGAAACAGAGACCGTGGATAATAATTTTTGGCTTGTGTTAGCCAGGGAATCGATGTATTTGAATTTTGTTTGCAAATATCAAGGTTTAATAAAACCTATTTGTACATATTGTAAGCAAGTTTCCTTGTCGAATTATTCAGTTTCGTGTTTTAACTTGATTCATCAAGTTTTTCAGTCGCTATGGGCCACGTCCTCATAGTAACTTATGGAAACAGTTCCAGGATACCGGATCCATCGAGACAAGGCCTGGGCAAGGTCGTCCAAGAGCCACGACGGTCAGAGAAGATCGCCATTTGTCGATTATAGCGAGGCGTAACAGGAGTGCAACAGCTTCTCAGCTCTCTCGTGACATGTATGCAGCCACATAAACCCGTGTATCAAGGGTGACTGTTTCCTAAAGAATTCATGAGAGAGGGTTGTTTGCAAGAATACCTGCTTTTGCATCCCGCTCACTTCTATGAACAGGAGAATCCGTTTATCATGGTGCAGATAGCATAGAGATTGGAGTATGGATCAATGGGCGACCGTTCTCTTCACTGATGAGTTTCGGTTCAGCCTAAACGCCGATTCTCGCCGTACGTTCATATGGAGAGAACCAGGGACCCGCTACCTACCCTCCAATGTCCGCGAAATCGACCATTATGGCGGAAGAGATTTAATGGTCTAGGCAGACATCATGTTCGATGGCCGCACACCTCTCCATGTCTTTGAAAGAGGCACTGTGACTGGTGTGAGGTATAGGAATGAGGTCTTGGAGCCCTATGTTCGCCTTTTAAGGGGTGCACTTGGCCCTGAGTTCATTTTAATGGACGATAACGCGAGGCTACATTAAGCTCTTCAGGTCGACGAATTTCTAGAGAGTGATGATATTCGCCGGATGGATTGGCCAGCTAGATCTCCAGACCTTAACCCTATAGAGCATGTCTGCGACACTCTGGGGAGGGCAATTTCAACTCGCAACCCCCCTCCGAGAACCATCCAGGGAATGAAAACAGTGTTTCTGAACGAGTGGGACCAATTGCCACAGGAAATGATAAACTGCCTAATTTCAAGTATGAAATCACGCGAGACCTGTATATCTGTAAGAGGGGCCCATAACCCCTATTAATCCATCTATTAACCCATTTTTTTGTTTATTCTGCAACCGCTTTTCTTACCTTCCGACTCCAACAAGTGTTACACAAGATCATGTGTGTGTATTACAATTATTGAATGGTTGTTTGTTTTGTATTGTATCAATGTATGTACATATGAAATTTCATTAAAATCGGTACAGTAGTTCTAGAGATATTCGACTAAGTCTGCAAATTCTCTTAATTTCTTACACCAGTGTAGTTTATACTTGCATACTTCATAAAACAAACGACGTTTTTTTAATAACAATAATTTAACACAAATGTTAAAAAGAACAACAAATTGGCTATAATAAGTAGAAAAAATACTAAAACATTTTTGAAAATAATGGTCTAACAATTGCACTGCAACAAATATTCAAATGTTCTTACGTATGGAGGGAAAATTGTAAATTCCAGTCTAAAATGTCCTATATCTATTCAATAACTTTTACATAGCTTATAAGGAATTCCTTTCAAGTGAAACACATGCGTCTGTTCGGATAAAATGTTATCGAAAATGTTGTTTAGATGGAAGAAAGGGACGAATTATAATACCTGTGGACTTCTAAAGCTAAGACCTGAATTCTTGCAGTCAAATTGAATATTTCCTCACTTGGAATACTAATGATCAGCCAGCAATACATTTAGAACGAATGACCGAAAAACTTTGGTCGAAATGAATTTGAGCCAGTAAAAGAATAGAAAGTATTCAGATCCGAAAATGATTCCGAATGTAAATCCGAAATACTGCTTGAAATTTTGATAAAATAATAAACATTTTGATAAAATAATAAATACTTGAAAGAGGCTTTTAATTAAATAAAAGCATCAAAATGCAAGTTTTAAGTTTCCAGTTAATGATAAATAACATTTTGTAGCTTCGTAATTTAAAAAATGGTAAATCAATAATGAAAAATGTTTGAAAATAGATTAAACCAAAGAAAATTGTATATGATACCACAAGAACATAATAGGCAAGGAGTGTATTATATTTCAAAAGTTAAAAACATAAATATATTTTAAAGTATAATAAAAATGTTTAATTCCTGGAATGGAGAATTTTTTTCAAATGGGTACAGGGAGATCAAATGCAAAGTCCTGAAACAGAGATCTATTCTATTCGAGTATTCAAACACAAAAATGAGACAATTTAATCTCCCTTAGATTTAAAATTAAAAATATTGCTGAGAAATACAGGTGTAATTTACATAGAGAGAATATAAATTCCTAATGTATAGATCAGCAAAAATATAAAATGAAATTTTATCTGTCTTCTAAGGATTTTTCACTCTGCAGTTTTTGTATGTCGGGGTATGTGTGCCGGATGGAGGATAACCACGTGCGTAATAAATTCTGACACCGGTTGAAATGCAGGGCTATCACCCACTCACTTTCCCCTATTCTCTGCAAATTATATTAATCTATCAGAATGCATCATCTATTTTTTAACTTAGTTTTCGTCGTAATTTTAATGTTTTGTTTATAAAAAGTACACAGGAAACTATTAAAATTATAAATGTCAAATGTTTCAGTTGGCAATATCGAATTACTCAATTAGTTAAATTCTGGGGGCGTGAAATGAAAAAAAATTCTAATTATGTACTATAACGTTTGAAAACAATATGAAGATATGTATTTCAATATCACAAATAGATACAGAGTGGATAAAACTGTTAAAGAAACAGATACAGAAGTATACTGAGAACAGATATAGGGAAGAGTGGCGTCCCAGTGGTATAGCGCTGGTTTTCAATGCTGATGGTGCTCAGATCGAGTCCCGGTGTTGAGCCACGAATGCCTCCGTTCGTGACGTCCCTTCATAGGGGGTAATGCTGTCCGCCTATATGGTGCCCCCACAATTAAATGGGCAGTAAAAATTGCGGCGTGGTATAGGCGAATGTCTAACGACAAGTGCCTCTGCATTGGAAAAAAAACTGATATAGGGAAGATGTGGATGTGATTCAGAGTAAATGATTTTATCTTTATTCAAGCACTATTTGCATTACGTTAATACAGTTAAGAAAACTTTCTGGTAAAAACTCATTTCAGTCTGTTTCTTATTCTTCTGTCTATTGATATGATGTTTCCCCGAGAGTCTAAGTATATCTAAAAATTATATATATGTTTGCTAAAAATGTTTCTTAAACAAGTTTATACAGAAATGTAAGATCTTAATATTCTAAGAATGCACAGTAGAGAGAAGTGAATCTTGGATAAAATACTTTTAGACCTATAATTCTAAGAAACACAGATAAATGATCCTATCTTTCGAGCTAAAGGTTACAAAATGGCCATCTTAGCATATTCGCCCCATTCTAAACAGATATTTCGTAACTTTGCATATTTCTTCTTTACTGCCTAATACATAAATCAGTCCAAGTAGCAGTTATATAAAAATATGAGAATTTCACTCTTTATAAAGCGATGGAGAACAAGATGAATTTTATGTTTAGCTATAAAAAGTTTTAATTTACATGTATTCCAAGATTGTAAACTTTTACATTTCTTTCATCCTGTTATTTACATACACACTCTTACACTCGGCACTGAAAAAGTTTACACGTGAAAATGATAAATTACTATAATTTTAATCTCTATCATATAAAATACTTTAATTTGACAACTAATGCCAAATGTATCAGTTTTTCCGACGAATATGAAATTTGTAAATATATCACTCTTGTTGACACTACACAATCTTCAACTGATTGCTGGTTTCTTAATGATTTGTCCTCGAATGCTACCCGGAATACAAATGCACTCCAACCAGCAATCCAAATTAAAATTCTAACAGACAGAGTGGGGTACTAGCATATCTCCATCAGTATCTGATGTCGGAGTCAACTAATTCGTATCTATTTTTAGTGGTAGTATATAGATTATTTGGTATACAGCTGCATACCAGGATACCATTCCCGTTGTGTAAAATTTGAGTAGCATTCCAGAGTTAAGTATGACAAATCAGAATCCCCCATAAGAATTTTACAATTACGTAACGCGCTTTAAAATTGGTATTTAATTTATTAATTTCATTTGCGCAAGAAACGATATCAGTCCAAATATGATTTTTTTCTTCTCCTTGGACAGGTATCCTTTATCAAGTCCATGGTATGCGGCCGCCATGAGAGCCCAATAACGTTCATTTTGTAGTAATGCTTCTAACTCCACAACTAGGGATCTTTGCGTTACTTGAGCCATATTGGCGAAGGAGCACAAAAGTAGTATGTACTCCAATGTTTCCTCCTCTGACCGTCCGGTAGGACAGATTTGGGAGTCAGTCAGCTGAGATCAAGATAGGTAGTGTCCGGTTACTAGGTGGCTGATTCTGGCTCTCGGAGCAAAAGCAGCCGAAATTCGAGAGACGTCACGATAGAGTCTCGGATCTGCAGGCGTTTGCCGAATGTGGTATAACGATCTGCCCGTGCTCCCCATATTCGACCATCCAGTTCAATCTTGCCAGATCATGCTTGTTTTTGCCTTTTTTGCATGCTGTCCTAGAACACTGAGTAGGCTGCCCCTTTACAAGATAGGCGGCCAGTTTAGCTATCTTGTCTGCTCGTTCGTTACCTGCTACCCCGCAGTGGTCTGGTGTCCACTGAAAAACAGTTTGCTAACCCTCTCCTTCCAGATTCGCGAGAAATACTTTCAAATCTTTTAATTTGGAAGGAAGAGCCCCCTGGTTAAGGTTTTCTTGAGGTGTCTATGGCAGATAACGAGTGAATGAGGATAATTATTTGCTTTTCCTTTAGTCCCTAAGCAGAAAATATGAAATACTTAAATAAAAATATTTCGTTAGTTATAAAGTGGCTGAGAAAAGAATCAGTTTAATGTTTGGCTGCATTAAACTATAATTTATGCGCATTTCATGCTAGTAATTTTTTTAGTTTTTTTTCAGCGTTTTTTACACATGTACTCATTTTTAATTACGTAGTTAAGAAAGAACTATGGCATAAAAAATATGTACAGTAACACTTTTTTTCACATTTTCATAAACTTTTGATTGCCCAGAAATCACCAGAGTACGCATTTATCAGGCATACGTGAAGTTTTCATGTATCTCACTGCTGCTAATACAACCCAGATTTCAAATGGTTTCTATTTTCTTAGGAACTGTAACTGATGCACCAGAATCCCACATATGTAGACTGAAACTTCATTAAAGTTTTTCAGAGCTGGTACTTATTTCAGTATTTTTTGTGTAAGTATCGAAACTTGTCCAAACATCAGGTATGTTAACAAAATTATTTTACTCAATAAAAAGTGGCTCAGAAGAAAATCAGTATATGTTTAACTAATTAAGGTCTGATTGTTCGAACTCAAAACATATAAATTTAAAGTTTTCCGTATAATCTTATCTGTCAAGCACATTCAAATTTCATGCGTAGCACAGGAAGAGTTTAGACATGAAGACAATAACATTTTTAATATCTATTTTTTAAAGATATTTGGATTGACAATGCATGTCAAAAGTATGCTATTACACTGCTGGCCACTGTAAATGCAACATCCTGAAGTAAACATGCAAATAACATGAAATTTACAACATGCATTAGCGGAGGTGAGATATGCAAATGATTAGAATTTCAGCGCATACGCACATCACTCGCGCCTGTGGCGCCACTTCAAAGCGCTATTTAAGGCTTGGAGATTTCGACGATTTCAAGTTCGGCAATTGTGTTTTTCTTGTGGTTTTTTCAAAAAAACGATCAATTATGCCTCGTCGAAAACAGCGATCATCTTTTGATCAAGTATCCGAGTTCGACAGAGGAAGGATAGTGGCCTACCGAGATTGTGGATTATCTTTCAGGGAAATCGGTAGTCGTGTTGGACGAAACCAAACAACTGTAATGCGGATATGTGATCGTTGGATGAAGGAGGGTACGACGGACCGGCGTGTTCCATCGCATCCACCTCAGCGCACCACTTCACGTGATGACAGGCAAATTGTGCGCATGGCAGTGACGGATCGCTCAGTCACATCACGAACCATAGCACAGCACATGCAGTCTGTAACGCATCATCCAGTGTCTCCGCGTACCATTCGACGCCGTTTACAGCAGAGTGGTCTGTCCGCAAGACGTCCATTGCTTTGTCTACCCTTCACGCAGAACCACAGACGTCTCCGCCGCCGATGGTGCGATGACAGAAGGATGTGGACGGCAGAATGGAATGAAATTGTCTTTACTGACGAGTCACGCTTCTGTCTGCAACATCACGATGGTCGCATTCGAGTCTGGAGACACCGTGAAGAGAGGATGCTGAACAGCTGCGTTATGCACCGCCACACTGGTCTTGCACCGGGTATTATGGTATGGGGCGGTATTGGATATCACACTCGCACACCTCTAGTACGCATTGCCGGTACTTTAAACAGCCAGCGCTACATCTCCGAGGTGTTGCCAGGCAGGATGTGGACGGCAGAATGGAATGAAATTGTCTTTACTGACGAGTCACGCTTCTGTCTGCAACATCACGATGGTCGCATTCGAGTCTGGAGACACCGTGAAGAGAGGATGCTGAACAGCTGCGTTATGCACCGCCACACTGGTCTTGCACCGGGTATTATGGTATGGGGCGGTATTGGATATCACACTCGCACACCTCTAGTACACATTGCCGCTACTTTAAACAGCCAGCGCTACATCTCCGAGGGTATGCCATCTCCGAGCCAGTTGTCCTTCCTTACCTTCAGGGCTTGCCCACAGCCATATTTCAACAGGATAATGCGCGACCACACGTGGCACGCATTGTGATCTCCAACAGTGGCGGCTACTCTGGCTACTGATTTTGGCAGGAACCACACTTCACAGAAGTCTATAAATTTAATCATTTGATACTTGGTAAACATGTTATCTACAAAATAAATTTTGTTGTGATTTATCTTGTCTTTCTTGGTGTTGCAATTTGGGTGGCCAGCAGTGTATTAAACATAGGTGTTTAATAATGGCAGAGAGACCCCACTATTGCTGATACAACGAAATCTTGAAGTCATTGCTTTTTCTCATTCAAACTTAATCCTATGATAGATACAATTCCTGAAAAGTTTATAGACGTGGTAGTTATTGCTGCCATTTAAAACAATAGTAACGAATTGCATGATTTAACTCATAAACCATTCGTAGACTCCCTGAAAACTAGGCACATACCTCTTTAATAATGCATGTGAGAAAATTAACATTGTTAAATGACGTTTAATAGGGTTCATCAATCAGCATGGATTTTTTCTATGTTTTATGCCTATTCTTCTGAAGATCATCATATATTTGCTTCTCATGTATTCCAACTATATACAGAGTCTAAAATGTGCCTTTATCTGCGTCATTTTATATTAAAAAGTCAATAACCCGTGTTTGCTGTCGGCAAGCCTAGGAAAGGATTTCAGATTATTGTAAATTAACTTTCCTTTCTGAATTGGAATCTTTATTGCTATGTTGCCTAATGAATTGTAGACTGAGGTGAAAAAAAATCAATTCTTTTACTAAAACAGAGGAGAAATTTAACCTAAAATCAATATCAAATGATTCAGATACATGATCCAAATGACATGTTCATAATTCTCTGTAAGGGATTTCTATCGTTAATGGCATATGCTTGACTGCCCTCCCTCAGGTGGGAAAATTGAATAGCATATTCTATGCACATCAAACGTACGAAAGCTCGTAAGCGATGGGGTTCTATGATTCCTGTCGAAATGAAATACAATTATAAATAAAAGTTTATGATGCCACTAACAGTCTTTTGCCCAATACAGATTAAAGGTTTTGAAACAATGATTTAACGCATTGCATTCATCAACTTCAAACGTGATTCAGCTAATCAACGTAGAATTGCATCACGCAAAACTACGAAAATAGTTTCGTAACATTCAAACATTTCAACGAGAAGTTTGAATTATTTCAATAATTTTATGTATATTTTCACACGAGTTTTGAGAATTAATTACTCAAATATATCGAAAATGCAAATAATTGTTTGTAGCAGCATATTTATAATCTTTAAATTGTTAAAATAAATTTTATGATATTGATGCAAATATTTAGATCAAAATTTATAATATTTTATTTCCTTTGAAAAACAAGTTTTAAATTATCCATTCTCTGTCTTCTGTAATTGATAATTCTGCAAGATGTCAAATGCAAGTGTGTGATCTTCGATATTCTTGTATTCATAATAAAAGTGTTGCCTGTTCGAATATTTTTTGAGAAAGACTTTCTACTATCACGCTCTATCATTTTTTCCACTATCATTTTTTACTATCACGCTCTGTTACTTTTCAGACTTACGTTCTGTTTTTCATGCATTTTTGTAAAGTTTTATTTCTATGTACATTAAAAAATCTTTTGAATGCACAGTGATTGCTAATGTGTAACTTTTAAAAGCTAAAACTGAAGTGTTTCTTTGAACGTTCAATATTTCCGATGGAAGCAGGAAAATAATACATATTGGAACGGCATCGAAGACATTTTTTTCAACTGCACGTCCTTCGAAAACATAATTTGTAAACAGATTAAAAATTTATACTTCTCTTCTGGTAGTAAAAAAAAAATACTAAATAGATTTTTATTACATATGACAATGTGCAAATGAATATATGTAAATTTAAAAAATCTTAGATTTATTCCAATAATTTTATCTGACTTGAGAGAAGAATTTGTGAAATAGAAATAAAATAAAAATAAAGTTTATAGAAAGGAAAAATAATATAAAAACAAAAAAACTCTGTTCAAAAATGCTAAATTTTCACGCACTAAGTTTTCAAGAGAGTGGTGTACGTTTTTCATTTGTAGAGTTTGTGAATTTATGTTAGACTATTGGAAACCTTTAAAGGATTTCTGGCACGAAACATAGCTAGTGGCATACTTAATTTTTTAAAAGCAACCTGAATAATAGATCTGAATACTAAAATACCAATGAGAACAACCCCCGAAAATAATGCTAATAGAAAAAAATAATAATGAAAAATTCCAACATGACTTGTCTTATTCGCAAGGCACATTTGAAATACAATTATTTAGAACAAAATGTTGCTCTTCTGTTCACCGCATGCTTCGGAGGAACAAGTAATTTAGATGTCGTTACCGTAAAATCTCGACTATAATACGCAACCGAGTATAATACGCATGCTTGATTTTGTGCGAAAATTTCGGGAAAAATTAAAATTCGACTATAATACACACCCAAATTTTTTCAATATTTTATTTAAAAATTGAACAAATATTCATTAGGAGAAATAAAATGTGTAATAAAAAGAAACGAAAACATTAAATTCAGTAGAAAAGAAACTTGAATTTTTATTCAAAACAAACAATACTGTCAAATTATCAGTCTTAATCACTTTGACTAGACTACAGCTGCTTTACTGTTGTTGCGTCCATGTTATAAGTTTTGGTGCCGTCATAATATATATCACCATCATCATCTTCATTTGATGACAACTGCCCATCTTCCCATAATATGTCGTTCTCACTGCCGCCTCAAGTTTAACAATTGATAATTTTTCTGTTGCCGTATAGGATCAGACCGTCTTGAAGAAAATTTGAGGGAAATAAATAAAATAAAATAATAATATTTTGCACTTGCCGGGAACTACGACTATTTTAAGGAACCTCTTATTAAACGAACGCTTGTGCGATACGGACTGTAAGTTCCGTTTGTTTAAAAGGAATACCCGCTTAGTAAACGGGTGGATGAATCACGGAGTGCAGATGCGCACGCACCCGTGTTGCGACAATGTCTTACAGCTGCTGTACGTTCGTTTATCCAATGTTTAAAACTAAGTTTTTTTGTACGCGAGTATAATACACACCCTCATTTTTGCGGACTAAAATCTGAAAAAAAGTGCGTATTAAACTCTATATTTTACAGTAATTTACTTACACTAAAGATAGTTGAGCATATTCAAGTAAGGTTTGTTCGTTTGAAAAAACTCAGCTTATAAATCCTCGCTGCTTTCGAATGGGAAAGCCTCCACCCTAAAAGAGTGAGAATTCCCTAACTACCCTCACAACGATACAACCAAAATACAACCAAAACATTACAAATCGTTTGCACCTTGTGAGATAGACTTCTTCATTTCGGGAATAGGAGTGCGAAACAATTGTTGTACTATGAGCCGAAAAGGAATTTTTCCAAACCTCTGCTGCACGCTATCCCCTGTTGGTGTAAAATTTTAAATTCAAAGCACAAGTACTGGTCGGGTAGACCTAGTACAAAAGCAACTTTATTTCGACCACACGCTTTGGAATATTTAAAAGAAAGATGCAATAAAAAGCACGATATGTTTGTGGCCTGAATTTGCGGGATCAACTTTGTCAGATGTGGACGCCGAAATCATATTAATGTACCTGATAAATAAAATATGTGAAGCCGAAACCATACCCAGGAACTAATAAATCAGGGCTTCCCTAAATTACATTCAATAGTCAGAAAGAAAAGTGCTGCAACTAAATGCTTTTAAGCCGATCCGTCGAAAATCTTTAATTTCAACCCATTTAGATATTATTTTTCACATAATCCTAGTGTAACGTACAGTGAAGCTTCCCCCCTTTCAAACACTGTAGCGCCCCTAGCGGAAAGCATCCAAGTCATTAATTTGGAACCCCTCTCAGTAAATAGAGAGTGGTCATAAAAAAACTTTGCCGATATATGGACCTCTAGCGGCTGTTCCGTTCAACCGATCGAGATGAGATTTCATTCATAGTTATTCAGAGGTATGAGCTCGGGTGTCTGTGAACGGCAACAAAGTGACGTTTACGGTTACGGTTATAGGTATAGAAAGTCGAAATTTTCGTATGGCAACGCCCACTTTTTGCTGTCGCAAAATGCTTAGTTCATGCGAAAACACTAATGATCGTTTAAACAGTACGTGTATCACAAAAAATGGACGCGTTACACACTCACAAAAACCAACTCTGCAAACGGCCAACAAAAGCACGATGATGGCACCCACGTGGAAAATGTGTAATCCAAATAAAAGTTTTCTTTTATCTGATATGTGTTGTCATCAGTGATTGTTGTCTTGCCTCTGTCATATGCAAATTTCCTCCATCGTGTTTTTGTAGGCCGTTCGCAGAACTGTTTTTTGTGCGTGCATAACGCGTCCATTTTTTGTGATACACGTACTGTTCCAACGCTATTTAGGGTTTTAGCATGCGCTGAGCATTTTGCGACGGGAAAAAGTGTGCGTTGCTATTCGAAAATTCCGAGTTACTTTATCTATAACCGTAACCGTGAGCGCCACTTTGTCGCCGTTCACAAAATCCCGAGCTCATACCTCTGAATAACTATATCTGAAATCTCATCTTGATCGGTTGAACGGAACTGCCGCTAGAGGTCCATATATCGGCAAACTCTTTTCATGACCACCCTGTATGTTCTTTTCTTATGTGTAAATGTAGTTTGTGTCTGTAACTGTTCTAATAAATATTTTGATTTAAGTCCTTTTCATTCTTGTATTGTGAGCGGTTATAAACGTAAAAATACCCATAACTACTACACAACCATTTTTTAGAATCCTAAATAAGTTCGTTAAAAAAATCGATATTCGTGTAAAGTCCGCATTTCGTTAAAAAAAAGTCGATAAGCAGTGTTTGTTCTTGGTAAGTTTAATAATGGTTTCAGATGATTTGTCTAAGTACGAAGGAGAAGCTATCACGTTTTGCAGATCTGCCCAGTAAAATCAAATTTTACTAAAAACATTCTAAAATACGGAGTAAGAGAAAACATTAACTTCAAGTTATACATCTTATGGTGGAATATCAAGTTCCCCTCCCAGATACAATTCTGATGTTTTTGAGTTATTCTATCATATAGAATAAGATGACTCACCTATCCAATGTATCCATAATAAAAGAGTCCACCACTAGCAATGAGTCGGTGCGAATTTTTTCAGGATAAGAACCTGGTGCTTTAAGGAAAAAATTATGTAAAATGTAAGACACCTGCAAGTAATGACTATATAATAATAAAAATTTTAATGACTTTGTAAAAATTTTATTGATAGCAATGGATTAATTTTATCTTAAGTAAATTATGTGAGATACTTTGAAACTCTATCTCAAATATTTACACAAGCCCATAGTTGATGAGTTTTATTACTCTAGAATTCGATGCACTTTTCTCCGTGCAAAGAAATTACGTTTTATACCCGGAAGTATACCGTAATAAGGTCACTTTAATTACATGCAACCAATAAAAATGTTGTAATTAAAAACCATAACTGTACAAACAGTTTTTAGTTTTCCCAAGTTCCGGTTTTTCGGGAATATACATAGCAGAAATTTTGGAGTCTCTTGATTTTTTTTTTTGCCACATAACAGAGTTACGCTTTTGTAAAGGTACATTTTATTTTCCTAAAGAGTTTTTTTTCTTTGCATATTTTCCAGCATTTTAATTTAATGCTTGAATTTCTCTGAGCAAATAAATGAATTTATTAATCAAGATGCATGACAATTTAGAAATTCTTGAACATTTAGAATACTTACAATTATTGTGATATATTTCCATGTTTTCAGTACATAATCAATTTCCATTGTATTTTAAAGTAAAATGAAACATTTATTTTTTTAAGATCTGTTAGTATAAAATATCTATATATTTAAGTTGCTAAGCCAACATTTGGGGCAGTTCATGAGAGAAAACTACTGAATCAATTTGCTTCATTTTAGTCTGAAACGACAGATTGTAATCTGTAGATTTGTCAAATTTGGCTTTTGTAACCGCAACTTTTATTAATTAGCGATAATTTACAATTAAAAAATTGATTTATGCGCATGCTCAGTGGCATTTTTAAATCTGGATTTAGAAACTCGCTGTTTCTGCGCATGCTCAGTGGCGTTTCAATGATAAACACGTTTATTCCGAGGAGTCTCTAGATCTCTCTCTGCCATTTTTATTTTTATGATAATCTGGCTGTAGATAATCACTAAGCACGAGGCAGCTTAAACACATTAATTTGTTTCTGCGCATTATTATGATTTTCAACATTTGGCAATGATGTGTTAAGTATATTTGTGTATTAGTGTATTTATTTACTATCTAGCCGTCATGTTTTTGACGGGTACCAATTAGTATTTTTTTAAATTGCTTGATAAAAACTTAGTAGTTTAAAAGGAAAAATTAAACATATTTGTATTATATTAAAATAAATTGAGTTATTTATTATAAGACACGAGTAGATTATTACGTATGAAGTACAGGGTGTTCATAATTAAACTTCCCTTCTTTAAAGTTGTTTACAGTCGAAACTATTCTTCAGAAAGTTTAAAATTTTGTGTAGGACATATTGAAGGGGTGGGAATTTATTTGAGCGAATAAAAAAATTAGTTCAAAATTTCACCACCAAAGGGCTTTATTTGATGAATTACACATTTAGGCAACATTTACTATAGTTAAAAAAATTATTACAGCAAGACATGTTCGACATGACGGCCATCATTTTCAGCTACCATTTGAAATCGTAAGATAGCATGTTCTACACTTGACCGCAGTGTGTCCAAGGAAATGCTGAGAACATGTCGTGAAATGATGTCTTTCAGATCAGGTATAGTTCTTGCTTTATCAAGACTGACTATATGTTTCACATACCCCCAAAGCCTAAAGTCGTATGGGTTTGAGGTCTAGGGATCGGGGTGGCCACACATTAGGAAAGTGGCGGCTGATGACACGTTCTTTTGTAAATTGATTTTTGGGAACGTTCCTAACATGGAGGCTAATGTCTGTAGGAGCTCCAAGCTTGTATAAAAATTGTCTGTGAAAGGCACTGACATGATTGCAGATCCGGAACAATTTTATTCAGTAACAAGCATGCATATCGTTCCCCGGTAACCGAGCATGTTACTGGACCTCTAGGACTTAATTCCTCGAAGAAATACGGGCCGAGAATAAAAAATGCAGAAAATCCACACCACACGGTCACTTTCGGTAAATGCATCAGAACATCTAAGATTAAACTCTGATTTTCTGGTTCCCGAATTCGGCAGTTGTGAGTATTCACCGAACCGTCCAAATAAAAGTCTGCTTCGTCAGTCCAGAGGATATTCCAAGGCCATTCTGCATCAACCCAAAAGCGAGCAAGAAACTGAAGTGAGAACCGCTGCCGAGTCTCGAAATCATGTATAAGCAACCTCTGCACAAATTGAAGCTTTTACGGATAATACCGGAGGATATTCCGCATGACCTTTTAGACAGTTGAACGGGGCAGATCCAATGCTTCTGCCACACGACGAACACTGGTACTATCCTGTTCGTTGGTGGCTTTGTCCTTTTTCTACTGAAGCGCAACCTTCTCTACAGCTTCTGCGGAAACAGGTTTCCTTCCTCTTCCAGAACGAATGTTAAAAGAACCAGTTTCTTCAAATTTGGCCATCATTAATCGAAGACCTTTAACAGTCAGTGGACCTTTTCGTATCCCCTTCAAACTCCGAAATTTTCGTAGAGTAACTAGTGCTGAATTATCGTTTTGGTAAAACAATTTAACTAACAAAGCTCTATCTGCTAATCGTAACGATGACATTCTACTTAGCAATGGCAAATAGGGTTTGACGTTTTCTCAAACCTGGTTTTAAAAAACCGGTTTTTAAAATAAATTTGTCACATTTGAAAACCGGTTTTTAAATTAAGAAAACCGGTTTAAAAGAATTAAACTTATTATGTAAAATTTCCTTTTTAACGTATTTGATTTCTTCAAGACCCTGAAGAAAAACTTACAAATCCAAAGGCACTGAAAGCTGAATTTTCATTATTTGAGGCAACGAATAAAAGAACCAAAAACTTAGATTTGTTATTTGATACCCTGAAAACTATAAAACCAAGCTAAGTAGCTAGTGAACGAGTATTTTCAATTTCAGGCAATATTGTGTCCAAAATAAGACTTAGTCACCGTTCAGTGGATATTTTATGTTTTTTTTAAATCCTATTTTCTGAGGAGAAATTAAAATTAGTGAAATAAATATAAATACTATTTGAAATTTGAAATTTTTGTTTGAGTTTTCGTTATTTTGTGTAAGTAATGTGTAATCCTAAATTTTAATTTTTTTTATATTTTGACTTTGATATTGACTTCGTTTTTTGTTATTTTATATGAATTAAATAAAATATTATTCCCTATTCTATTTTTTTTGACAAAAATTTGAAAACCAGCTAAAACCGGTTTTTTGGAAATCTGGAATTCGAAAACCGGTTTTTCAAAAAGTTGGCTTTTGTATAAACTCTAATAGCAAGCACCCTGAAAACAAAATTTCCATGAAAGTTTCTAGGTTTTATAACAGCTTCTGCTCTACTTCGACAAAAATTAGACTCAAACAAATTCCCATTCCTTCAATATGTCCTAGGCAAAAATTTCACAAATTTCTGAACAATAGTTTCAACAGTAGACAACTTAATTATGGACACCCTGTATATGTATATATATATACTATCTGTCCAAAAGTATCCGGATGCCCAATGGTAACGACCCGGAGAGTCCTGAGGCATATATTAATACAAACATTATTGCCCGGCGTTGCCCGGGTAGATATATAGATATAAAATTTTTCATGCATTCCATCAAAAAATTACTGGGCTGCACCCCCCGCTCTTCATGTTCATCTGGCCAGACAGAATGCGCTTAGCGCGTTTCTACTGAAATGATATACCCAGTATTTTTTTAATGGAAAGCATGAACAATTTTATATCTATATATCTACCCGGGCAATCATTCTTTAAAAATAATTTCATTAATTTTCTTATCCCTAATATAACTAATGGACTAATAGTTCGGAATGAAAATTATGTGTCGTTGTTTCTCTGTTTAAAGAACTTTTCCTCCCACTGCTTAAAAATCCTCAAAACTCTAAAAGATATATCTTATATGATTTCACGGAATAAGTAATTCAAATACATATCGTATATTAACTCTGTTTCGTGAACTTAGGGGAAAAAACCTGTAGAACTCTCAAACTTCTACCCATTTTATGATCCTCAAGCAATTAATATATTTAGATCAACAGAAGGCTTCCAAAAACTGGCCATGGGACAAATTAATTTTTCTTTTTTTTCTTCGTTTTTTTCCAAATTTTATTAAGTTCTATTAGTTTGAACGCCATTGTCTAAAATTTTTTAAAGCAGTGGTTCTCAACCTTTTTAGACTCACGACTCCACTAAACGCAAGAAAAATAAAATAAACACTTCGCCCTCCCCCCCGTCACCCCCTGACCAACTCTCAAACCACGCCCAGATCACCCCTCATAACAAACCTCTTTTCCCCCGCGTATCGAATTTTACTGGTTGTGGTGAAGGGGCTGTATCCACACTTCAGAGGTGCGCTTAGGGGCACAAAAATCATTACAAAATTAATTTTAAAAAACTAATTGAGCCCCAAATTTCGTTTTTAATGATTTAAGTTTCTAGGGTCCTAAACATTAACTGTGCCAAATTTGGTCCCGGTGGATGAAACAGTCTATGATTCTATAGCGGACAAACAAACAGACAAGCTCTTTTATATATATAGATGATGTCGGTCCTCTTTTCCATCTATGACAGCCTGCTCACGTCTTGGGAGACTTTCTACCAGTTTTTGATAGGTTCCCATAGGAACTGACTTCCAGGCATCCATCACAGCTGAAGTGAGCGACGGCAGTGAGGATGGTCGATTTCGCTGTCTACGTAATCTGCGTTCTAATTCGTCCCAACGGTGTTCAGTAGGATTTAGATCGGGGCTCTGAGAAGGTCAGTCCAGTTTTTGAACACCCATTTCCTCAAACCATGCATGCGCAAGTCTCGGTGTGAGAATGGAGAAGTTATCCTGTTGGAAGAGAAATTGGCCTTCCCCGAAATATTGCTATAGAGTTGGGAGAGCAGCATTGTCCATGATGTCCACATACATCTCATGTTTCCAACCACAGGAACTAAGAAACCCAGGCCAAACCATGAAAAACAACCCCACGCCATGATGCTGCCACCACCAAACTTAACATTCGGCACATTGCAGTCACGTAAGAACCGCTCGCCGGCATCCACCAAACCCATACGCGTCCATCGGACTGCCAGATTGTAAAGTGAGATTCATCACTCCAAAGAACATTTTCCCACATGTCCACAGTCCAATGACGGTGAGCTTTGCACCAGTGCAATCGACGATTCGCATTCTGGGGAGTGATGTTCGGCTTGTGAGCGGCTGAACGACCATGGAATCCCAGGTTTTTTAACTCTCGACGAACAGTCCTGCTGCTAGCACTAACGCCTGATGAACTTTGAAACTCTTGAGCGATTTCAATCAACGAGGACTTGCACTTTTGTTTCACTGCCCTTTTTAGACTTCTACGGCTGCGTTCACTATTTTTTTGCGGCCTGCCACTTCGTTTTTCTGCAGTTTCACTGTCTCGAAGTATCCACTTCACAAATACATCATTCTCAGTGGATTTTGGTTTCTGTAGAATGTCCGAAATTTCACGAACTGATTTCCCACAAAGGTGGCATCCCACTATAATGCCACGATCAAAGTCACACAGCTCCTTTGACTTACTGATTGTCTCACAAACGCATAAATATGACCTGACAAACCACTACTAACACTTTTATAGCTTTCGGTTACGCATCAAATTACGTCACCTGGCAGATCCACTTCTTTAGGGGGGTGTCTCGATACTTTTGGCCAGATAGTGTGTATATATATATATATATATGTGTGTGTGTGTGTACTATCTATCTATCTATCTATATATATATATATATATATATATATATATATATATATATATACCAGATGATCATTATTGAATTTGTCCTATTCAAAGCCCTCTGTAGCTGTAACTAAAAGGCGGATTGAGCTTTTCCAGATAGACAATTCTAAGGATGTGCTGAAAGATTCCTCCAAAGAAAAGTTTAACAAAGCGCATTACAGCCTAAATGCTTGAAAAGTCATGCAATAAATAACTGTGCACAGTAAAAAAAGTCATTTAAATCTTTTACTTTTACATTCTCAATCAATTTGATTTATAAAACTGTTATTTTTACATTTTGAAGTATTTTGACAGTACAAAAGGTGATAAATGTGGTACTGAATGTGAAGAAGAAAACAATCTGATATGCACAAGCATACAAATTCAAAGTGAATTCTGGGTATAAAAAGGGTGAGATCGTGTGAGTATCATTCTTTCAGTTACGATGGCAATTAAATTACAAGATCGTGCGTTAATCGTAAAACTTTTTTTTATCAAAACCAGGAAAATGCTGACGCAGATCTTTGCGAATTTCGACGTCAAGAGAAATTGCGCCGGGGTGCAATGTCTAAACAAGATTTGAAAGACATGATAACTCGATTTGAAAACACAGGGTAATTAAGCGTTCAACGTGGAAGAGGGCAAAAGCCTATCAGTAAAGAAGTCGTTTCAGAAGCAGCAACGACCGCTGTTGAGCTTACAAATGATCATGGAGTCAGCAGTGAACGTGCAGTGTCACGACAATTAGAAGTACCCTATAGCACATTGCAGTAGACCCTGATAAAAATAGTGAACAAGTTTCCGTATAAGATCAGCCACAATCAGCAACTGCTTCTTACCGACAATGACCGTCGATTATCTTTGGCCCTGACTTTTCTTGCCTAAATGGAAGTCGATGACTCCTGGCTGTGGAACATTCTCTGGAGTGGCGAGGCTCATTTTTATCTGAACAGAACAGTGAACACCCAGAATTGTCAGATTTGGGACTTAGGAAATCCACGTTCCTTCTACACAATTCTACACAATTCCGCAACACTCACCTAAAGTTATCGTCTGGTGTGGATTCACTTCCCAATTTATCCATGAACCATTCTTTTTCGAAGATGATGCCCCTGTCACATGATTTATAACAGACATCAGATATCGTGACATGCTCAGCAGTTTCGTTTCACCTGAACTCCAGCAGCGACAATACCCGGAGTCTATTAGTTTTATGTAGGATGGTGCCCCTCCACATAATGGTCTCTGTGTGCGGAATTTTATACGACAACATTTTACGGATGACAGGGTGACTAGCCGATTGTCTCCTACTCCTTGGCCAGCCCGTTCTCCCGATCTCACTCATTGTGTTTTTTGGTTATGGGGCCATTTAAAGAACGTTGTTTATAGGGGGTTATTATGTTACAACTTTCGCTGACCTGAAGGACCGCATAACAATGCATGTTGGACAGATTACTGGCAACCAGCTGCGATCCGCTGTTGAACACGCTGTTCATCGCCTGCACATTCTACATACTAATGAGGGAGCCCACATTGAACAATTTTCTTTACATCACTAGACATTATGTAACAAATACATTATGCTTGAATGAGAATTTGTAGCTTGTTTAAATTATTTCCAAGTAATGCGCCTCCTAGCGGACATTTTTTAACTATTTTTTGCGGAATCTTGCAGCGCATCCTCTGATTTGTCTATCTGAAAATTTTCAATTCTATCCGCCTCTTAGTTACAGCTACAGAGGACCCTAAATAGGCCAAGTGTAATTATGATCCCCTGATATATATATATATATATATATATATATATATATATATATATATATATATATATATATATATATATATATATATATATATATATATATATATATATATATATATATATATATATATATATATATATAACGCATCTGTTTAAGCACTCGGGGATCTAATTAAGATTTCGTATTAATATTATTATTTTATACTAACAGTATTAGCATACTATAAAAGAAAAGTCTGGTAGGGTAACTGATAATAAAACTAAACACTGTCATCACCTTGTAACCTTTTCTTTATTTGACATAAAAATAATAAATTTCTTTATTGTCTTCTTATTTAAGGAAGGCAATTCTAGTTATTATGCTGAGAAAATCCTTTTCGTTGGATTTAGTGTCATGGCGATTTTCTATTATTGATATTTATGACGACGTTCTTCAAAATTTCGATACTTCGAAATACTGTCTTGACTTAAGATTGCTTTTTCCATTCGTCTTGTAAATTATTTTGGTCAGAAGAAAATGCAGATAAATCAAAAAGGAAACAGCTAACAATAAAAGAATAGACATGACTTCATCATAACGTAAATAATCGACTTTAAGTCATGAATCAGAATGAGAATGTCATTTGAAACATATACTTTTCTGGAAAAAAAACACAGTAGGTAAAAAGTTTCCCAATCTTTCTACACGACTTATATGGACGTAAATAAATAAATAAGTAAGGAAATGAAGCGCATTTACAAATACGTATATGAACATACATTCACTTATACGAAGCAGATAATGCTTAAAAGAGATCAGTTCGGACGACGAGGAAGATATTCATATTTTTTGTAACATTTTATTTTTATATATAATTCACGAGTGTGTCTGAAAAGTTAGATCTTCAAGAACTAAATCAGAAAACCATATTATCGAGACATATCTATCTATCTATCTATCTCTTCTTTCTCTTCCTTTATATATATATATATATATATATATATATATATATATATATATATATATACATATATAAATATATATATATATATATATATATAATATATATATATATATATATATATATATATATATATATATGTATATATATATATATTGATATATATGTATATATATATATATATATATATATATATATATATATATATATATATATATATATATATATATATATATTTGCGTGTGTGTGTATATATTTACCATGTAGTTTTCGTACATCGTAGAGAACTACAACGAGAAAAGAAAACGGTCCTTTTCTTCATGAAGATATGCATATAAGTTTTAAAAAGTATTATAAACATAGAACTAGTATATCAGGTTCAAATTTGAATACAGGTTTAAATAGTTTATATGTTATTCACAACGCCATAAGCAGGAAAAAAATAAGGGAAAATTTTCTCTGAAGAGCTAGAAGATAGACAAGTAATAAATTATTGACTATATTTTAAATTATTATCTCTTAATACCAGCTGAAATCGTAACCAGCTGAAATCGTACTGTTATTTCCATATAATCTATGTTTAATACAAATTTTTTAATCCACGTTTTTAGGTAATAAAATAATTATTTTGCAGATGTATTGCTATGCAATTTTCACGAAGCGTAAAGATCGCAAACACACAGCTTCTTAATATTTGCAATAAAAAGAAAAATGGTGGTCAACTATTTTGAAACTAATTAATAGTTCTTCAGTAGTCCAAGAAGTATTAGGTGTGATTGTCTCTGTGAACAATTGAGAAATACGGGTGTAATCAATCTGTTTGTTATAAATAGGAGAACGACATAAATTCCCAGAGGAACGTCGTGGGAAGTGGCAGCAGAACCAGACACATGAAAGGGGATGCGCTTCGAAGAGGAAAGAAAGGGGTATGGGGGAGGATTTTATGACCATTCGCTCACGCTAGGGACACACTCGTTAACAAAAGAAACAAATAAAGAAGGATTTCGTGAGAGGGTTGGGAAAATAGAACCGAGATGACGGAAATATTTAACGGAATTAATAAATAAAGCAATAAAATTAAACTATTATAAAAAAGACGGGAATCGTGGATGTAAAAAGACGAATTTACGTGAAATATTTTTCCAGGCATATTATACACACGTTTTCGATAGAACTGAGAAATTTTCATACATGCATAGATCTTAAAGAACATTTTATTCTTATATATAGTCAAACACGAAGTATTAGAATTTTCAAGAGTTTATAGCATTGATGGAATCAGATAATTGTTGATATTATAAAATACTTTGAATGCACATGTTAAGGGCACGTTTGGTTTAGCAATATCGGAAAAATTACAACAGCCGAAGTATGCTATAAACAACCCACTTACAAAATTGAGGTTTCAGTGTTTCATGAGCAAAAAAAAAAATTCACTGACGGGATTTAAATGCATCTTTAAAGTTGGACAAAACAGAGATTTTCTCTTTATTTAAAGCATGGGAATAGATAAAATGGGAAACCCATTAACCTATCATAACTCTGAGACTTCTGAAAGTGTTACACCGTAGACTTCATTCTGGTTATCTTTTTCAACTTTATCAATGGCCAAAGAATCGAAGCCACCCATGACAGCTTAAAATTTTCGAAAGTTAAATTTTACATAAGGAGAAATGGGTTCCGAAAAAATTTTTAAAGGGTGGTAAATGTACTAAGTGCAATATGTCGAAGTTTCTAAGACAGTGATTGAAGTATGATTAGAATATGAGCACACGATGAGACATTTAAACAGGAGGAGGCATAGAGATATGGTGCTCTAACAAAAGAAGTTTTAAATCTATAGTCCTACTTAGAGACTAAAAGATCGAGATAGGAGTGTTTGTTATTAATATCAAATTGAGTCTACTTTACTAACACTTTAATATTATTTCATTTTTCCAATCGTTCACCATTATTTCTTTATTAAATCCCACTTCATAATTCTGTTTTATCTGTTCTGCATTCTCACATTTCTCCCAAATTATTGGTTTATTACTCTGATTTGTTAACGGATGTGTCCTGTGCGTGGACTGGTGATAATTAAATTTCTTCCCCTCGTTCTTCCTTCTACGTGTTTCCTCTTTCATGTGTAGAATTTTTTCAGCCGCCTCTTTCGACATTCTTCTATATTCTTCTGTCGTTTCCCCTTTTTGTGTCAAAGAATTTGATGATTCTTATTTTGGGGAATACTCCATGGAGACAATAACAACTAATGCTCCTCGGACAGATGAAGTACTATTGACTAGGTTGAAACTAGATGCCAGCCTGTTAATTTTTATTGTGGATAATAATAAGTTATATTTCTGTATTATCATGCGCTTAGATCTTTGTTTTCACATGATTTTTACCAAGAGGCGAGAATGTTCCGATAGCTGAATTTCAGAGTTCGGGAGCTCTATTATTGCATATTTACTGATCCTTTGCATTTGTTCTGGATTTCCGTTAGCCTTTGGTCTTTTACAGCAAGATATTACTTTATTAACGTCACTCTGAAGTAAACATTTGCATTCAGTTAAGCCTGTCCTATGCAAAGATTAGGATTTTCAAAAACGTTTAACATTTTGAAAATACAGGTAACCCTCCTATAACACGGTAGATAGGTTCCTAGAAAATGCCGTGTTGTCTGAAACCGTGTTATATGAGACAGAGAGACAGTTCGAAAAAGGGAAGTTACGTTCTGAAAACTTATTAAAAACAAACATTTAAAAAAATTTTCATATAAGCTGTTACGTGAAAATTCGTTGTCCAGATGTTACGTGGAATTGAGAGATGGAGTACTAAAAATGTCATAGGAAGAAAGGACTTCATATCTTAATATCTAGTGGTTATACATATAACATGGCCATTGCTGGTCATTCTGAAAAAAAGATAAAAGGGTGACAGACACGAGTATATGAAGTACTTCCGATTTACTTTAAATTAAGTTAGTTATGGGAGGCTTAAGGCCAGTGGCTTAATGCCGTTTTTACATAAAGTTACATCGTTGAGATCAGCATATTAGCCATGAAGAGTCAGGAGGCCGGGATGGAAACGCCGATCTTCGCCGGACCGCTTTTGCCCTGTAAGTCGGAGATAGTTGTGCTGGAAAAAGCATCTTCTTGAACCGGTGGCCAGACGAGATATGTTTTTGCAATTCAAACCTTCGCTCCTGTGCTGACCCCGTCACGTGACGTGAAGAGGAAAACATCTGGAATTTGGCTACCCAGCGGTCGCCAGCAGGCTATAAGACAAAGGGTTATTTTGTGCGTTCTACGAGGGGAAGGGGATAAATCGAGAATGTTATCGCCAATCGTTAGGCAACCCCTTTTAAGGGATTAACATTGGTATTTTCTGTTTCCGCTGATAAGCGATGAAAGCAGAAAACATGACCAAAAGGGTGCACATTTTTTGAGAAAGAAGTGATTATCTGGGGGACTATATACCCCTGTAAAATTATTGAGGGAACAGCTCCCTAATGCGTTTAAGTATTCGAATGGAAAGTCAGGCTTTACTAGTAATATTGTAGCAAAAGTTAATAAGGGTTTCAAAACGTTACGACATAAGCAATTTAATTTTTATTAAAAATATAAATGTATGTATAACACAAAACGAAAAGAAACAAAAAAATATTATTTTCATTTAATGCGACCTAAATTTAATAAATTTCTTCCTCATCACTGCTCAGTACAATCAAACGAGAGCGTTTTTTCGACTGAAAGATATCACCTCCACTTTCAGAACCTTTTTCTTCATTTAGATTTTTTGCACCTTCTACCCTCTTTAAAAAATCTGTAATTTTGGTTTATTTGCTGGTTCTTACATGGTCATTGTAGATTCACGGTATGAAGGTAGACAATTTTGCAAATCCCTTTTGAATTTTCGGCTTCCTTAAGCGGAAGGGGCTGCATTCAGAAAAAATTATTCAAGATTTTCAGCTAAGCTTAGGCCTTCTTGTACTTTTATAGAGTTATAAATGAATCAATTATAATTTGTTTATACATTTTGATGTACAGCCAAACCGATGATACCTTTTTTCAAAATCGAAAATGTTCAGTGGTAAATCCAAAATAAAATAGTCAAAAGAAATCTGATGGAAGGCTGAACTTGACAAAAACCTTTAATGACTCACACAAACAACATTAAAAACACAAAAGGAAATTAAGGATTTAAAAATCCAATCAATAATACGAGCATAGAACTCTTCGCCCATAAAAACACTCAATCCATCTCTTAATCTAAATCAAATATATTTTAGGTAGAGATCATTCGAGATTATCTCAGTCAAGCAGCGGCACCAAACGTCCGCCATTATTACTTAAACTCAGTAGCGCTACCTAACTGAAACTTTACCAACAAACATATGGTGGGGGAAACTGGCTTAATGAACCAGTGAAAAGATTGCGTCAAGTTGCTAATTTTATTTCGATTGAGCAAAGTAACGAATACAAAGTACACATTAAAGTCTTTGGTTTCAGAAATCATCCTGAGTGATTCTCCTTCTATACAAATATGTTCTCCTATTGATGTTCTCGCTTTTTTGTTGTTGTTCATGGGCATTGAAAGGATATGAAACATTGCACTAATGAAGGTTCTCAATATGTAAAGAGCTAATCATTAACTACTAGATAAAAATATTAATCTTTTATTTTTCAAATAAACGCCATTGTTTGATTTTTTTTTGCTATTTTGTAAGTCTGCTTAGAATTTCGAAGTAATCTCTAAAAGAATGTGAATGTGAATGTATTACTGCATTATTGCAGTCAATAATGAACGTAAAAGGGTTTTAATCCAAACTTTTTAGTTTAATGGAGTGTACTGAAAGTTGAAATTCTTTTTATTCCACATAAGCAAGTTTGAAATTTTTATGTTTCTGTGTTTTAAAGAAAAGTCCAAAATATTTTACTTAATTAGGTGATACTTAATTATTAACTTAATTATTAAAAAATAACTTAACTTATTTATTTTACTTAATACAGTGAAGTTACAGTACTGACAAATAGTAAGCTACACGATTAACTAAAATATACATATTCAATAATTACCTCCAAGTGAATTAATCTATATATAGTGTATAAAACAGTTCCATAACTGACTGACTGATTGATTGACGGACTAACTGACTGACATATAACGCACAGACCAAACCGCTGGACCTAAAGGGCTGAAATTTTGCATGGCGATATTTCTTATAGTGTAGGGGTGCACTAAGAGAGATTTTTGAAAAATTCTTCTTAGATTTTTGGAACTTCTTAGATTTCTTTTTCGCGGCTTACAGTAGAGTGAACTGCCAGGAATCGTCACGTAACGAAAAAAGCATTATGCCCCCTTCATAAAAACTTTTTCTCAAGGACTCTGTGGCTAAATAGTTATCGCATCGGACTACGGAGTATCGGCCAATCGCACTACTGAGCGAGAGGTCCCTGGTTTAAATCCCCGCACAAGTGCTGGCCGTTTCTATTCCCACTCATTCTTTGAATAGCGCAGTATATATAGTATATTATAATATATATAGTACATATATATGTATGTATGTATATATATATATATATATAAATATATAAATATATATATATATATATATATATATATATATATATTACATTATACAAATCGTTCAAATTTCTGCTTATAGATGGCAGTGTAGAAATGGAATGGTATAATTCCCCACGGTGTGCGGCCAATAACGGATATACATTTATATATCTAATAAAACAGTCCCGTAACTGACTCACTGACATACAACGCACAGACCAAATCTCTGGACCTAAAGGGCTGAAATTTTGCATGGCGATTCTTCTTATGGTGTAGGGGTGGAATAAGAAAGATTTTTGAAAAATTCTTCTTAGATTTTTTAAAATTAAATTTTGAAGCTGATTTTGTAACTTTTTTTAAGTTTGCATTTAAAATCATAATTTGAGGGTTATAAAATTTATATCACGAGAAAGATCATAAAAATTCCTTTAAAATGAAATCTTTTTCGAATCTTTACCTCCATTTTCTGATTTTTGATGAATTTTTAAAGATTAATTTTTAGAATTTAATTTATTAAATGCTGATTACGTGATTTCTTTTTCTGGTACTTTAAATAAATTTATCGTCACGTGCATAACAACTAAATAAACAAAAAATATTTTTTTCAATACGGCAAACGATTGGACATTATCCAAAAAAATATTAAAATACAGTAAAAGAAATGTTTTACAAACTGTACTATATTAACTGTTCTATATTCTTTAGTATTCTTTATATTAGATTTAATTTGAATATTTTCTTCTACATTATTTTGTCTATAAAATTATCCTTTACGATTTTCTTATAAATAAATATATATATATATATATATATATATATATATATATATATATATATATATATATATATATATATATATATTACATCAATTGTATACATTGATCGTCGTATTTATCATATAATATATATATATATATATATATATATATTTGGCATGAATTGCATACATTGACCGTTGTATTTACTTTGAATGTACTCCGTAGCGAAGTACGGGTTTTCAGCTAGTGTATGTATATACGTGTCGAGTTGAAAAAATAACGTAAGGAACTTCGTTCCTGACGGGGGTCCCCCGACCGCACAATTTTTTAAAAATTAAAATTTTAAGCTGTTTTTGAAACATTCTTTAAAGTTTGCATTTAAAATAATAATCCGAGGATTATAAAATTTATATAGCTAGAAAGATCATAAAAATTTCTTTAAAATGAAATCTTTTTCGAATCTTTAACTCCCTTTTCTGATTTTTTGTGAATTCTTAAATATTAATTTTTAAAATTTAATTTATTACTCGTAAAGGCTGATCAAGTGGTTTATTTTCTTTTGTGATTCTTTAAATTAATTTTGCGTCACGTGCATAACAACGACATAGACAAAAAAATATTATTTTACTTGCTGATGCGGCAGACGATTGGATATTATCCAAAAAAATATTAAAATACGGTAAAAGAAACGTTCCTCAAACTGAACTATATTCATTAGTATGTTCCATCAGATTTAAATTGAATATTTTTTTCTTCATTATTTTGTCTATAAAAATATCCGTTACGATTTTTTATAAATATATTTTTCGTTTTTTTTTTTACATCAATTGCATACATTGATCGTTGCAATTATATATATATATATATATATATAGATAGATATATATATATATATAAACATGCAATTCTTTATTAATATGGCATAGGACCATCTATGGCCTTTAATACCACCTGGATTCACTAAGGAAGTGAATTATGCAAGTCATGAATAGTGGTTAAGGGAATATTATATCATTCTTTATGGATAAATCGTCAATGTTCCTGTAGAGATGCTATTGCTGGATATTGATTCCTGACTCTGTTACCTAAATCAGACCACAGCAGTTCCATGATATTGAGGTTTAGGGACTCTGCGGGCCAGATAAGGTGTTTGACTTGGTCTTTATGTACCTCAAACTATGACTTGACACGTCTAGCCGTATAGACCCGAACATTATCATCATGGAGAACTTCATCTCCTGCAGGAAACAATTTTTGCACCATAGGATGGATCTGGTCGGCTAAAAGTTAGATACTAGGGGGGGTTGGAGAAAAAAATTATTTTTTTTATAATTAATTTCTAATAGCGCGGAAAACTTGCACATTGGCATCCAAATTACGAGAAAAATAATGTAAAAAAATATTAATTGGTTTTGAAATCGTGCAAGAGACCTAAAGTTTAGAAAATTTGGAAAAAAATCTGTCCTTTTCAAAGACTTATAATTTTTTTTAATAGTTTACTTTATTTCTAATAGTCTAAAAACTATTCTTTGTAGTTACCAAAATGCTTGAAAAATGCTTTTGGACGCATTGCCGTTCATTTGAATTCGCGCAAAAAGCCTTAAAATTCCATTTATTTTTGTAAAAATCCTCATATTGCACCGCTTCGCCCTTTTCAGCATGTTTTTCCTTTATGAGTTTGGCATTGCCTTCTACATCGCAAATGCCTTCTAAGTTTTCGTATAATTCCTTATTAAGCGATAGGTACGGTGTTTCTGACAGGTCCACAGCAGAAATAGCTTCTGGTGTCCTGCATGATCTTGGAATGATCTCTGATTCAGATATGTCACGAGTGATTGACAAAATTAAGATTAGAAGGGAAAAAGTGAAGATTCGAAAAGCAATAAAGTAAAAGGAGCACCAGCTGAAAGAAGTAAATGGAATCTACTTCGACTGTAGAAAAGATAATATATTAACATAAGAAAAAATAGGTGCTGAAATGTACCGCAGAGTAAGAAAATTAGCGAGATTAGTGAGCCTGGTGGCCAATACATTGGCCATGTTACACCAAAAACAGAAACCGGTAATGATACTGCCGAAATTATGTTCAACTACATGAAAATGAAAGATTTTTACATGAGTGTAGTGGTAGCCATCCGTTGTGACTGGACAGTCACAAACACCGGTTGGAGGTGTTGTACAGAACATTGAAGTTAGGTGTCAGCGACCACTGCAGTGGTTTATTTATTTGCTTCACATTAATGAGATGCCTTATAAACATTTGTTTGAGCACTTAGATGGGTCAACAAGTGGCCATACGTCATTCAGTGGTCCAATTGGCAAGCAACTGCCTAACTGTGAGAAAAATACTGTTGTTAATTTTGTGCCGATTCAATCTGAAGTTGTCATCACAATAAATAAAACTGACCTCAGTAAAGATCAGCAGTATCTTCTAGACATTGTTAATGCAGTCATCACTGGACTCTGTGATCCAGAATTAGCTGTTAAAGATCCTGGACCCCTCAGCCATTACCTATGGTTAACCTGTGCTAACCGGGTATTAAGACTTTATGTTTCCGAAATTAGTACGACAAGCGAAATGAAGACAGTTGTAAATTACATTGTAAAGACCTATGCTCCTGTTTAGTTTGATATTAAGATGCATTACACTGTGAAGGACGGTCCGAAGCACATACTAAAGGTCATTCAAACATCAAGACATTTCCCGAACAACATAAAATAAATCATAGATCCGGTCATTCAGAGGAACTCGTTCTTCTGCCAGCCAGAGAATATGATCTTGGTGATGATACTCGACGAGAGACAACACATTCGAGAATTAGGCTACAAGAGGATACAGAAAGCCAGAAATGAGCCACTAGTAGTTGGTCACGTTAGAGCCTTCAAGCTATCTTTAATTCATTTTCAAGCCACAGACTATACTGAACTTATTTATTGGAAAACGCTGACACCACTTCCATTGTTGACAAATATGGCAACAGAACACATTTAAACTATATTGAAAGACAAAACCCTGCCAGAACTTGAGTATTTGTAATTTCCATTCCACACGCAGTCGGAAGAGAGATGTGTGAAACTTGTTACAAAGGCCACTGGAAAAGTTTTCGAGCATGAAAACCGAGAAGATATTATTCTGTCACCTTTAGGATCAAGGTCCTTGATGCCAAAATTTGATACGAAGTCAGAATTTAAAGGGACTTCAGTGTAAGAAACCACACCCAAATTGGTTGGTTAGTTGGTTGGGTAGGGTGTGGGTGGGACTTGACTTGCAGCCACTTTCACGTGGTGAGTCCTGGGTCATTTCAGCATAAAGGAAAAACATGCTGAAATGGGTGAAGAGCTGCAATATGAGGTTTTTACAAAAATAAATGGTATTTTAAGGCTTTTTACGCGAATTAAAATGAACTGCAATGCGTCCAAAACTATTTTTACGCATTTAGGTAACTACAAAGTCTAGTTTTTACACAATTAGTAATAAAATAACTATTAAAAAAATTTTATACGTTTTTAAAAAGTGCAAATTATTTTCCTCATTTCTAAACTTAGGGCTCTTGCGCGATTCTAAAACCAATTTATGTTTTTTTATATTATTTTTACCGTTATTAGGATGCCAATGCGCAAGTTTTCCGCGCTATTAGAAATTGCTTATAAAAAAATAATTTTTTTCGTCCCACCCTAGTAAACACCCAAACTCATGGGGGCTGTTGCAACAGATACTCCAATTAAACACGCTTCAACAATTTGCTCATCTGCACAGTCTACAAGGTTTGACATCTTACGCTATCCCCCAAAAGAGCCTGTTGCCCATAGTTTCATTACTTCTATTTTAGAGTAGAATAATGTATACACTATATTCTATAAAAAATATTGGTCCCTATATTTGTTTTTTTAAGGAATACGAAGCACTTTCATAAACACCACTAATATTGATGCGATATATATATATATATATATATATATATATATATATATATTTGGCATTAATTGCATACATTGACCGTTGTATTTAATTTGAATGTACTAAGTAGCAAAGTCCGGGTTTTCAGCTAGTTTATCCAAATTATTAAACTCCTCAAATTGTGTTTGTCATACACGGGACATCGTCTTTTGACAAGCATATTCTTTTTTGACATTCACGTTGGGACTTTCCAGACTACAGATTTAACGTTTCCATTCCGATGTAAATACGAGAATATACATTGGTGCTTGACGGGATTCAATCCGAGCACCCTGACTAGTAAATGGCAAAAAGCTAAAGGATGTCTGGCGCCATAACACATAAAAAGCGGGTAATATGAATTTTTTTTCGTTTATAACTGAATTAAATCTCATTGAGATTACTGCAGATAAAATTGAATATGCTAATGACTTTATAAAAAATAAACCAAATGTGTACCAATTAATAATGTACATACATAGACTTGAAATTTTTCTTAGTTAGGAGACATTTTTATCACTTTAATTTTTTTTCTTAAATTTGGGTTTTTAATACCATTTTGCCCTAGAAATAGGAGAATAGAGAATAACCTATTTAGTGCTGTCCTGCTATCTTACTGTTAACTATTTCCTAATGGGATGTGTACTGTAAACTAATCCTATAGTGTAAACGTATCTTCCAACCCACTGTAAGTCTTCAAACCATACTAATCCAGATGTAAACTTGCCCTACAAAATACCTACTGTAAACTTACTTACCATACAGTAAACTGACACGTCTATAATTACTTTAAACCTACCTACTGAAACTGTATCATGATTTAATTAAAATTTCTTGGATGCATGCTTTAGATACTAAAGTTTTGAAAGATTGCGTTAATCTGAAATTACATTAATGTATTATTACTGAATATATTTTCACAAATTTGAAATGGGAATTGACAAATCATGACACCACTATTATACTGAAATTTCATTTTTTTAAAATATCCTGAACGATTGACACGTAAAGAACATGTAGAACAGATTTTAAAAATATAACGTATAGAAGCAAAATCTTTATTTTTTAAAAATATATCTGTCATTATATGAGAATGGGTTAACCATGATGAGAACTGCAGATTTTATAAGTAATATAGACCAAGGTGTGCGAATTTATTTATAATTAATGACTTCAGGTTTTCGGAAGATTGTACGTTATTGAAAATTATTAAATAGAAAAAGTATGATACACTACTGTTAAAATATTTGTTACCTAAGATTTATTTGCATAATAATCGATTAACTCTAACTTCACTCTAACTGAAATTTCTCTTTGAAAATACATATGGCAAAACGAAAATAAGTACTTCTCAATTTAACAGTTATTATCGGTGATGATGCTATAATGTAGTTTCGAGCATCTTGATAGTTTAGATCCTTTGTAATTATAAAATAATTAAAATTTAATTAATATTTAGTTGTACTATAAAATTAATTTTCACACTATTTTAAAATTATTTTTATAGAATGCCTAATACTGTTCGCATTTAATGAAGAATTGAAAACTCGATCAAATTACTAAAAAATGTTAATGACGTATTGTTCAATAATAACTCAATGTAACTTTCACTAAAATTTTACTATTAATTATAATGTAAGCTTCAGTTTCCAAGTCGAGAGTTATAGCCAACAACCGAAAGATCTATGTAGCCTTTCTAATCCTCAGAAGTAATATGATACATTATATATGTACACCGAGAGTAGCGTAGTTCTGGAGTTAACCTACAGAGACATAACAGGAACATGAAAATCAATGAAGTGGATAAAAGTTTTATGTGATCAGATAAATTAATCGGGTTACGCTGATTTTTGGCCTATCATGTCAGATACATTTAAAGATTGTTTAAAAATGTAAGGCAAAATCACTGTTCATTAAACATTCATTTTGACAGATATTGCAAACAGTCGCATCTGTAAGATTTTCAGGAAAAGTCCTAAATTATTAGCATAAACTGGCGGACCTCGGCTGCGTATTTGGGATTACGTGCAGCTGCTGGTCTGCAAGTTTATTCCCGCTGCATACGTAACGGATGGGTCGGTTCAGTGATTTGTGATTGATAGTATGTATATATATATATATATATATATATATACAAGGTATCCATAATTAAAGTCCCACTTTCAAAAGGCTGCAAAAAAAGAACCACTGGTCAGAATGAATTCAAATTTGAACTGAATATACTGGAGGAAGGGGGAAAACGATTTGGCATAATAAAAAAAAGTTCCAAAATGTATGAATAGATGGCGCTGTAAGCGGTTGTAAAATTTTTTTTTTTGGAATGAAGTTCTTTTACCCGGCTTACAGTAGATTGAACTGCCAGGAACCGTCACGTAACGAAATAGCGTTATGCGCCCTTCATAAGAGCTTTTTCTCATGGACTCTGTGGCTGAATGGTTATCGCATCGGACTACGGAGTATCGAACTATCACACTACGGAGCGAGAGGTCCCTGGTTCAAATCCCCGCACAAGAGCTGGCCGTTTCTATTCCCACTATCACCCGTTTCTATTCCCAGTATATATGTATATATTATAAGATATAAAATATATATACATATACACTCATGGACAAAAAAATTAGCGCACCAAGAAATAATTGCGGGATCGTAACGAAACTTGCAATGAAGGTACATGTCGGGGAGATATGCAAATGACTAGAAATGCAGCGTGATTGCGCATTACGTATAGCCGGTAGAGGGCGTTGAACATCGTACTCTGTGGAGTATAAAACAGGTAAACAAAGCTTGTTTGAAGGTGCTGAATCATTTACAAAGGAAGAGCTGAGTTAGACATGCCATTACGCCGTGTTCGAAGACAATATAAGCAGTTGTCGCAGTTTGAGAGGGAGAGAATCGTCGGGATTATGGAAGCTGGGTGTTCAGCTAGGCGAGTAGCTCGTCAATTCGGCCGCTCTGATTGTGTTGTGAGGAGGTGTTGGGACCAGTGGACCCGAGAGATGTCATGTACACGGAGACCAGGCTCAGGAAGTCCTCGACAGACCAGTCGTCGAGAAGACAATATAAGCAGTTGTCGCAGTTTGAGAGGGAGAGAATCGTCGGGATTATGGAAGCTGGGTGGTCAGCTAGGCGAGTAGCTCGTCAATTCGGCCGCTCTGATTGTGTTGTGAGGAGGTGTTGGGACCAGTGGACCCGAGAGATGTCATGTACACGGAGACCAGGCTCAGGAAGTCCTCGACAGACCAGTCGTCGAGAAGACAATATAAGCAGTTGTCGCAGTTTGAGAGGGAGAGAATCGTCGGGATTATGGAAGCTGAGTGGTCAGCTAGGCGAGTAGCTCGTCAATTCGGCCGCTCTGATAGTGTTGTGAGGAGGTGTTGGGACCAGTGGACCCGAGAGATGTCATGTACACGAAGACCAGGCTCAGGACGCCCTCGACAGACCAGTCGTCGAGAAGACCGCCACATCGTAAGAAATGCACGCGTACAGCCAACTGTTTCATCGGCCGCCATCCAGGCACAGGTAGCACCTTCACTAGGGGCCTCTGTATCTTCTCGAACCATACGAAGGCGCCTGGCTGAAGGAGAGTTGGTATCGCGGCGCCCATTACGTGTGCTGCCCTTGACGCCCACCCATCCACGCCTCCGTTTGGAGTCTTGCCGCGCACGAGGAAACTGGACTGCAGCGGAATGGAACCAGGTCGTCTTTAGCAACGAATCCAGATTCAATCTCGGCAGTGATGACAATCGTGTTCGTGTGTGGAGAGCCCGTGGTGAACGCTTCAATCCTGCCTTTGCTGTACAGCGACACATCGCTCCCACAGCTGGTGTGATGGTATGGGGTGCCATTGCCTACAATACACGGTCATACCTAGTATTGTTCCGTGGCACCATGACAGCTCAGCGGTATGTTCATGAAATCCTGCAACCACATGTGTTGCCACTCATGCAACGGCTCCTAGGAGCCCTTTTTCAACAAGACAATGCTCGGCCTCATACGGCAAGGGTGTCACAAGACTGTCTCCTCACTGTTACTACCCTTCCTTGGCCTGCCCGATCCCCAGTTTTGTCTCCAATCGAGCATATCTGGGATCATTTGGGACGACGAGTTGGGCATCCCATGAGTTTGAACGAACTAGAGGCAAGGTTACAGCAAATATGGAACGAAGTGTCTCAAGACATCATACAGAACTTGTATGACTCAATGCCCGATAGTATCGCATCGTGCATTCGCGCTAGATGTGATCCAACGGAGTATTAACTCCTCCGTTCTTTTGCCTTTTTCTCTGAAATAAATTATCCTTTTTCTTTGCTTTTCTTATCATTTACTTATATCATTTACTTATATCAAAGTAGTCATTACGTATGTAAAATTTCGTTTCATTTTGACGACTCCTTCTTGGTGCTCTAATTTTTTTGTCCATGAGTGTATATGTATATATATATATATATATATATATATATATATATATATATATATATATATATATATATATATATATGTATGTATGTATATATATGTATATTTATATATATTACATTATACAAATCCTTCAAATTTCTGGATATAGATGGCAGCGTAGAAGTGGAATGGTATAATTTCCCACAGTGTGTGGCCAATAACGGATATACATATACACTCAAGAGCCAAAACATTATGACCACCCCTACATTTTGAATGGACGTCCACACGCTATCAAAGAAAAAGGTTGTCGGAGACTGTCTCGCATGGTGAAGCAAAACCGGAGCCAGACAGTGGCTCAGCTGACATCCCAATACAATGCAGGGCCAAGTAGAATAGTATCGCAGCAAATTGATCAGCGGACACTGATGGATATGGGGCTACGCAGCAAACGTCCCACTCGTGTGCCTTTGCTGACCAAGCGTCATCGCCAACTGCGCCTGCGCTGGGCCCGGGAACATCGCGACTGGTCCATGGATCAGTGGGAGAGAGTTGCCTGGTCAGATGAATCACGGTTTGTCATTCATCACGCCGATGGCCGTGTCAGGATACGCCGTCTTCCAGACGAACTGTTGCTCCGTCAATGTACAGTAGGTCATACACAGGTCGGTGGTGGCGGTATTATGCTTTGGGGGGCGTTCTCTTGGGCGTCTCTGGTACCCATGTTTGTGGTAGAGCAGACCATGAATGCTACAGGGCATCTGAACATCATTGTGGACCAGTTGCACCCTTACATGGTCTCTGTTTTTCCAGCTGGAAATGGAATGTTCCAACAGGACAACGCCCCATGTCACAAGGCTAAAATTGTGTTGGAGTGGTTCCAGGAACATGTTGCTGAATTCCAGTTAATGTCCTGGCCGCCTAACTCACCGGATCTCAATCCGATAGAACACATTTGGGATGTCATGGGACGGCAGCTCAGAGTTCAAAGACCACCAATTCGCAATATCTCGGATTTGCGTGACCGTTGCTTAAACATCTGGTACAATCTGTCTCCGACCATCTACCAAGGACTTGTGGCATCCATGCCAAGGCGGGTTGAAGCTGTGTTGCTCGCCAAAGTTGGGCCAACTCGTTATTGACAGGTGGTCATAATGTTTTGGCTCTTGAGTGTATATATGTGTGTATATACGTTTAGAGTTGAAAAAACAACGTAAGGAACTTCGTTCCTGACGGAGGTCCCACGACCGCACAATTTCTTTCTTATGCCAAATCATTTCCCCCTTCTTCCACTATATTCAGTTCACATTTGAAGTCATTCTGACCAGTGGTTCTTTTTCTTTTGCAGCCTTTTGAAAGTGGGACTTTAATTATGGACACCCGGAGACGGTGTCCATAATTAAACTCCCAACTGAATATACTGGACATACTGGAACTGAATATACAGGAAGAAGGGGTAAACGATTTGCCAAAATAAAAAAAAAGTTCCAACCTCTTACAGTGCCATCTATTGATACATTTTGGAACTTTTTTTTTATTATGCCAAATCGTTCTTTTCTTTTTTTGATACTTTAAATTAATTTTGCGTCACGTGCATAAGAACGAAATAGATTGACTAAAGAAATATTAAAATACGGTAAAAGATAAAATTTAACCACTAGACTAACTGATATGGAAGTTTTTTAACAATTCAGTTCAAATTAGTATGTTTTAGCACAACTTTCCCGGCTCTGCTTTGTGTCCTTTGTTATTTACAGTTTTTCTCATCGCTTGAACCGATTTCCAATTTCCTTTTTCTACGGTTTTTGGCCGTAGGAAAATTAAAAACCGAATTACAATTCGATTTTTCAACGGTTTTTGGCCTTTCGAAAATTAAAAACCGATACGGTTTTTGGCCTGTCGACAATAAAAAACCGAATCACCAAAGTAAGTAAAATAGGTTTCATGCGGAATCCCGCATTAAATGAAGGGGTTAACGTATCTTGCACTTTACATCTTGGGTGCTGTGGGAAAAAGTACGTCTCCTGGGTGATGTGGAAAAAACTGAGCTTTTAAGGGATAAATAAATAATAAAGGCAAATGTAAATTATAAAACTTATTTCTAATTAAACAGTATCTAACAAATATATTTAAACAGTAAACTTATTCAATCCAAACGTGCGAATCACACAACACTTTGTTATTAATTCTCAATAAAATCAGACGTATAATCAAACGAAGGTCCACAGGCTCAAAGTTTCTTTCTTTCTTATTGTTTGTATATCATTTCAGTAGAAACGCGCAAAGCGAATTCTGTCTGACCAGATGAACATTAAGAACTAGGGGTACAGTGTAGTATTTTTTTGATAGAATGCATCAAAAATTTTATATCTATATATCTTCCCGGTCAACGCCGGGAAATAATGCTAGTATATTTATATATATATATATATATATATATAAGCTGAAAGATGGATTTTGTCATACATCATGACGTTAACAGTTAAAGCTTTTGTACATTTATACCAATTATCCATAAAATAATTTTACGTTATAGTACAAAGTATTATAGACACATTACTTTATTTGTCTGTTACATAAGTCTTCTTTATTCTACCGATATAGCAATTTTCAAAAAGTATTCTATGTAATAGCCCTTTATTTTAAATAATGGAAGATTACATGAAACTATTTAAAATGCAACAGGTATAAATGTCCAATAAAATGGTAGTGTATTTGAATAAATATTATTCCGACTACAGTTTTACTTCATTTTTTCAGCTGTTAATAGTTAAATTAAAAACAATAGTTCACCCATTAATGCTCAGCATCGAATTCTTTAATTTTCTTTACCTAATTATGTTTGTACAGGTACAAAATGAATTGAAAAAATAATAAAAAAATTCCTGCATTAAAATTTTAAATTTTTATTCAAAATAATGTTACCGTCCTATAAAAAGGACGCTAGGCACGGGAGGGTACAGGTTTTACACAAACGCTTCAAACCTTAGGTTTTCTAAAGCTATTTCTTTTAATGTCGTTTTTAGATAAATAAACGCATGAAACAAATGGAACTCTTCGAAAAAATGCATAATAAAATAAACACAATGAATTTAAACTGTATTTTAATCATTTAAAAGAAATCAAAATAATTTAAAAAGCTGAAAATGTAAAAAATAATAGCTTAAAAGGCACAAATTTAATAAATTATGTCTTATGATAAATTTTACATACTTTTATATTTGAATTTACATATAAAAAGGGCTTAATAAAATGCAAAATAATGAAAAAAGCTATTCGTAATTTTTTTTTTACACAATTTATTTACAAGATATTTTGTGCGAAAGATTTCAAAGCATTTATCATGCAATCCAACTAAACATTTATTGCATTTTCTTGTGGATTTTTTGCCACAGTAGACGCATCTTATCTGTTTTGGATTCACAACGTTAAGTTATCTTTTCCGTCATACCGGACATCACCAGACACTCTCTTTGTAAGTTTTTTTTTTTTGGTTTCCCAGCAGCCAGACTGTTATTTTGTCTCTTAATGTACTTAGAAAAATATGTCTGACAGATTTCTCTTCTAAACTGGAGGAAATCCATTCTGTTAATGTCATTAGAAGGGCATAATCTGTACAGTAGCCACGCATTTTGGATTGATGCTTCAAAGCTAAACAAAAACAGTGGCCACCACCATTTTTAGACCATATGGAACACCGGTATTGTGCAAGATTTTGATCCATTTGTTCCGTGCCTCCCATAAATTTATTATATATGAAACACAATATACGGTTGGTCAATCTCTACAAATCTTTTATCAATATTCGACCAGAGTTTGGCTTGAGATACAGGTTCAATACCATAATGGTTAGACGCCAAAGTAACGCCACTATTGTCATTCCACCGAACCATTTTAAAATTTTTACTGTTCTGAAAATCAAAACTTCCTCTACTCTTCTTTTTAGCAGATTTAATATCTCCAAGTGGACTTTTTCAGTTCTATTAACCCGTATAGTGCCAGTCATCGGTAACTTTATTAGATGGTGGGTCCAAATAAATATCCGCTTCATGGATTGTTTCATTATCAGATAACTCTGCCATTTAAGCTAATGCATCTCCGCAGTCAAACGTAAAATAAAAACAAAATATAAATAAGAGCTTTAAAACTTATCGATTGTTCATTTCAGTATATTTAGATCAAATATAATTTGGATTAAAAGACAAAATTCTTAAAATTTATTAAATTATAGACATTTAAAATACACATATTTAAAGAAAATCCAGACAATTACTGATGTACTTCGTAATTTTTCTTTATTTTTTAAAATCACTAAATACAGAAAACATCCTTTGATTAAAATTTTTGTATTTAAGACGCTAATTTGTTAATACGTTCATTACATTATCAAGAGGCTAATATTTCTCTTAAATAATATATTTTTCTAATCATTCCTTAGTCAACAGAACATTTATTTTTAAATTATTTTCATAAATAAGGAATACTCAATAGTCTTTATTTATAAAAAAAAATTTATAACATCATTTTTCTGAAAATAAATAGCATTTCCTTTTCTCTATGGTAATAAAACATCATAAATTGAGAAAAAAAGACGCATTCGTATAGCGGAACAGGTCAGAAAAACCTGTACCCATCCGTGCCTAGCGTCCTATATATAGAACGCTACGCAAAAGAAAATATAACAGTGTTAAAAAATAATTTTAACAATTTTGAAAGATACGTATTTAAGAAAAGAGTATTGACTGTGATAACAGCATAAAATATTTTCGTAACATTGGAAAACAATAAATTAAACTTTCTTTTTGCGTCACACCTTTTTGAAAAGCTAAAAAACGACTAAGTCTGACTTTACACCTTCAAAGCAGAAATACAACATTAATGTAGTGCTGCCAACTGTTGGATACTAACAAATACAACACTTTTTCATGATATTCTGCTATTTGGATCGAAAAATATAAAAAATTCAGTGATTTAGAGCTTATTATGTAAGCGCCCTTTTAAAAGGACGCTAGGCACTAATGGGTTAATATTTATAAATTATTTTTTTCAACCTTTTAGGTAAATAAATATCAAAATCCTTATTTTTCCTTTATTTGAATTTCCAAAATTTTTCCTTTTATGACTCGTAAAAATAGGTATATGCCGGAATTAAATATAATATAATTTTCTATCAGTAAAATCTATTTTACTTTTTGCTCAACTTCCTGTTTAACTTTTTTCTTATAAGGCAAACGGATCAAGTGTATAGTAATCATTAATATTGCTGTTCATTCTTCCACATAAAGGCTACATAAATGTAAGAAAAAATAATTTTAGATGATGGAAAAATACATTTGCAATGCAAGTAATAGTACCTCATTTATTTCTGTTATATAACGGATTTCCTGAAGTATATGATCTATTTTAATATATAATATTTCTTGATTTTGTCGCATCTGAATTACTGATACTTCCTTTAGTTTAAAGGAGTGTCAATTATTTTTGGTTTAAGTTCAAAATCTTTGAGTAAATGAATCCCTCAAGTTATGAGAAATACTTCCCATTTTCATTTGAAATCGATATTAAACACATTGACACGCACCTAATATTTTTATTCTATGCAATTTTATTTTATATAGATTAATATAAAGTATGTTTTATTTGGTATTGCCTAGAATATTTTATATAAAATTAGTTTAGGATTAATTGCTGTGCGTCATTATGTTTTTTATATATAAAATTAACTTTTTATTTTTACATCAAAAATATTTTATGTTAGTCCACAAATAATTATCATATAATCATGTAAGATAAAATACTCTTATGAATATTTTCAGTCAAATGTAGTTTTAGGCTATTTAATTGAGATACTTTTTGTATATCTGATCTTTTACTATAACTGAAAACTCTTCCAATCCGTATTGATAGTTAGAAGTTTTTTCATTTGAAATTTATAGTATTGCCAAATTAAATTATATCAAATTATTCTTCTCGAAAAATTATCAGGTTGACAATGACTGATTAAGAATATGAATGGCTGCGAATTATAAAAAAAATACATTTTCTAGCACAATTTTAATTACACCATTTATATAGCATTAATAAATTGTACATCATTAAATTACCATAATGTATATACAACATCACAACGTGCATCGTAAACAAAAAATTATCGAAATTAAGTAAGTTAATATAAAAGACTATTATCTAAATTACCGTGTTTGTTAGACTTTTAATAATCCCGGCTTATATTAATTATTTCATAAGCTTCAAGGCCATTACGTGCTCAGCATCAAAAAGGATAATTATCAACAAATAAATTGCTTTTTTATAAAAGCTTCTAAAGGGAAATTTCATTTTGATATGAGGAAAATTCTATTTTGAAGACACTTACTAATAATAAAATTATTATTGAAACTGTAAAAATGGAGGAAAATTAGACTTTTAACACTAGCACTGTAATAAGTTTTTAATAGAAAATCACTTTTTTATTGTTTTAAAAGGCAATTAAGTAATACATTTTTTGAGCCGGGTGATGGCCGAATGGCTAGGGCGCTGGCCTTCGGTACCAGAGTCTGGGGGATCAAGTCCCACAATTGGCATGGATGTTTGTAGCCGTTCGGAATTGGCTTTAAGTAGTAGGTCCCGGTCTAATTAGCCCTCGTGTAGCAAAAAAAAGACCGTAGCGCTCTAAAAAAAACCAAACACTTTTTTTAACAATTTTAAAGAATTTTGGTGTGTACTTGTTGATTCTACGGTAGTGAAACTATATTTATAATCATTTTAAAAAATGAGAAAATTTTTTGGAGTGCTTTTATATTTTTGCTTAATTTTTTAGAATTCTTATGTTCCTTACTTTTCTCACCTGCTTTTCTTATATAATTTTGAAAGATAGCTACAACAGACACGTCCCAAAAAGATTTCTTTTACACAAAAGAACTTCTATCAATTGTTTCATCTAAAGGGCACTAAATAATGATGAAATATTTTCCGGCAAATTTATGTTAAATATCATTTTCAGAAATGTGTATGTCATAAAATTATTTTAAACATTTGAAAATAAAAATTGGTTTCCCTTAACATAATACAAAAATTGCATTATGTTCCTTTTTCTATGATTTTATACGAGACATGATTTTTATTTATTTCTGATTACATTTTCACCCAAAGAACACGAGATTCAGAATATGCATTCATTAATAATATAATCAACCATATATATCTTTGAATATTTTTGAATAATCTCCAGTAAAAAAATAATTCAATAGCAAAAAGATAGTTGGTGGAAAAAGATATTAAAGATCATTAAAATGTTTTAAATTATACATTTTAGCTTTATTTGTATAATACATTCAGTGTCAAACTCTTTTATCAGCAAAATACTACGCGATAGCTTAGAATCTGATAAAAACATTTTAGTTTTTTACGCATAGAAATGAATTGTAACATATAATTCTCCCAAACATGCGTTGATACTCAACGCATAAAATAAAAGTATTTCGAAAGTTTATGTAATTAAAATTTTCCACAAGATTTAACACGTCACTTCAGGCAAAGCATTTCAGAGGAATATTCTTTGTTATCATTATTAAATACGTTTATTTTGCAATAAGTTTACTTCAAATTACAAGAGAAATTTTAACTAACAAAGTTATAAATATTTCTTTGAAATTGGTAATTTTAATGAGTTTAGAAGGAATGACTGCACATATATATTTCCTTTCAGTATAATTTAATAAACTTAAATAAAATAGAGTTTCTAGGAATACTAGCATTTTTAAAGGCTTAGTTTGAAGTTAAAATTGAGTAAGGGGAGTAGAATTAAATTAAATATTTTTTTTCATAATTTAGAAGCGAGATTTAAACATCCGTATTCGCTGGTGGGCGCCATTTTAAAAGTTTAGTCGTTTCTTCAGGGAAATGTTGAAACTTTAATGTCACAACTAGCGTGGAAAAGGGTGGCATATCCATAAGTATTGCAAAGCGTTGTCATAAGGAAGAATTTAGGGATTTATAAACACCTCAAAATGATTTATTGTGTCTGAAAACCTTTTACTAGCACAGGCTGGCCCAACAGCGGTAACACGTTATTCATCAACTCAACTCTCTTCTAACTACCAACACGTAGAGAACTCTCTACATCCATCATTCAAATGTCACTTTCTATAGCCCCGCCCATAGTGTAGATCCGATCACCAGAGAAAATAAAAACCTTCTTAAATATTGTGTTCCAAAACAAAACTTTCAGGAACTTTCAAATGAGTCTGTTCGCACAATTTTAAAGACAAATTTTAGGGTCATTATAAAGTTTGAAACAATTAATAGTATATATATATATATATATATATATATATATATATATATATATATATATATATATATATACATATATATATATATATATATATATATACATACATACTGGTGTCCAAAAGTTAAGCATAATTCGTAAAATGTAGAAGAACGTGAGTAATTATTGGTCAAATTGTTCAAAATCACTTGTGGAGATTCAATATTTCAAGGGGAAACTGCATATATATTCAAAACATTGCAGTCGACGTAGGCATGCGCAAAACATTTGCTCACGTCAGAACGAGTATAAAACCTTTTCACGTGCCATTCGGAGATCAGGCAGGTTACGTGCAATTTTCTGTGCTGAGGAGCCAGTTAAACGATCAAAAGGGCCGAAGAATGGCACAAAGACGCCAAATGGACATGTGTTTGAAAGGAAGAATTATTGGAATGCTGGAATGTGGACGATCTCAAACCGAAGTGTCTCAAATTCTGAATGTGCCTCAGTATGTGATCTCAAGATTGTGATAGAGGTATCAAACGCGCTCGTCTAAACTGGAGTTTGAAACACCAGCACTGAAGTTTACAACGCTAGGTCAATGTGATGTTCAGTAACGAGTCCCGGTTTACACTGAAGACTGATTCTCGTCGGACAACGATATGGAGAGAACGTGGAACTCGTTTTCACCCAAGAAACATCACGGAAAGACATCATTTTCCTTCAAGGAGTGTCATAGTGTGGGCAGGCATAATGCTGGATGGCCACACAGACCTCCACGTCTTTGACACGGAGTCTGTTACTGCTGAAAGGTACAGAGACGAAGTCCTTGAGCCTTATGTTAGCCTGTTTCGAGATGCTGTCGGTCCTGGATCCATATTCATGGATGATAACGCGCCTTGTCACCGTCCGATCCTGGTCGACAACTTCATTGAAAGTAAAAATATCCAGCGCATGCAGTGGCCCGCTCACTCTCCTGATTTTAATCCTATTGAGCATGTGTGGAATATGCTCGGGAGACAAATTTCAGCCCTTCCGCACCCATCAAACTCCGTTCCAGAACTGGAAAGAGCTCTCCAGAATGCTAGGAACTCCTTGAGGCCACTACTCATCCACACTCTCATAGCACATATAGACAATCGTTGTGCAGCGTTGTGTCAGGCTACCAGAGGGGACCACATAACTTATCAAACTGCCAAACAACCTTTTTATTTGAATTTTTTCTCTAAAGTATAAATTGTTAGATTGCGCTGTTTTATTTCAAACTGTTTCTTTGGATAATAAAAGTGATTAATATCCTTCATTTGCATTGTTTTCTTATGAATAACCGTGTTACACTCGCCTATCACGTTTCTCTCCATTTTGACTTAGATTTCCTTAAATATTCACATAAACATCAATTATATATATATATATATATATATATATATATATATATATATATATATATATATATATATATATATAGAGAGAGAGAGAGAGAGAGAGAGATACATACACACACACACACGCACACATATATATGCATATAGTCATCTTAAATTATCGCATCGTAGCTTTGTTGCTATGGATACTCCCAATGCTTTAAAGGCAGTCGAACGTAATAAGTAGAAAAGATAGATCGTTGATCATTACATTACAAATTTACTTAACAGCTGCTTTTCCGCACTGATGTAAATTTATTACAACAAGAGTATCCAGCCGACACTGGTGACGCAAGGCGGGGGTGCAAGTAAATCACCATTGAATCTTAAAATGCTTAAGGTAAACTGGGCAGGGTAGTTTGGCACTAGCTGAAAGATTCATTATTATATAGAACACATTAAGCAATTTGTGGAATAAGCTCGAATCTGTAATTATACGAGTACAAAGCTATAGGTGATAATGCTTAGGAATGAACCAGAATGTAGAAAGGTAGGATATTGCAGTCTTTCAAAAAGCGGTGTTGTTTTTTATTAAAACTTATTTTATCTGCAATCAGATTTAACTATTCATTAAAGAAAATATTTCTGCTGATTTGGGTATAATTTGTTTTCTATCTATCTCCCCGTATATGTTTCAGGAAAGAGATATTTTGAATGGGAGAAGGATTTCCTACTAACTTACTTTAAAAAAACTCACGGCAACTTTATTAAAAAATTAGCAATTTGAAAACTTCATATTTATTAATTTCCAGTAATGAAGATATAATATTTTATGAACTAATGTAATATTTAAGCATTGTTTCACAGTAGAAGTATTTTCTTTACAATTATGAACCAATTTGTACCCGTTTATAAGAGAAACATATGTTACTGAAGCTATTCTAATCAGTCTATAAAAGACAAAGATCCAAAGAAAACTAAACGGGACTAATAGTAGAAAAAATCGTAGGAGATTTTAAACTAATAAAATTTTATAGGACATTTTGGGGTGACGGGAAATTAAAAAGGAGTAAAACTAATATGTCTGCAAAGTGATATATATTCCATGTAAAAAAACCCTAACGTATCCTATTCTTAAATTGAATAAACCTATATATGAAATAAAATATTAAATTTATAATTTAAGAATGTATTACATATTGCTTTTAAATATTTCTTATACACTCATGGACTAAAAAATTAGTGCATCAAGAAGGAGTCGTCAAAATGAAACGAAATTTTACATACGTAATGGCTACTTTGATATAAGTAAATGATAAGAAAATCAAAGAAAAAGGATAATTTATTTCAGAGAAAAAGGCAAAAGAACGGAGGAGTTAATACTCCGTTGGACCCCCTCTAGCGCGAATGCACGATGCGATACGATCGGGCATTGAGTCATACAAGTTCTGTATGATGTCTTGAGACATTTCGTTCCATATTTGCTGTAACCTTGCCTCTAGTTCGTTCAAACTCGTGGGATGCCGAACTCGTCGTCCCAAATGATCCCAGATATGCTGAATTGGAGACAAATCTGGGGATCGGGCAGGCCAAGTAAGGGTAGTAACAGTGCGGAGACAGTCTTGTGACACCCTTGCCGTATGAGGCCGAGCATTGTCTTGTTGAAAAATGGCTCCTGGGAGCCGTTGCATGAGTGGCAACACATGTGGTTGCAGGATTTTATGAACATACCGCTGGGCTGTCATGGCGCCACGGAACAATACTTGGGGTGACCGTGTATTGTAGGCAATGGCACCCCATACCATCACACCAGCTGTGGGAGCGATGTGTCGCTGTACAGCAAAGGCAGGATTGAAGCGTTCACCACGGGCTCTCCACACACGAACACGATTGTCATCACTGCCGAGATTGAATCTGGATTCGTCGCTAAAGACGACCTGGTTCCATTCCGCTGCAGTCCAGTTTCCTCGTGCGTGGCAAAACTCCAAACGGAGGCGTCGATGGGTGGGCGTCAAGGGCAGCACACGTAATGGGCGCCGCGATACCAACTGTCCTTCAGCCAGGCGCCTTCGTATGGTACGAGAAGACACAGAGGCCCCTAGTGAAGGTGCTACCTGTGCCTGGATGGCGGCCGATGAAGGAGTTGGCTGTACGCGTGCATTTCTTACGATGTGGAGGTCTTCTCGACGACTGGTCTGTCGAGGGCGTCCTGAGCCTGGTCTTCGTGTACATGACATCTCTCGGGTCCACTGGTTCCAAAACCTCCTCACAACACAATCAGAGCGGCCTAATTGACGAGCTACTCGCCTAGCTGACCACCCAGCTTCCTTCATCCCGACGATTCTCCCCCTCTCAAACTGCGACAACTGCTTATATTGTCTTCGAACACGGCGTAATGGCATGTCTGTCTCAGCTCTTCCTTTGTAAATGATTCAGCACACTCAAACAAGCTTTGATTACCTGTTTTATACTCCACAGAGTACGATGTTCAACGCCCTCTACCGGCTATACGTAATGCGCAATCACGCTGCATTTCTAATCATTTGCATATCTCCCCGACATGTACCTTCATTGCAAGTTTCGTTACGATCCCGCAATTATTTCTGTGTGCGCTACTTTTTTTGTCCATGAGTGTATTTTAAAATTTTAATCATCAATAACATTCATATTTTGCCTTCAGGAAAGAACGAGAATAATTTAAATCATTAAAATAATTTTTTTAAAAATTAGATGGACAATTAATCTTTCCGTGTGACAAGTTTTGATAATACGACTTTGTAAGATTTTTATAGTTATGGCAAATAGCCTCACAAAACACTTAAGATTAATCCTAGATGTAATATTATCGATACCAACGAGTTAAAATACAATACTGCATAGGCAAAATTTCACCCAGAAATGTTAACAATATTGCAAATACACTGTCTCCAAAAAAAATATATGCACCCAGAAGGAAACGAGCTACGATCACGAAACTTAACATGTATGTAGTGTATGAGGACATAAGAAAATGATTACAAATTCAGAAGATCAGATCGTTTTATTAAGAAAATATGGCATGAAAAAGGTTACAAATCACTAAGTTGTAAATACACTTCTGGCAGCTATAAAAGCCGAACACGGCATAGCACTGAATCAGTGAGGTCACCTATGACCTCCTACGGAAGATCATGCCATTATCTTTGCAACTGGGAAGTTAATTCATCAGTATTCCGGGACGGCTGCAGTGCCTTCCAAGAACGTCTCGGACGGGCTCTGTTGGCGAGAGGTCTGGTGACCTGGCAGGCCATGGGAGTACGTCATATCCTTGAAGACATTGTTGGGAGAGTCGCGCTGTATGTGGACGAGCGTTGTCTTCCTGATAAATGGAACCTGGGCGACTTGATAGCATAGGCAGTACAACTGACGTTAAAATATCGTCCACGTAACTGCATGCCATCAAAGTGCGTTAAAGGACAACTAAAGTTGATCGTGTGTCCCAACAAATCGCTCCCCCCACGGTCACACCTTGTGTAATCTCCGTATGCCTCTCGACAACAAATGCCGGGTCAGACCGGTAGCCTGGCCGCCTCCACACGCGTATGCGCTGGTCACCAGCATTGAGACTGAATAGGGATTCATCTCTGAAGATCACACGCCTCCAGTCGGTCACACTCCAGCTTGTCCGAGGTCCGCAAAAATCCAATCGACACTGCCTATGATGTGGAGTCAGTGGTAGGCGTCTTAATGGACTTCGGCTCTTTATACCTGCTTCAGCCAGTCGTCCCCGAATGGTTTTCCTTGTTACTACCGAATGTCTGGAAGGTGGTAAATGGCGTAGAACGGATTCTAGCGACGTTGTTGGTGCGGCGTTGTTAGCGGCGTAGTTGATTGCGCGATCTTCGCGTGCATTTGTGTTCCTGGGACGCCCTGACCCTCCGCGACGGTAGACTATCCCTTCCGTGATCCATTGTTGCCAACACCGAGCAACTGCCATAACGCTCCGACCGAGGTGGCGGCCTGTTCGACCAACCTGCTTCTCTGAGGCCTTCTATACGTCCCCTCTCAACGTCCGACAATTGTTCGTACTGTCGCCGGTTACATCTCAGAGGCATCTCTAGTCACAATACCGTCCTTCCAAGTCTACCTATTTGTTTGAATAACCCTATGGAATGAGCAATAATTCTTTTTAAACTCTCTCAGCTGCGTATCTCATATGCGCATAGCGCGCTTACCCTTTTCTCATTGGTGTCCAAATTTTAATCATTTGCATATCACTTACAATACTACATTCCTGCCAAGTCTCGTGATAGTAGCTCGATTTCTTCTGGGTGCATATATTTTTTTGTGACAGAGTGTATAACTGTTTGATGTTATTTTAACATGAAATTGTTGAAATACCTTTATTTTTAAATTATCAGAATATCTTGATAAAATATCATGTATGTTATTAAAATCGAATTACGTACATTACGAATATTTTCGCTAATACAACCTTGGAAACACAGATACGAAAGAGGTCAAATAAATGTTTACGATTTGTTTGCCTGATACTCATCAAACCTTGCAGCTCAGATGATAGGTAAAAGGGTTGCAATTTTGAAATGTAAGTTGAATGTTTGACTGAAAAATGTTGGTTTGTTCAATGAAAATAAATTTCTACCAGGTTTTTAGGTTTAACTCAAAAAGTATAAGAATCATGCGATAACAAATGCGGTTTTTTAACTCTTACATTAGATTCGTATCTTTTACACATTACACAACTAGTTCGATTTCGGAACTCGGTTATTTTGAATGCATATTCACTCGTGGTCTCATGACTTCATGAACAATAGTTTGTTCATGCCATAGTAGCTTGGAAAGATACTTTAACTTATTTTTCCCTTCAAACTTACTGTGTGGCTGATTTTCTCACCCTTGTATTCCGTTCCATTCATTGTTAGTCGTGATTTAACCGTGGTAAACCAGCGATTATACTGAATTACAATTCGACAAAAGATGGAGTTGATGTAGTCGATCAAATGTGCAGCTATTACACGGTATCCCTCTTATCCGGAAAATGGACAGTCTCATATTTTTTTAGGTTTTTGGACATAACAGGAATTAATTCGCAAGTGGTCCTTAGATCCAAAAACTGGACAGTTTTGGAATAAGGTGATTCTATCTACATTCTTTGGCCTTTAATTATAAATATATCCCAATTTTGTCAACATTTTATATCTTTTCATAAAACTCAGAAATATTATTTTCAATTTCAAAAGAAAAAGTTCATTACAAAAGGAATAATCAAGGTTGAAAGAGACGTTGCACTTTGTGCCAAGCGTGCCTGCTGGTGTTCCAATAATTGGCGCGTCCGCTGAAGGGTTAAAGGAAACATCAAGGTATTTTTACATTCCTAAATTCATGTTTCTCATATTTCATTTGCGCTCTTTTTTCGTTATACATATCAAAACGTTGAAACTGATTTTTCTTTTTCTTTTCAAAAATGGTCAAGAAACATCAATAATTTTCATCATTATTGAGACACATATTTTACCGGGTAATAAACTGTTGTATAGAAGAAACTGAGTAATTTCTATGAAGCATATATCGAAACTGCGTCTTTATAAATGACATTCATTTTCAGATTTTCATAAATATTTTTAAAAATATTCTCCTAATTTGCTAATGTAAGCGCATAAACACCTTTTTATTTATTTAAATATGATGATTGAGAAATATTTCCGTACAGGGGGATATTGCCTAAACCTCATTAGAATTAACCTACTTTTACTAGAAAAATACATTAACGTGGAACATAAAATAGTCCGTTATTTGCTTTTGGGACGAAGAGAACTAACAAAGTATCGGTCGTTAAGGCCTGCGGTAATTATATAGTTTCAACACTAATGTAGGGAAGGCGGTCTTTTCTGAACTTTTATGGAATTCTTGGTGTTAAACTACACTGAAAAAACTCTAAAATCGTTTTTCATCGACATTGAGGAAATACTCTAAGTATGAATCTAAGGAGATATAAGCCTATAAAGACATTACGAATATCAGAGGAATTAACTGCATTTGTAGTTATGAGGAACTATCATTGCAATGATTAATGAATGAAATACGAATTAAATGATGTTTAATTTCAACACACTTGAAAAAAGTTTTTAAATTCATCCTTTGAAATATTCAAAAGAATTTGAACATCTTGAAGAATTTTAGGTTGAGTGTTGTTGAATTGATCAGCTTTATCGAATTTCTGAATAAAGATATCTTTCAGGAATTAAACTTTATTTAAAATAATATTGTGGAACGAAATCTACAGCGATAGTCTGCTGCCCGGCATTTTTCCCTTTGTTCCTCGCTTTATCAAATATTTAATTATTGAGATACAAATAAATACCTATTTCATGCCTATTGGTTAACCAAATCTGCTGAAATTTTCCCTCGAATGATTTAAATAAGCATTATTGTATTATCTCTTCATTGCTAGTGCTTTATCTGCTAACCACTTTCCGGATAATATTTTTATAACCAGTCATAGTTAAATGAATAGTGTATTACAAATAAAATTGTCTTTCACATATCCATTGTTTTAAAGAAAAATGACCTAAAAAACATCAAAATAATTATAATTTTTAAAAGTTAATAATATTCTACCCTCCAGAACTACCCATATGCTTAATTTTTAAAATATTTTAAAGAACAGAAAAATGTTACGACCGGAGAAATAGGTGTAGGCGTATTTTATCTATATGAAAGTTATGCAATTAGAAACTTATGGTCCCTTTATATAATCCGTGATAAATATTCATCTTTTTCAAGTAAATATAAACGTTTATCCCATGCAATTTTTAAAAAATTATGATTGTTTTTGTTAAATTGCATCAGCATAGTGAAATTCTTCAAACTGTTAAAGCAAATTTCAATGGCTTCATTTCACTGACGTCTACTCGTTTACCAACAACTTGTAACTTTATGTTTTTCTTTTGTTTAAGTAGGGGATTAAAGCGACAATAGAACTTTTGGGGACAAAAATATGTCCCCAAAACAATTTTCTTTTCTTTCTTTCAGAAAATGATTCTGCAACTCAGCAGCTTTAAATTAAAAAAAAAGTTTGTTTATCCGACCATTGTTAACCGAGTTATAAGTAATTTTTTCAAACGTAAACAATGGAATTGTTATTCAAATTAAAACTTTAAATGCTATTTTTTCAAAACAAGTTTTCATGTCATTTCGGTAAGTTCAAAATGTTCCATACATCGTAATTTTTCTTGAATTTTCATAAAATTTCATAAAATGATTATTTATATATGTTAGAATAAAACTTACTAATAAATGCATTATACTATTTGAAAAAAAATTTTTACAATAAAAAAAATTTTTTGATAAAATTTTCCATAAAATAACCTATTTTTATGGATTTCTTTTCTAGAGTTTATAAATATGACTGTAAATAAAATATTGCTAGTAACTTTTATTATAACTATATAAAGCTAGCTTTAGAACTAAAATTAGATATCTGAGAAAAAAATTGATGTGCACGGAGCATTTTTAAATAGAATAATTAACAAACTGATTTCAATTAATTTCTTAATTAATTACATTCTGATTTTTTTTAATTTAGAATTTTCATCTCTAAACAACAATGTATAAGTATACAAAATTTCATAGCAATTGGTTGCTAAATAATAAAAAAATTGTTTCATGGTCCGTTGTTGCCTTAAATGTTATTATGATTTCCTTTTCTTTAAACATGGTATAAAAAGGAGATAAAGGCAGTTAAAACCTCTAATACAAATAATACTTTCTAATTCGAAAGTATATAGTAAAAATTTCATTTGGTCATATGGAGTAAAATTTTTTAGTGTTTTTATCCAGTTATTGACCAAAAAAAAATAGATGCTTTTTTCTTACTGAAAAAAGTGAAGTTGTATCTGCGTTTTCACTGAAAAAGGGAATCACTATGATAAACATGAAAATAATAAATACGAGTAAGATGTATGCTGGTTACTGGTGAATTTGACGTTTAATAAAATAGAATACAATAATTAATAAGTTCAATTATTTTTTTTCTCTTGTATAAAAGAACTGGTATAAAAACATAAAAATCTAATTTTATTTCCTAAAATACATTGTTGAATACTTGCAGACTTTTTTTATCAGAATCAAAATATTAAATTTAATTAGGAAAAAAAGAGTTATCTATTTCAGATAAATAAATTTAATGAAGATTCAATCAATAGGGTACTTTTCACGTTTGCATTATTTATCATGAAAATTTTAACATAATCTAGTAGCGGGTAACCATGACACTTCGTACGTTATATACATCTCACAGAAATATCTATATCACTTTATACTAAATACTTAAGACTGAAATTGAACAAGTTTTGAATATTACGTTAAAGTAAATAATACAATGATGTTTAAATTTATAAAAAAAGACTGATAAAACTAGCATAAAAACATATAAAGTTAAATATATTTTCCACTTAAAAACAAAGGAAAATAAAGCATTTAAAATTAAATTAAAACTTTTAATGCTAATATAACATTATGATTATGTGCCGAGCACTGCGGAAGCGATTCACAGTTTCGCTGCGCAAAGTAGCTTCGCTGAATTCACTCCGCTGATCATCTCCTTGGGCAGCCCAGTCCACACGCAAATCAGGTACGACGGTGTGCGCTGTTTGTTTTACACGCTGTGTGCGTATCTAGCGGGAGTATAAAGGCAACCGATAACCAGCTCCTGATAACCTGCCCCAGTGACCAGCTCCAGGCGGCAGCTACACGAGACCCCAGCTCCATGCAGCAGTTACTTGAAATGCCAGCAGTCATCCTTATGTATATGTTAAGTTTAGTTTATTTTAATTTATTTAACCAAGTGATTGTTAAAGTGGTTTAATAAATAATTTAAATATTTAACGCCTGGTGTAAGTATCATCCGCAACAAGCATCCTGCAGCAGTAACATAGATTTGTATGAGTGGGAATTTCATATCCACTCTCTACAATTACATAACTTAAGTGGTAAATTCCACGAAATCGACACATAATTAATAATCATTAAAAACTAATTTGGCAATAGGAACTACAGTGCTATGACGTAGAATACGTATGGCCATAAACTGGGGAAGTGAAATTAAGGCAACAAAATGTGTTGAAATAAAATCAATGAAAAATTCTTTCTAATTAAATATAATAAAGGTTGGGCCATAAACAAACACACACACACAACTACACTGAAGTGCCACTGAATTAGGGATACCTACCTAGTAACGAGTTGGGCGTCCTTGATAACGGCTGCCACACGACGAGGCATAGATTCAACAAGTTTCTGGAAACGTTCCACGGGAATGGCTTGCGAAACATTGGCTAAAGCTGTCCATAATTCAGTAAGGTTCTTTGGTGCTGTGTGATGGCCTTTCAAGCCTTGTTCCAAAACATCCCAAAGATGCTCAATAGGATTTAAGTCTGGGCTTCTAGGTGGCCAATTCATGACAGAAAAGTCAGAGGAATGCTCATCCAACCAGCCAGTAGCCAACCGGGAGTTGTGAGAGGTAAAATTGTCTTGCTGGAAAACTCCATTACCGTGCGGATAACAGAACAGCATAAACGGATGGAGGTGATCACCCAGCAACTCTACGTACCGAATTGCATTGAGGGAGGTTGGTGCACGCACCAAAGATCCCAAACTGTGAACCGAAAAAACACCCCAGACCATAATTGAGCCACCATGCCCTTGTACAGTTCCAGCCAGTCATGCAGGATCAATGGCTTCATGAGTCTGACGCCATATTCTCAGCCTCCCGTCGGCGTTAAGTAGTCGGAATCGAGACTCATCACTCCATGTTACTCGTTTCCAGTCCTCTACACTCCAGTCTCTGTGCTCTCTTGCCCAGGCAAGACGTGCAGCCCGATGGCGAGTATAGAGCAATGGTACTCTCGTAGGTCGACGGCTCCCGAAACCCATACGGTGAAGCGAGCGTTGCACAGTCCGTTTACTGACTGTACGATTGGCACCGTCATTAAACTGGGTGGTAATTTGAGCTAATGTTTGGCTTCGCTGGCTACGTACAATACGACTGAGCCGTCTCTCACCACGCACTGTCAAGGCTAATTGTCCTTTGCAGCTAATTGTCCTTTGATCTCTAGTTTTTTTTCCACCATCCATGTATTATTGGTATACTCTTGACACTGTCGACCTTGAAAATCCTAGCTGTTTGACGATTTCGGAAATTGAATGGCCCATGCGTCGCGCACCTACGATTTGTCCGCGATAGAAGGCGTCTAAATCAGGCAGTTTACCCATACTGGCAATTCCAACAACTAATTCAGAACAACCACAGTACGCGCTATATATGCAGTTACCACAACGCCCTCACTTGCGCATACATGATGCGCAGCGCTACACAATTTGCATAGGCTTTTCTATCCCTAATTCAGTGGCACTTCAGTGTATATATATATATTAGAGCCTAGCTGTCGTTGGGCATATTGTACCACATATAATTATGTGGACAAACGAAACTAAATTTCCATTGTACTAGTGTGAATACCGAGCTGTTAGAGATTGAACAAGGACTGAAATAGCTACTATTCCTTATCTCCGTTCTTTTAAATATATGTAAATAACTTCTAGTCAATTATATTTCCATAATAACCAAGTAAATTAACATAATTTATACAGTTAATAAACTTATTATTCCCATTAATTGGATTGTTTGATTAGAGTTTTTGCTGCTCAAGATGCACTACAAAATTTTGACCTAAGGAGCCAGCCACCACAAGCCGTGAATGCGTGTTATTATCGTCGACAATCAGACAGATTCTATATATATATATATATATATGACAGGCGTGTGGTTTGCCTGTTCTGACATCTATAAATTGCAGTCATGATTCATTCGTTGGTGGCGAGTGGAAAATATGAGTTGAGCAATACTTCAGTCCACACGTTAAATTACTTTATTGAATTCGTCTTAAGAATACCACTCTGAAAGTCTTTGTCCCTAGTTAACCATTTTAACATTCGGCGACGACTGCAGGGCGACCGCACGCAGCGATTTCCCAAATCAATCTAAGTAAAAAATCGCGCGTTTTCTCTCCTGGCACATGCGCAGAGCCCAATTTAGAATTTTCTAGAAGTATCTTCCCGCCAAACCTGTACAGTATCTAAAAATAATTTATGTGTATGGAACTCCATTCCACCGCGAATTGAAGGTCAATCTCAAAACAGAGAAATAACCTACTTCTACCCGCACGCGTCCTGGAAAATGAAAACTAGTGGCTTTTTTGCGCCACGAAAATGATTAATCTCTAAGCCCCGTTTAAATTTAACTTAATTATTCTTTCCCCGATTAATTTCTGATATATATATATATATATATATATATATATATATATATATATATATATATATATATATATATATATATATATATATATATACAGTATTAAAACTGTATACAATATTAAAACCATTGAAAATTTATTTTTCATTTTCGGGTTAAAGCAATTAAAGAATACCAAAAAAGTTTTGTTTGTGTTAGAGAACCTATAAAGGATTTAACAAGACATTAATGGATTTTCCTTCATTAAGCTCATGGTTTACCGACTGGTTTGAAATAATAGACAAATATCAGTGATCCAGAAAAGTGTAGTAACTGGAAAAAATTTGAATAGTTACCCCGAAACAGATGCGTGAAACAGAAAAATATAAAACAAAATAATCTTTTATATTTGGAAAGAAGTACTAGAACATCATGATTTAACTGAGATCTCTATGTACAGAGGTTTAAAATTTTTTGAGAGAAAAGATAATGCCCCGTGCGCGCTTCTTTGTCTCAAGGGAAGGACCGCCATGATTGCTTTCTTTGTTTGAAAACGCCTTTCTTCCATACCGGAAAATTTTTCCTGTAATTTTCTTCTATCTGCTATGAAAGACTGCAGTTTGAAATTCTTTACCTGGTGGAAAAATTGTTTTATGAGTGTTTTAAGTGAATATTGCTATCTATTATCCACTACCGGATTTACTTAAAATAAATCAGTTTAAATACTAATTATATAGCTCCGCATATTTTTTGTTTACTTTTCATTCTTTCCTGTTGATTTCAAACTTGACTTTCAGCGGCACAATTCCCGCTTAAATTTTTCTTCTGCTGCATTTAATATGTATTTGTAGTGGACATGGCAATCAAAGGTTTTAAAACTGGAAGAGTGTTTAGACCCCGATTTTATGATTCATTAATGGTAGGAGTAAGAACATTTATATAAGCGTTATTACTTTAATGTTTTACTAAAAACTCCATTTTTAATATCTACGAGTACATTAAACACACATCCGTAATCACTTTTACACTACATTACATCGTAACAAACATAGCTGTAAAAGATTGTGATAATCATTAAGAGTATAAACAAGAAGATAGCCAAATAATGTTACAGAACCAGACTAGAGATGCAAAATTTCGGTTTTCCATTGTAATAAGCGGAATGTGAATATGCGTTAACTCTATACAGCTATCTAAATTGGTAGGGACCACCCAGCCGAAACTGTCAGTAACATATTTACGATACCGATGCGTCCGGGCGCCATAGAGAGGCGTTGTACAGAGCAACAATACAGATGTTATAAAACATCGAAAATTAAGGAGTCAGCTGTACATTTGATGTCAAAGATCGAGAAGTGGGGAAATGTCCGATGAGAAAATATCCCAGACACGGGAATCACCGGAAGTAATTAAAATGCACCGGAACATGCAAGAGGCGGCCAATGCAATGAGGCGAGAATGAGAAGTAACCTATAAACAAGGTGACCCGTCCCTCATCCCAATAAAGGGGTGGTGAGGGCGAATGAAAATACAAGAAGGCCACAGCCAATAAAAAATAGAATAGGAAATATATATACGAGTGTTGGAGCGTTTTCGAGAGAGCCCTTATTAAAAAACCGAAAAAAGAAACTAAACTGCTACCGGGTCAACAAGAATCCAAATAATACGAAATTAACTGTCCGACGAGAGCTCCCTACGAAAAAGAAATGAAAAAACAAACGAAGCTGTTACAAGGCCAAGAAGAATCCTGAGACGACGTAAACTTGATTGCTCAGCGAAGGCCCGCAAACTGAGACAAAGGCAGTTATCCCACGTGTATGAAATAAAGATGATGAAATAATGCTACCTGGCCGCTACCTGAATGAAAGTGTACGCATCCTCTTATAGTGGTTAGACGACAAAGGACGTTACGGAGATTAGAGACCAGTGAGCAGAGATCACCGAGCGAAGATTGCTACGCGGTTCCGAGGTTAACGTGAATACGACCTCCGACCAGTGCTGACAGACCCGCAGTACCTCATAGAAGTGATCAACAGAGATCAACATACGAGGTGTACTCCAAGTTATAGTCGACCACTGAAATCCCGAACTCTTTAGTCACGAGATACAGAACTATCTGGAACTCTCTATAGTGACCGACAAATACTAAATGAAATGTGGTGAACAAGTGTCGAAGACGAGCGCAACCGATAGTGACATCAGCCCCATGGGTGAGATTATTTGCGAATATAATTTCTTTCACATCCTTACTTATTACATATTAACCTCTTACCCGTAAGGGTCGGCATAGCCTAATTTATGATGACTAATATGCATTGTAATCGTAATTGAGTATACATATGTTGAATAATACTTTATTTGAATAATACTACGAATTCAGCATGATGCTAAATATTGTGTGTGTAAATATATGTGTAAATAAATTGTAAATATGTATAACTAGAGTGTCTTCTTTGAGAGTTGTACCCCTTTTCTTAGTTGAGTTGCTGAAACAGAATTGGTCGCACCGCGACGCAAAGGTACTCATACGATCACAGTCTAACGACCCCACCGGGGTCATTACATCCATCTATCGCTTAACACTCCGTCGGGCGCGTCTCAAAACTTACGTCATCGGGCGCGGTGTATCTGTCAGATACATCTCTGTTTTATGTGTTTTCTGTTAATTTGTATTATTTTAAATCTCCTATTTTTATTCTTTTTAGGTCCCGGCTTTTACACCCAGACCTTTTTTTATTTATTTTTTTACAATTTTTATTTTTGAGAAAACACCAGCTAATAGAAGTAAACCGATAAGGCTTTTATTTCAATATTATCTGTTAGTTTTGCATCTCTTTCTCTACTAAATAGATTAGAAACTACAGAAATGTATTCTTTAGTGCATTTCACAATTATTTCCAATATTTCGTCAGAAAAAAAATACACTTCCAAGAGCCGTATATAGATTTTATACCTTTCGCACTTCCGATTACTCAGGTAATTTTGTGATAATATTCTACGATCTACTTTTGACATTTTTTCTTCCGATCCATTTTGCCCATTTAGTTCTATTGTCTTTTCCTACATAAAAATCATCATTATTATCATCATCATCAAATTCTGAGTCATTATAATCACTTTCATTGCTATCAGAATTAACTTCACGTGTTTCAAAAATATCTTCTTCGTCATCATCACTTTCATAAAATTTTTCAGCATTTAATTCCTCATTTCCATCTCTAAATACAATACTATGAACTAGCTCAATGCCTTTTTGATTATTCAAATCTAAAAAGCGTTTAGCACTCATCATGGGAAAAGATAAATAAAAAACGTACAGGGAATCTCCATACTTCCGTAAAACTTCAAGAGACAATCGTTATCGGGCACGTGTATCTAACAGATACAAAACTTCATACAATCTTCAAAACGGGAAATACTCCTACACGGAACTAGTCGTTACTGCATTCCAAAGGAGAAGGTGGTCAGATGGAGAGATACTGATAAGGTCAAGTTCGTATGAACAAGTTTTAGGGTACAAAAGCAGAGATATTGACACTCGTGTATCTGTCAGATCAACGCGCCCGATGGAGTGTTAAATATTTGCTGTGGCCTATAATCTGACGTATAACTTTTCCACAACATCTATTAATTTTTAGAACTGTATTACCTGTTTTCATAACTCATGCATTAAATAGATGATAGATAAATTTTGTGTAAAAGGACATAAACCAAAATATCTTCTGTCGTGTAAATGAATACTGAAAATATTGAATCCAAATAGTCGTAGCACATATTCTCAAATTCACTAATTTCATCCAAACCGAAATAGAAACAAAGTAGCTATTCCTTGAAAGTGCATTGGCCTCTCTAGGAAAGCAAAAGATACGAAATATATATATTTTTTAAATCATCCGTACGTCTGCAGGCTCGCCTTGGAGACTAAATTAAAATTGTATGTGCCCGAAGACTCGGACAATGATAATGCTTTAAAAGGAATCTCTAAATCCTCCTTTTATTTATATGTTCCGACTTTTCTCTTTCATTTTATTTTCTGTCTGACTTTCGTTCCTTTTGTATCTTGTACTTGATGTAATAAGGAGGGGGCTTTCTCCAACCAGAAGGTCTCGCTTTTATCAGAATCACTCTTGACTTTTTATCACTTTTATAACTTATAAATGTTCTTACCATTTTTAGACTTTTTTTACATTGTTGTTACTTCATTATTTTAGAAGACTATTTTTATTGCCTGTTTTATGTGACTGTTTTGATCACATCTTATATATAACTGCTTTTATCACCTGCTAAGTTTGGCTGTTTTTAATCACCATCTACGCATCACTGATTTTACCATTTTTAGTTCTTGTCCCTATTTTTACCTTTGTTTATCTACTTATTAATTTATGAGCATTTGTTCTTCTCTTCATGAGTGTTTGACTCAGTTTGTTCTATCTGAACCTTGTGCCATACAATCTAAAACAACCAACCTACAATTAACCATCTAGAGCCCACGGGGAGTCCCAGCGTGGGAGTGAAAGAGATTGGAGCTGACCCTCGAAGAGAGAAGCCGTGCGAGCACAACACTTTTCAGTGTTCCGTTTTCGGAGGCTGACCGCCGGTGGGGGCAGATCCAACTGCCCTGGTGATAGTTGGAGGTAATTCAACTATCACCAGGACATATCTCGGGTTAAGATCGAAAGGTGGTCTTAGATGTACATGTTAATATATATATATATATATATATATATATATATATATATATATATAATGTCAAGAATTAATTAAGGGGGAAAATAATTAAGTTAAAATTTAAAGGGGGCTTCAGGATGGATTATTTTTCGTGGCGCCAAACGCCACTAGTTTCATACAGCATAGATCGAGCGCGTCGCGATTTTAGAGGCATTCCCGATTTTGAGAGATGTAACCTTGGGTCGCACGAATGAAGTTCAAGCGAAATAATCTATTTTTAGAGCAAGTACGGGTTTTGCGAGGAGTAAAATTATAACGTAATCAGATTGAAGCCGCTGGAACATTCCATGAGCGACACAGAGCATGCGCGATAATTTTTTTGCCTAAATGAAACAAAAGGGTTATATAGAGCGTTTTCAGAATTCGGGTTGTACTGTCGCGTGTCACGAGGGTGAGAGATATAAACTGGGCTTGGATTGATTCGTGTTAATTAATAATATATGAAATAAAGTATTTAGATGTATTTTAATTGTATTTAATTCCACAGGCCTACGTTCATTGACTGCATAGATATAGAATAATTATTGTGGGAACAAATTGAGAGGGAATACGAGTATTAGGCTCGTCAGTTATATATATATATATATATATATATATATATATATATATATATATATATATATATACATATATTGTATACCAATTCTGCGTATAAAGGCTGTAAATAGTAAAGGTTTCTCGTGTGTTCATTGACGAGAATGCTTTACTACTTATTTCCATTATTACCTTTTGAAAGTTTTTAAATGTTTAATTTAAATTCAAAAATTGTATAAAATTCTTAGTCATGTACGCGCAGATATATTTGAGGAGCAAATTAATTTGGTTCAGATAATTCTACCCACTCCTATTGATTCAAACTTTGTTCTCGATTACTAAGATTAATACTTTAGGATATAAAAAGTCATGATAGTGTCCAAGGAAAATATTTTTAACTACAGTATTAAAATACGTCTTGAAATATTTTCTATTTTGTAGTTGTCAAAGATGTTTCACGTATTTCGTTGATAAATATTTTATACTTTCAAGTTATCAAAGAGTCTTCACATATTTGAAAAGACTGTATGATATGACAGGGATATAATATCATTGTTGAAAACAAATAGATTTATAATTACCAGAAAATGATGTGTTCCGCAATTATTGTGCTAGATTGGTTAAGATTCGTTTAATATCACAATTTTACTCAAATTATTTATATGTAAGGCACTAAAAATATTTCGATATGCTTATAAAAAGTATTTAATAACTGCAACAAAATGCGTCCATATATTTATCCCTATTATAGGAATAGATAATACATAACCCCGATAAATTGAAATGTTTTACAAGTTAACATGGAATATTTCTATTCTAAAAGGCAGAAACCTAACGCCTGTCGGAAAGAGCACCGAAGTTAGGAATAGTTCGACCGTTAACACTTCTTCTTATCAACTTCTTTAAGTTTGCTCTTGATCCACGAAATCGAGGTCTGTGAGGTTTTCTTAAAACGCATATCGATTTGTTTTCCCGTTATCCTCAAGTATCAAGAATTCTAGCATTTAATTGGGTATCGAAATCAATGAAAATATGATGTTCACTGCTCCATGAAATAACTACTCGCGACATTAGGGAAATTTTGTTTCAATATTTTTCATCCGTCGTGACACATTTTTCCAGTACTTGTTGTTCAACGCGTCCATTCAACTCTGCGCCTTCCAGAGCTTGATCAAAAATACCTGTACTTTGTTGTATCGAGAAAAATATTACGCAGTTCCACTTTAATATCAGATGGCCTGAAATCAAGAAAAAGGCAAAATAATAAAATTACTCTTCTCTATGACAAGAACACGATCTGATTTATTTTTCTTTATATAATTTCTATAATCTATGTTGGATACCGCTTAACCCTTTCAGGAGCAACAACCTTCCCCGTTTACACGGCGCAGATATTTTTCCTGTTTTTTTTTTAACCTAAAGAATCTTCAAAAAATTTCCAATGAAGGGTTACAAAATGTTTTTACTCTTAAAACTGATAACAGATGGCATTACTAACTAATTTTCTGATCATTTAACTGGAATGCATTGAATGCAAGTGAAAAAAGACATGTTTTAGGCGTTTGCACTGTGCAAACGGCGCCCCTCCAAGGGTTAAAATAAGATAATGAGATTCGGATAAAAAAAAATGACCACGAGTCAATGAGCGTAAATCTCTACCTAATACGCCCATCATGAAACAGTTTATTGAATTATCGTAAATATTATGGTTAAATACAAGTTATATGCTTGTTATGGTGGGCCGTTATTGTTTATAAGTAAAATTATTCCAGGCCACTTCGTGTCAGAATGATAGTGAAATCATTTCAACACTCCAAGACATATTTACATTATTTTTACATGCAAAAATAATGTAAATATGTCCTTAACAAAACGCATTCACTACACTGTGAAAGATTTGAAGCTTCCTGCCTATAGCCATGATTCTGCTGTTACTTTTTTGCTTTTACTTGAAGCTTTTCCATGAGAAAGCGCCTAGACTTACTTATTGTTTTTCGGGCATTCAGTCCTTCCCACTAGGATTTCCTTTTATAAATTTGTTTAGGAAATATAATTTAAGCCCATCTTGCTGGTCTATGGGCTTAAATATTGGGAAAATTCCTGATTAAAAGCTTTCTACTCGTTAAAGTTGTTTATGCAATCTTTCATAAACTAAGTTTTGAAAATTTTTGCTCCAACAGTTTACAACTATTTTTTATTCTTTATATTTATAAAGCATGTGCCTGTGCTTAACAGTGTTAACTAAACTTACAATTGTTTCCTGCGTATGTATTTGAAAGTTTCCTGATGTATAAACCCCACCGAAAGAATAGATCTGCTTTAGAATAAGCAATGATATCGACGATATAGATTCCATTACGATATAAATAATTCATACTTTTATTAAATTTCCTGTTAATAGCTAAAAAATAAAGGATGTAAAATTACTCTGCAGTATTTAAGAAAAACGACATTTTGTCCTTCAAAAATTGCTCAAAATGAAGTTTATCCCTAGTTGATAAATTATCATATACTCTTACTTTTGTATAAAGGTTCTGAATTCATTAATTGTAACCTTAACGAAATATTAAATATTTATGTGTAAAATAGTGCAAGTAATGAATAATATATTTCTAATACATGTCAAAGCTTTGGCATTTTTAAACCCTGAAATATTCGGTTGAATTTCGCTTGCCATGTACTAATATGCGTTCAGTGTGTTCTTTCTAGAATTTCACCTAATCTACTATTTAAATCTCTCGTTATTATAAATACATACAACAGAAAACCTTCCGGATACGATTTTGCTCTAATAATTTCTGACATAAATGATTTAAAATTACCTTCATTTTAAATCCCCTGTAAAAGCCTGAAAGGTAAACCCTATTCATTTAGTGGGTACTGTATTTGAATTTAATTTGGGAATTATGTACTGAAATGCAACACTAGAAAATTTGAAATTAACTCTTACATATATATTATATTAAACTATCTACTACTTATAATTCATTTTCAGCTAGACTTACATTTATTGCAAACATTACTTTGGGGAGTTTTATTTCCAATCTACATAACTATTCAAAGGTTCTATGAATTTTCTTAAGGATGTACTTCAGTGAGCTCTCGTATGTTAGCTTCCAATTAACTTACGATCAGATACGCCTGAAATTATTTCGTAATTATCTTTTGGTATCCTTACTTAGAAAAGTGTAGACTCTTTGAAACTTTTAAAATATGAGACTATAATTCAAAATATGCATATACGCATAATATGAGGATGCTAAATACACTATGAGAATCTCGAGTGGAAATAATTAAGTATAATTTAAGATATTTTAAGGCGGTAACAAACTTATGACATTCATTTGCTGACATTCCTGCACTTAAGCGTCATAACATTCCTTATAAATGCATTGTTATTGCTACATAGAAAAAAATACCCAAATTAGTTTACTTAAATTTATATTATAAATAACTACAGACAATTTAATAATGCGACAACATTAAAAAATAAGTTTTCACTCATAAAATTTGCTTTCGCTACTTACTGCATTCCAATGTCTAAACATTAGAAAATGAAAAACAAGATTAAAATTGTACTAGACAATGTATTGGACAATGAATTATATTAAACAACGGATTGGATAGTAAATTGTATTAAACAATGTATTGGACAATGAATTGTACTAAACAATGTATTGGACAACGAATTATACTAAACAATATATTGGACAATGAATTGTATTAAACAATGTATTGGGCAATGAATTGTACTAAACAATGTATTGGACAATGAATTATATTAAACATTGGATTGGATAATGAATTATATTAAACAATGTATTGGACAATGGATTATACAAAACAATGCATTGGATAATGAATTGTACTAAACAACGTATTGGACAGTGAATTGTATTAAACAATTACATAAAGTATTCAAATTGTACTAAAATATTAAAAACGTTGAAAACTTTTATTTTCCTTTACAGAATAAAACAAGTAAAAATCAAAACTAAAATTTCTGTGTCTGTTAAAGAATTTATCAAACTTTTAAGAAGACAATAACGAATTTCCATTCATTAAGTACATGATTAATCGACAGGTTTGAAATCATAGATAAAGCATCAATGATCCATAAATACATAAGACTGTCAATGGTTATTGCTGAAAAAGAATTTAATAACGGGATTTTTTAGTAGATAAGAATTGAAGTTCGGTGATTAAACATAATTAGTAACCATTTTAAAATCTGCTTCAATCTATATAAGTTAAACAACTTCCTGTCAACAAAAGATAAACTTAACTGACAGCTTAGAGATATGGTAAGCATGTGTGTTATGAAAAACTGAGGTGATCCATGTTTTAAAAATATAGCATGACATTGTTATTATCTTTTTTCAACGTTGATAAACTTAAATAGGGAAAAATGTAGGATAGAGAAAAGCAATTTCATAATTTGATCTTTTATCAGTCACTAAACTTCATATTAAATATTCTGATTTTTTTTCTGTAAGTTCAACATAACTAACAAAGAAAGTAAAAAGTGCAGTATCACCTCTTATGGTGCTAAATGCAAATTTTATCAATTAATAAAAAATGAATGACTTTAATGCAATGTCTAAACTGACAAATTTCAAAAAGTTTAAGTATTAAGTTAAAAAAAAGAGAAGTAGTTAGTTTAAGTAATCGTTGAAATTTATAGTTACTGGAATTTCTTTTAAAAAGCTATATTTGAGGTTTTTATCATAAGCTTTATTTCTTTTATAATTAGTATTTAAACTTCTAATTCTCAGAGAAAATTGATAAAAAATCTTTGAACACTCTAATAGCATTTTATATTATATATTTGTGTTCCTTATCAAAGAAGTTTGTTGAGAAGACAGAACAAATTTTAGTTCTCAAAGTTCTTAGAAAAGAGTTTATCTTAATCTCTTTTCTCAAGAAATCTTTCAGAAAACATGCTAAAGGTTTTTCTTCCTTTCTTGCGAAATAAATCCAATTTTTCTCTTTTTTGTGTAAATGATTAGTTTTGTGCACTCCCCGTTTGTATTTGTGACTTTATTTGTCTTTCTTTACATAAACCGAGTATATTCACAAAGACTTTTACGCAAATAACATTTCATTGCTTTTTCATGTTATTTTGAAATTCCTAATTTAAGTTTTAAAAAACTATTAATTGGAGTTCATTCCATTTTAACTATAATTTCATTCTTATTTCTAAATGCTGTGTGTATTTGCATTAACAACGCGAAAAAACAGAGGAGTAATGTAAAAGGATAAATTATCCTGTCATATATACTTACATGAATTAGTATAATAAATTGCACTTCTTAGTGTATGTTATAATTTAATTAGTCAAAAGACAAGTACAAAAATTTTCTTTGTACAGTTATTTTAAAATACTACGAAACAAGTATATATACTAATCAAAAATGTCATCAGCTAGGAAACAAATAAATTACAATTCCTAATTAGATTTTAATAGATACGTTGCATTTCACATATTTGCACATCCTTTTTTTAATGGACTTTATTTGATTTATCGACTTTGTTATCTTTGAATACATACATCTATACTCACATATATACATATATATACAGGGTGATTTTTTAAAAAACTGACAAAAGATCGCGCTCAGAGCTATCTGTAGCTCGATCTATCAGCCGGAATTCCACCAAAATTGACAGAGGGACTAAGGACGACATGGGAAAGAGTTTCCATGGAAAAAAAATTAATTCCAAAAGTCACCGACAGGGAAAGATATGGCGCTCTTGTTGTCGGCGCACCCGAGAATTTGCATAAAAGGCAAGCAAAACATCACAATACAAATTTACGACTATGTAATCGACAGCAGCGCCAGTATTTCGGGCTATGAAGTTCAGAATATGTTGCGCCTTCGCTTTGCAGAAGAAAGGGTTGTAAGGTATACACAAGATTCGATTCACAAGAATCGAACTTTTGAGTAAATGAATTAAAGAAGCGGCTTTAGATATGCTAATTTCGGCATACGCGCTTAGTATAAATACCATGCAGCGTCATCAATAAAAAAAAGGTGGTTAGGGTTGAAGAAGGTTGTTAAAGTTGATAGATAAGCGATAGGGAGCTACGAGGTATGCAGCTTCAGTACTATCCTGAGCTAGTGCTTAGGGGGCCCGAAGTTTACGTGGCAGTACTGCTGGTTTGACTTACTGTTTGTGAGTATTCGAAATGTGTATTTCTATTGAATGACATTATATATATTCCGTACAAGTAGTACGTATGCTTATTGCTGCAAAAGCCAATTATATGTGCAACGAATTCAATAAACATTGTTTCATGTATAAACTGTGTTTGTTTCAAATTCAAATAGAGTGCGACTTCAAATTATATACACCCAAGTCTGGGTAGAAGTGAGCATAGAAACTCTATAGGGTCATCAGTAGCTTTTTTCCACTTACATGACCACCTCGCTCCCTGGACATAATCTGACAATGGAAGTATAGGTTAATATTATAGAAATAAATAATAATAATAATTTTGAATTAATTGGTGGATAAAGATGTGGTTAGTACATTGTATGTAGAATAAAATTTATTGTGACTCCAAATGATGGAAAACAACTCTCCTTTAAAATGACAAATTAATTTATCGATTAACACACACGTAATACTGATACACTAAGTCTCATTAAACATTCTATACTCATCTGAAGTTATCATTACTCATTGCAACCTATTTCTTCAAACTTAAGTACTCATTAGCATCAATTGAAATTCTCAATATATATTATTCAAATAACTAATATTTGCTCTCATCCACTTCATCACCTTAAACCAACTACCTCGACTTTACGAATTATCATTTATTATCCGCTAACTTCCATTATCAGATTACTTCATCATAGCGCTCTATATTAAGTTATTGACGGCTACGTTATGAGAAGCAATGACGGTAAAATGTCAAAAGGAAACAAAAGGACGGTACCTCTATAGTTGATTATTGGACCACTTTTATGGGCATCTGACACTAGCAATTATGAACTTCGTTGCACTCTCACAGCCCTGGAACTGGGGCATATTCATCGTGGGGTACATTGCTCCTTCAATCGTCGTAAGCATTCTGCACATGGCACTGGGGCACTCTTTAACTCCGGCTCTTTTGCCTGGGCCACGGCTTACACAGGTATCATCGGACGTGCTTTGCACATACTCGTTAGGTTGATACTACTTCTGTCTCTTACTCCTAACTACTCAGTTTTTTCCAATCCTCTATCTTATTTCATATTCTTTTTCTGTTATCAATTCTGGCCCCGCCCAACATCTTTTTTAGAGAGAGGGGTGAATGTCATAGGGATATCACAATAGTGTCAAGGCCGAGGGCAGGAGAATTGAAAATTATGGGACGAAGTAAAATAATTGCAAAATATAAGAAAGAAACAGAGCAAGAAAGCAACTGAGAGTGTCCCAGTGTCCTGTATAGTGTGCTTACGACGATTGAAGGAGCTCTGTACCCCACTATGAATGTGCCCCAGTGTCAGTGCAGTGAGAGTGCAACGAAGTTCATCATTGCGAGAGCCAGATGCCCGTAGCAACTGCAATAAAAGAGAAGGGGAGAAAAGCCAAAAATAAACCGAAACTACTAAAGATAGAAAATTGGGCCTATAGGAAGAAATAAAAGTATAAGATAAAAGTTCTGTAGAATGAGTTGCAACGAAACGAAGAAAAGGAGAACGGGAAGACATAAATTTATGATGGTAATAAAGCGAACCACCATACTCGATGTGGTCGGAGCATGGGAAATGTTAAGGAAGTTGGAAAATTTTATAATCCCCCCCCCCCTCGATGCGCATTGGTGATAAGGGGATTGAGAAGAAGCAGCCACGGACAAATTGCGATGACATGGGAATAATATGGCCAATGGAACTGAAAGAGGCGGAGTCCGAATTATTAAGAGAAAAAGAATATGAAATATGATAGAGAAGGCGAAGAAAGGATAGTAGTTAGGAGTAAGAGACATAAGTAGTATCAACGTAACGAGTATGTACGAAGCACGCCCGATGATAGCTATGTAAGCCGTGGCCCAGGCAAAAGAGCCCGAGGAAGAGAGTCCCAGTTTCCTGTACCGAGTGTCTACAATGATTGAAGGAGCCCTGTACCCTACGAACAGAGTGCCCCAGTGTCTTGTACCGAGTGCTTACGACGACTGAAGGAGCCCTGTACCCATGATGAATGTGCCTCAGTTCCAATGAAGTGAGAGTGCAACGAAGTCCGTCATTGCGAGTGTCAGATGCCCATAAAAGTGGTCCAGTATTCTTCTGTAAAGGTATCGTCCTTTTGTTTCCTCTTCATATTTTACCGGCATTGCTTCTCATAGCGTAGCCGTCAATAACTTAATATATAGCGCGATGATGAAGTAATTTGATAATGGAACTTAGCGGATAATAAATGATAATTCGTAAAGGCGAGTTAGTTACAGTGTTGGAAATTGATTTATGAAAACACGGTTTTTTAACAAAAACATTTTTAATATTCACTAAAAATGAATGAAATTTAATACGTTATACATGCTACGTATAACAAACTAGCTGAAAACCCGCGCTTCGCTACGGAGTACATTCAAATTAAGTACAACGGTCAATGTATGCAATTAATGCCAATATATATATATATATATATATATATATATATATATATATATTAAATACAACGATCAATATATACAATTGATGTATGAAAAAAAATATATATTTATAAAATAATCGTAAGGGATATTTTTATAGACAAAATAATGTCCAATCGTCTGCCGCATTAGCAAGAAATTTTTTTTTGTCTATTTAGTTGTTATGCACGGGACTATAAATTTATTTAAAGTACCAGAAAAAGAAATCACGTGATCGGCATTTAATAAATTAAATTCTAAAAATTAATCTTTAAAAATACACCAAAAATCAGAAAATTGAGGTAAAGATTCGAAAAAGATTTCATTTTAAAGGCATTTTTATTATCTTTCTCGCGATATAAATTTTATAACCCTCAAATTATTACTTTAAATGCAAACTTAAAAAAAAGTTACTAAAACAGCTAAAAAATTTAACTAAAAAAATCTAAGAAGAATTTTTCAAAAATCTCTCTTAGTGCACCCCTACACTATAAGAAGAATCGCCATGCAAAATTTCAGCCCTTTTGGTCCAGTGGTTTGACCTGTGCGTTGTATGTCAGTCAGTGAGTCAGTTACGGAACTGTTATATATATATAGATGACTAGCTGAAAACCCGCGTTTCGCTACGGAGTACATTCAAATTAAATACAACGGTCAACGTATGCAATTTATGCCAAAAAATAAATATATATATATTTATAATAAATGCGATGATCAATGTATACAATTGATGTAAAATATATATCTATCTATATATATATATATTTATAAAAAAATCGTAAGGGATATGCATTTTTTTGGATAATATCCAATCGTCTGCTGCATTAGAAAAAGAAAAAAATATTTTTTTGTCTATTTAGTTGTTACGCAAGTGACGATAAATTTATTGAAAGTACCAGAAAAAGAAATCACGTGATCAGCATTTAATAAATTAAATTCTAAAAATTAATCTTTAAAAATTCCCCAAAAATCAGGAAATGGAATTATAGGTAAGCTGAAAACGTATAAATTATTCAGGAATTTATTAAATTACTAATCAGGTACAAAAATACAATTTACCACTGCTTTACTGGTGTAAATGGCAGAAACTACAATATAATTTAGAGGAGAGTGCTGGAACGATTCTATTAACGACAATTAATCCAACGAGATTTTATTAACGAGAACTATTAACGAGAATTCTTCCATTTAACGAGAATTAATCGTAATAATGTAGTTTACGAACTCTAAATCCCAAAGTCTCATCCCAATTCCCATAGTCCCAAGAACCGAGAGCTGAGCAATATTAATTGCCTCTCGTTGTTCTCGAGGCTATTTTCCGTTAGAAAATTTTACGTACTATTTTAAATTTTAAATTTTAAATTTTGAAACGTCTTCTCTGTATATGTCAAAGCATCGTCGTCGCTTACTTCTCTTTCCTGGACTCTATCTCACTGAATACTTTGTTTGAATTTATATTTATCCCACCTTTGAGATATTTGTCAATATTTATTTAACGAATCTGCGTTTTATTTATTTCGATAATTATAAAATGAATGAAGCAATATATTGTTATTTATACTGTTCAAAAGTAGCTATATGAAGAAATTTGTAAACAAATAGCGAAGAAAGTTTATACATGCTTTTACTTTAATTTCTTACAAACTGAAAAATTTAATGTTTGTTTTCTAAGTATTTAAAATAGTTATATAAATGTTTAAAGTTCTATTATAAAGTATTTAAAACCGTATAAAAATTTTAAATCGTCAGTTATGAATACGTTAAATATTATTTGATACACCAGTGGGGAGTACACAAAGACTTATATTATGTTTTGAATTGATATGGATGAGACAATTTTATTTTCCTTTCTGTTGTATTTACTCTTCCAACTACCTGAAATAACACTCAGAATGATTTAAGAAATATATTTATTATTTAAAATTTCAGCTGGAGAATTAAGTTTTCTCCCCCAGACAAGTTATTTAAAAACTTAACACCCGTGTTCATTTCAAAGATATTATTGTGGAATAGAAATTTGTTAAATATCAAATATTCTTAACGATATATTAAGATAATTAAGTTTTTAATAAACTGAAAACCAAACATTGACATAATTATGTCAAGGAGATGGTGTTTTTAATTATCGCCTGAGGTACAAATTTCACATGAAATGGCACGTTAGGTTTTAATGAATCACACTTTATATGTGATTAGAAACTATTTGTTTATAATGAGGAAAAGAAAAGTGAGAAAACATAACTGAAAAAACTGAGGTTTAGAGGCAAAATCAACAACGAGCTTGTTAAAAACTTTATTAAATCTACAATCCTTTGCGATAGATAACTTTTTAAGATCATCGGAATAAACCAAAGCTGAATAGAAAAAAGCAGGGGTTTCCAGAAAATGAAAAAAAAAATATGGAATATTTTTTTGAAAATGGTCTAGCTAATGTTAACACTTTTTTATGTATAAAAGACGAACTGGGATACATATCGATTAAAACATTTGAAACGCATGTTTACAAAAATGTAAAATGTATATGAATCAACGAGTGCGGAAATTGGAAAGGGCTATGAAAGCTAGAATTTGTGTTTAACAAGACCGTTGTAAATTAATTAACATAAGACATAATATAGATACATTAAGGGGACAAGGGACATTCAAACTTGAATTTTTAAGTTTTCAATTATTTAACTCTATATACAAAATGAGAAAAAAAAATTATTTTCTTTTTTTCTACTTTGAAATCCCTTAGAATTCAAAATAAGGAATTTTTTAGCAGAATAATTAAGGTTTTACAAATTTTTTCAAAAATGCTAACTTTTTTCAAAATGCTCTATGCGCATTCTGTATTAATTAATGTCTTTAATTTTGTTATTATCAGTTTACTATATGTATATAAATGTAAATGTGCATTTAATATTTTTTTTGTAGGAATCTAAAGTCTTCAATAATTTTATCTATACTGCCCGTAATTTTTTTAACTTTTATTTTTTTTAATGCCATATAAATTTGAAAAACATGTGTGATTGCAAATAATTATGCACTGTTTTGTAACAAACCCTCAATTGACAATTCTGAGAAATTTGGAAGATATCAGAAGAAAATGAATACGCATGGAGCCTTTAAAAAAATTCTCGCATATTTGAAGAATTTTTTGATAAACTGGTCTAATTCCTACCCTAAATACATATTTGTGAATTCTAAGTCTCTTCATTGTGGTAGAAAAAATATTAGTTATGCTCATGTGGTATATAGTGTAAAATATTGAAAATTAAAGAAGAACGAGATTTAAGGTCCCTTGTTCCCTTAAATAAGACAGGGACAAAATAAATGCAATATGTTGACGCCTACTGGATATAACTATTTGAAATGAAGTTTCGACTAAATAAAAATGTAAGAGGAAATTCTGTCTACTATTTGTAATTTACCAAAAGACTAAGCTTAGTTTACAATATTAATCCCACGAGAGATATTTGATCACTAGTAATCTCCTGAGATTATCAAAATTTACTGAATTTTCTGATTATCATGCAGCAAGTAAGGGAAACATGTCTAGGAAAAAATAATGCCTACCAAATTACCGAGTGTATGTAGCAGAATTGGTTTATTAGACTGTACTTTCAGTACATCAAAAATAATTGAATATATATGTGAGAAATGATACAATTTTTGTTACGTTACTGATATTCACTTTAAAATCCGTTAGCGCCCAGATCCTATATATAGGACAGTTTAATTTTACTTCCGTAGGTAAACAAATCAATTTACAATTTTTCTCTTTTACACTTGTCAAGTATTGATGTATTCTTACACCAAAAAAAAAACCAGTTCTGACCGGTTTCTAACCGCCATCTGCCAAAGAGTGAAGTGAAAGCGTCACCATTTTGAAGCATATTTTTTCTTTGATTTATATTCTCCATAATGCAATGAATTTGAAAGTAAACCTTATTTCTTTTTATTATTATTATATTTTAAAACCTCTTTAACTGATATCTATGAAAATGTTTTGGAAAATTAATGATTTTGTACTAAAAAAACAAATTTGAAACTACTGTCCTATAAATAGGACGCTGGGCGTTTATGTTAAAATAATTTGATTTATTTCCCTTTCAGTTACTTCAACAGGCCCCGATAAAAAATTTTCATAACTGCAGAAGAGGCTCTGGAATATATATTTACACAATTTTAGAAATATTTGAAGAGTTTCCCCCTCCCCCCTACGTGCTTTGACTACATAGTCTGGCATCACGACAAGGCTGATTACTCTCTGAGGCATTTGTTTACAATTTTCACTACTATTGATCCATACCAAAGAAAGACAGAGTTCTAATTAAAAACGAAAGCCAAATTTTTAAAACAAAACATAACAAGTAGATTTATTTACAAAAAGAATTAAACATTAAACACTTTCGACACAATTCACTCAATTTTACGTGCAGATTCACAAATACACGCTCCAGGGCCCATTTTCAGCCCAAATACACAGGAGCCTAGGAAACACACGTCTACACTGTGCGGAATCTATGAAGCGTCTCCCCTCAATGTCTGGATCTTCAAAGGGGTGGAGGGGCCCGCAGATGCCAGCAGATTATCGGCTGACAGCTTTAGTGGCTTGGAACCGAACAACACATTCCTTGAAAACACGCAGCTGTGTTTTCCAAGCGCTTGTGGGGGCTCGGGAAAAATAAGACCATATCTTTCCAGTACGCTACAATAGTGTCAGAAACGGGAAAGTATTCAAGAGAATGAAAGAATAAGCCTGAATTCGCAATTACCGTGGATGAAATTAAAACTTTCATTGGATTCTTGATTTTTCAGGATATCACATTTTATCTAGTGAACGAGATTACTGGTCAGAATATGAAGATTTAATGGTACCTATTGTGAAAATACGATATCCAGAAATAGGTATTTAGAGATAAAAGGGATTATTCATTTTGCTGATAACAATGAAGCACGTTCTCAAAAGAATGACCAAGCATTTAAAATTAGGAAATAGCATAGACTAGCACAGACTAGCACAATGTCCTGTCGAAGCATATGCAACATTAAAAAAGAAAAATTGGCGTTCATATGACTATCGCTTTGAAGATAAAAACAATATCACGATAGTCAAATGGAATGATAATATATGTGTGACTGTTGCGACAAATTTGAACCACTGAAAACTGTTTCAAGGCGTGAAAAAGGAGAGATAGAAAATCACAAGTTATACAACCATGTCTTATAAACAATTACAACAAGTATATGGGTGGAGTTGGGCATCACGATTGGCTACTAGAAAAACATAAAATTAAAATTCATGGCGGGAATATGGTATTGGTCGATTTTCACACGCATAATTGATATGGCAATTGTAAACACTAGCATAGCTTACAACATGGTTAACAATGGGAATAAAAGCGTGAAAGATATAAGGCGATACAGCACCATTGCATACCTCAAAATAGGAAACACCACACGAAAAAGTATCGGCAGACCAATGGTAACTCAAACATCAAAGAATAAATAATCAACGCTGTCGAATTAGATGGGCAAGACCATATAATTCTCAAAAGAGATAAGCAAAGAAGATGTCAATTCTAGAATTATCGGGGAAATCCACTTACATTTTGCTAGAACTGCAATGTAACACTTTGCACAAATTATTTCCCCAAGTATCATTCATAACTATATGAAAATAAAACTTGTAAATTGCTCTAATTAAATACTTTTGTTTGATTAAATAAGTATTTTTTCTTCTTTTTATTATATATATATTAAATAAATCATTAAAATGTCAAAAATACTAAATCAAATAAAGCATGTTGGCACACTTATGAAAGTCACACAGGAAAACCATATTTATCCCAAACTTCTACAAACGCTTAGCGTCCTATATATAGGACACTAATTATCTCGAGCTGTAACGATGGGATAGGAATTATTTCTCTGCGTCAGCTTAATATTGACGTCTTAAACATAATTTAAAAGAATTTTACTTATTTTTATGCTTTAAATTAAGTTGGGCGTTAATGGGTTTTAATCGAATTAAGACCAAGAGTGTCACTGAAACTCCTGCAACAGACAGGGTGAAAAAACAAGATCATGATGATAGCCAGTAATCATGATATATAAATACTTCAACCTATTACAAATCCAGGTTCTTTGATGGAACATAGAGATTTCATATATCACAAGACATAAATAAAAAAAACATTATTCGTTATTTAACCATGTTATTTAACCAATATAATTATGTTCCTTGGCAACTAAATGTACACAGCTATCACTATACAGTTCGACTACACCTAAAATCCTTTCAACTTTACCCTATAAACTTTCTTTAGTTGTTATTGATGGGGAATTCAACATCGAGGAAGTACGATCAACCAGCGTTTAAGACAGACTTTACACATATATGAGAGAAAAAGTAACAAAAAACAACAACAACAAAAATTGCACTTGGTTCAAGCTGTTTTTCTTATAAAAAATATAAATATATCTACAGCCTCTGTGCATAAATTCAAAACATTTCTAAAATAGCAAAATTAGTTACTTCTAATATTTTCTTATCTTACATATCCCGTATCAAGATTTCCATATCATTTTGACTCGCGTTTATGCTCGAATTTCATAGTAAAAAATGTGAAGATTTATTGATTGTAAACCAATTCAGATGAGTAAAATGGGGTAATTTTGCAATTAACTGTCACTCTCTAAAGTCAATCAATGAATTTTTAATGAGTAAAATCTCATAAAATTTTCTCACGGTTGATTTCCAAACATCTGCGCCAAGCGATAAATGATTATATGCCAAAACACTTCATTTATGAATACTTTTTGGAAGCTCAGGTTCTCGCCATTCGATAAACAGTCGCATTTCAAATTTCAGTATTAATTATTTTAATCATGAAAACCTGATTAAAGTGTTGTAACATCTAAAGCCTTAAAATAAAGCAAATATTTGATGGAATATTAATACTTTGCGTTATCTTTCCCTCCATTTTTCAGAAGTTCTGAAGGCATTAATGCCGAATAAAAACAAAAATTAGTTTTAGTCATTTATACACAAATTTCGAAATGCTGAAAATTAATTGCTGCAAGAAGTATTCTTTATTTCTGTAATAAAGCCCGCTGTTAGCATGGATGTTTTTAGCCTTTCGGAATCGGCTGAAGCTATAGATCCCGGTCTAATTAGCCCTCGTGCAGAAAAATAAATGACCGTAGTGCTCTCAATCAACAAACAAATAAAGTACACCTGTTCCACAATTTGCACGGTATTCCTTTTACACGGTTTCTAAATTTTATAAACTAAAAAAAATATCGATGTATTATTTGATTATTTGAGTATTTTACATTCATCGCACTCATTTATTGTCTGCACAGACGTTACAAGTGCATTGCGTCGCGTTGCGCTGCGTTTGGAATCAGTTTCAAATTTTTGATTATTTAAAAAAGAAATTCAAAAACTCCTCGTGTACCCCAAAGTATACCACAAGGCTTACAAAAGTAAATAAAAATCACAAAAGACCTAATAATCTAGACTGTGCACAAAGTCAGATAGAATTACAAAAGTCTCCTTTCTTATAAGAAGATCAGAGAAAACAGGAGGCACACTCATGGAGAGATCCACCAAACTTGTCCTGAAAGCAGATCTAAGATTTGCATGCAAACTGCAGTGCAGAAGGATATGCTCTACATTCTCTTCACCATCACCATAGTCACAAAGTCCATTTGGAAAAATACCAAACATCAATAAGTAGCTTTTAAAATTTCTGTGGCCTGTAAAAACTTTAGTTAATTTAAAATTTGTTGAGAAATATTTGCACTTTAAACGATTAAAGACCGTTAGAAAGAATCTCTTTGTCCACTATGCTTTTGATGAGGCAAGAAATCCCATGTTCCAGTTTACGACAGTTTTTTTTTCTGTAGAGATAAACTTCCAGTGGGATGCAGGAATACTTATCATTAAATCAATGCCTCGTCTAGTCGATTGTTTAGCCAGTTCTTCGGCTCTTTCATTACCAAAGTTTCCACTATGACCACGAATATAAGTAAAATGAATTTCCACCTCATTTCCAAGCGCACAAAGAATGGAATAGATTTCCACCACAAGGTTTTCCGTTGTAATTGAATTACATACAAGGAAGAGGGAAGAATGTGAATCGGTACAAATGAGATATTTTGCAATCCCAAACTTATTATGAAAACTTTTAATCCACTTTACAGACAGCAAAGTTCAAGCACAATCAGTATCATTGAAGTACATTTTGTTTAATTTCCATACTGCCATTCCTAGTTCAATTCGATAATTTTTGAAATACATGTGTAAATAAATAATTCATTTTCCATAACACTTAAATTGCTTTGTCTTCACTTCGGCATAAACTCTTTGATTTTTTACACTGTTATTATAAACATAACTACGGCTTGCGCCTAACCCCTTGTTTAATATGAATGCTGAGTCTTGTTTTACACGGTTTTGATTTACACAATTTGTCGTGGAATATACCTACTGTGCAAATCGAGGAATAGGTGTACAAGAGTGGCCCAAGTGAAAATGAGACTTTTGTATTAGGGGATGTGGTTAAATACTCAGAGCATTGCTTTTGCGCCGGTAGATACATTCTAATGTCCCGAAGCAAAGCTGAAGCCATCGTCGGAAAGTACTACTGTGCAGTTTGAACGTGCTTAATCACGGTGACTACGTACGGTCGTGACATTGATTCGTATAATTAGGGCCAGAGAGCAGTTATTCAATTTTTGGCGGGATGTTATTGAAGCCAGAATTTATCGTCTGATGAAGGATATATATGGGTATGAGTATCTGCCACGGTGTACAGTGTACAGTTAATTTAGTGAATACTGTAAAAGACGTGTGAGCACGGAAGATGCCGAGACCTGCTTCACGCTACATTTTTTCAAACACTACTCCGCAGACCTGTCGCTCTCTGACTGCCACATTTTCGGCCCATTGAAAAAGGTTCTCAAGAGATGTCGGTTAGCTGACAATGCAGAGGTCCGGGATGCCAGCAAAGATTAGTTCCACAGAAAACTACGGACGTTCTTCGCTCAGGGTATCTAAAATCTAGTAAGTGCTATGACTCTTATTTAAACAGACAATGTGACTATGTGTTGCCGATATGTATACTTATGAATCATTATTACTTCCTGTATGATCACATATTTAACCAATATACCTATATACGAAAAAAAAATAAAAGTATCACTTTCATTTGGGCCACACTTATAATAAGAACTCAATGTTTTGCATTTGGTCATTGAAAATAAATGGGGATTATCACTCTTAATTACACCATTTGTAAATAATGCTTTTAAAATATACAAAAGAATATCTGAAATTTCTAGATATACATAATAAGCATGATAAATCTCCAGTTTTCATACACCTTTTTTATTCTTTATAACAGTTTTTACTTGCGTTTCAAACTAGTGTTGGAGGAATTATTGGTGATGAAAGGACTGATATCTTGGGAAATGAAATGTTTTTAACATGTGAATCAGTATTAAAATAAGAGAATATAAAGTTGAATAATTCTTAAAGGATGAAAATTAGGACTGTTATTTCAACATTTGTTTCAATTATTCTTAGTTAAGAGTTTAATTAATAAGTATTCTGAAAGGGTAAATTAAATTTTATATCTGTCCCTTTATACCATTTTATATTGAAAGCACTTAAAAGAGTTTAAGTACTGCCATTAACATATATATTTATGTTAATAAATACAGTTGAAAATTTACACACTAGTGGCAGGAACCTTATCTTAGGGGCAAAAATATTCTTTGAATAATTAATTATTGTAACGATGTTAATGGCATGCATAACACTTAAATGAATATCATACAGCCACGAAATGATGAATTCGATTTGTTCGATTTCTGCATTAACCTTGGCTATAAATAGTTCAACATAAATCGAACAAAAAAATATGAATGAGATCAGGATCATTATCATATTCAGGCGAACAGTAATTTAGGGAAATTGTGTACGTTTCCTTCGATTAACAAATTCATATTTAATCATGTTTTTGCCACAAAAGTTTGGAATGGAGGATAGACATTTTTTAATATTTTTCTTCATTCATAGAGCTTCTTTGCTACACCTTAAAATTTTTTTAATGTTACCAGTTTTATAAGCATCATGATTGTAATTTTAATCTCAAGAAACTAAAATCTATTGCTTGAAGTGGCAGAAAATTGGTGTGATGTCGATCTAATCATATTATTAGAATATAAATGTCACTAAACGTCTCTTTTTAAGGAGGTCCAGGACACAAAATTCTTCAAATTTGCGAAACAAATTTTTATCACATTAAAACATTTTCTGTTCTTTTCCGCTTAAAATGACGTTTAAATCAAAAATGTCGTTTAAATGTTTCTATTTTAATTAGAACAGGATATATTAATTTTTTGTTTTGAAACATTCTAATAGCAGCCAATCTTAGTTTAAATGTTTAAATGTGTTTCTCTGCATGACGGGTTTTTTCACCATTTGTCGTCTTTAAATTGTTCTAAGTCAAGGACCGTTAAAGATAAATGGTACAAATTTGAAACACGTATTCTTCAATTATTTTACTTTAATTCTGATACAACAAATTTGAAAAAATAAATTTACTTTTGAAAATATGATATTTAAAAAATAAGTTGGATAATTTATTTTAAAATTTTTACTCTAAATATTTTTAATTTTTTTAAAATTAATATTTAAAAAAATGCTGAATCAAATGCTGAAACTTATATATTTCTGTTTAATTAAAGGGGAAAAAATTGAATTTCGACAAATAATATTTCGAGTGGGTAATTGAAAATCGAGTTATAATGATTTTCAATTACCCACTTTTTAAAATTTTAAATTTAAAATTTTTTTAAAAACTTTATCAGAAGTTTTATGATGTGATATCATTTAAAAATTATATGGTTAACCATCACAAAAAAATTAAAAATTTTAACTTAGTAAATATATTTTTTTAAACATGTCCCGTACCCCCTTAAAATTTGTTTTTCCTATGAAGTTACACGTAGACAGGACTGAAAATAGGCTGTTTAAACAACCATGAAATTTAATGATGAAAGCTCAAGATTCGACGTCTATGCATTAAAGAATTCAGAAAGAGGGAGTAATTCAAACAGTTATACTCTTCGAAGTTTTAATTTTATCCTACCTGTGGATCTACATTTAATGCCTCATCATATATACACTGCTGGCCACCCAAATTGCAACACCAAGAAAGACAAGAGATATCACAACAAAATTTATTTTGTAGATAACATGTTGAGAAAGTATCAAATGATTAAATTTATAGACTTCTGTGAAGTGTGCTTCCTGCCAAAATCAGTAGCCAGAGTAGCCTCCATTATTAGAGATCACCGCAGCCACACGCCTCGGCATTGATTCAAAGAGACTTTGGATGAGTTCTTGGGGTACAGCAGACCAAGAAGCTTCCATACGTTGCCAAAGTTGATCTGCTGTGGCAGCTGGGGATGGAATCTGGGTCAATCGTAGAGCAACCATGGACCACATGTTTTCTATCGGCGAAAGATCCGGAGAGCGGGGCGGCCAGGGAAGCAATTCAATCTGGCGATTGACGAAGAACCGTTGGACAGTGTGTGCCACGTGTGGTCGCGCATTATCCTGTTGAAATATGGCTGTGGACAAGCCCTGAAGATAAGGAAGGACAACTTCCTTACCTTCTCCGAGGTGTTCGAAATCTCCAACACCTCGCAGATGTAGCGCTGGCTGTTTAAAGTACCAGCAATGCGTACTAGAGGTAAGCGAGAGTGATATCCAATACCGCCCTATACCATAATACCTGGTGCAGGACCAGTGTGGCAGTGCATAACGCAGCTGTTCAGCATCCTCTCTTCACTGTGTCTCCAGACTCGAATGCGACCATCGTGGTGTTGCAGACATAAGCGTGACTCGTCAGTAAAGATAATTTCATTCCATTCTGTCGTCCACATCCTTCTGTCATCGCACCATTGGCGGCGGAGACGTCTGTGGTTCTGCGTCAAGGGTAGACAAAGCAATGGACGTCTTGCGGACAGACCACTCTGCTGTAAACGGCGTCGAATGGTACGCGCAGACACTGGATGATGCGTTACAGACTGCATGTGCTGTGCTATGGTTCGTGATGTGACTGAGCGATCCGTCACTGACCTGCGCACAATTTGCCTGTCATCACATGAAGTGGTGCGCTGAGGTGGATGCGATCGAACACGCCGGTCCGTCGTAATCTCCTACATCCAACGATCACATATCCGCATTACAGTTGTTTGGTTTCGTCCAACACGACTACCGATTTCCCTGAAAGATAATTCACAATATCGGTAGGCCACTATCCTTCCTCTGTCAAACTCGGATACTTGATCAAAAGATGATCGCTGTTTTCGACGAGGCATAATTGATCGTTTTTTTTTGAAAAAACCACAAGAAAAACACAATTGCCGAACTTGAAATCGTCGAAATCTCCAAGCCTTAAATAGCGCTTTGAAGTGGCGCCACATGCGCGCGTGATGTGCGTCTGCGCTGAAATTCTAATCATTTGTATATCTCACCTCCGCTAATGCATGTTGTAAATTTCATGTTATTTGCATGTTTCCTTCAGGGTGTTGCATTTACAATGGCCAGCAGTGTATTTTCAGTACGGTCATTAAAGGCTTAATACAGATAATCATGTCTGACGGGACTAATTGCTATATGCTTAAAGGAAGTATATGAATTATATATTCCGTAATATAAATTTATCCTCAAAATAACCTTAAAAATACACTTCTATGCTTACAAACTCCCCGGTTGCGAGTAGGGTGAGTGTCCCAAATATCGCCCCTGTGCCTAATATCGCCTACTCTTGTTTCTAAAGTATGATTCGCGCTATGTATGAGAAAATGCAGTAATTTCTTAGTTCTGGGTTTGTACTAACAGCGCCGATAGCGAAAACGCTCTTATCACTGACAACAGAAACTATATGGCATCTGAAGTTGTTTTGGCTGTTGTCTTCGTAAACTTTGGCTCCAAAGAATCAGAATCCAGTGAATGACCAGGTAGTTGCATCCAAATTCTAATTTTGCTTATTCCATTTGAAAGTGCATTAAACAGAGGCTTTGCTAGCAACGCTTTTTAACAGGTGCTCCTATTTTAGCCTGGTAAGCGTTAAGAGGAACAGATGTAGGCGATATTAAGAACCGCTCTGGAGTTCACTGGGAATTTCAATTTTTCATATTTAGCTACATAACTTAAACTGACACTGGTTTTAGAGCTGGTTGATCTCAGTATGCCAAAGGAAATAGTTCTTAAATATGTTCTTTGAGTTTTCAGCCTAATCAGAAGCTAAAAAGTGGATGAAATATCGGAAAAAAGTTAGAGTAGGAGATATTTGGGACACCTGCCTTAATATTAATCATATTTTCTTTTTAAGAAAAATGACATTATTTGTATCCATCTCTCTGTACTGCTTCTCTCTATACATATGTGCGCTAAGGTATTTTTTCCTTTTTTTTTAATAAAATAAATATCAGCGATGCAACTGTTCTTTGATATATACTCTATTGTATAACCTATGCGAAAAAAAAGAAGGAATCTTTCAAATATGAATAGCGTACCAGATTTCGCGTTTTCTTCATAAGCTAATACTTAATTAACACGAAGGTAATTGTATAACATGTTTCTAAAGACGGGCCAAAGTCTCAAAACATATAAAATCACTGTAAGCGTTCTGAAAATATCAGGTAAAAAAATAAAACACCATTTTACCACACCGAAGAATTAATAAAAACTTCCGATAGATTTTATGTTCCCTATTTACACGCAATGTAACCTGCATCAAATAGTTGTTACTGCCTGATATAAACAAAATTAATGAAAATAAAAGTTTTGTGATCTTTTTAATATTACGAAGTTATTTTTTATGATTTTTACGACCAATAAAAATGCAAAGGGAAAAAAGGCATTGTTGTGAAAACATGTTACTGCTTCATTTGAAACTTTGCTACAAACAAATATGGGTAGGACTGCAGTTTAGGATGCCCCATTTTTTTTGACGCCAGTAGTGCCCCGTAATTTGGTTGCTAAGTGTGCGAGTTTTCTCACTCGTGCTCCAATGTTGTTACTCCTGCAAATTTGCGTGTTTGTCATGTGATTATTTTATGAAGCATATATCACGATGTACGTTTATCGCCACAATTGTTGTGAGATTAATTAATAGTTTTATAAATAATTAGCGTTTATTTTAATCTCGGGTTTTTAAGTTATTAAGCTTAAGCAAATTAATGCTTTGTTTAAATAAATTTATTAAGTCTCTGCTAAATATACTTGAGGGTTAAACTTGTTGTGATCAAATATTCATTTATTTGATTAATGTCATCGCATTTGGGGAAACGTGCGCAAGTTTCTCGAAATGTTTTGACATTATGAAGAATTAAATTGAAGGAGATCATCACATGTTTTGTTTCATTGTTCTAATTTTTAGAATTTAAAGAATCTTATTTATAAACCTTGTAAGTGGCTGGATGAAGTTTATCTTTGTTGGCTGGTGAATTTTACTTCAAAGTTTGAAGAAATTTAGATAAATAGTAAAAGTTTTTTTATATATTCCTTGGTTTTCTTTCTTTCCAAAAACTGAGACTGTGCTTAGTAACCAGATCTTATCGCTATCTTTTGCTGGCCGCTGTCCTTAGTAATTTTATATACCCGGTCTTCGCCATTTCTTCGTGGTGCACAACCAAGCCCCCGTGTCAGGGAGGAGAAAAGATCAGAATAGCAGGACATTGGAATGTGCGCAAGAATACATCATCTTGTGGATGGCAGTGTCGCGGAGTAATTTTAATAGAGCGTTAGCACGAGTTCAAAAGAAAAAAATAAAATTGGACTACAGATCCAGAAGGTAGAATTTGTGGCCTGCAACCTTTTTCCTCGAAGTTTATGTCCCAAATCGATGGCGTACCATTGGACTATTTGCAATCATACAGCGCTGCGCACGACTACAAGTGTTGGAATTAACCTTTATTTTCGGTCATACCAATAACTTTGACTTTCAAATTCCTATTACTACGCAATAATAGCTGATTGGTTGAGATGTCAGCAAGATGTCTGACTGTTATATATATATGGAAGTTACCATGTAATTTTTTTCTAGCTAGCTCGATGTATGTTAAACCGAAGTTTTGTTTATTATATTTTTAACGACGAGATGTCTTCATCATTAAAGGACTTATTTTACTCTGCGTTTTTTCATTGATCCCCTTACAGTAAAACCAGGATTACAACAACAAGGAATGGAGCGGTGACTCGGGAAGCGCGGGAGAGTTTGAAAAGAGATTCTGGACTGGAGCGAGGGGGTGTAAGACCCAATCTTGGGGCTGTCCGGCTCCCAGCCTTGAGTTGATGCAAGTTGCCCGATTCCGTAGAACGTTGAATTGGCCATGGGTGATATCCTTCTTTTCCTTTCTTTTCTGTTCTTTAATTCCTACCTTTAATTTCTCTCTTTTTAGAACGCTGCAGCAGGGTCCTTAAGACTCATTTTATTTTTAATTTTTTATTATTAGCAATTACAAATAGAGTAGTTAAGTTTTGATTCACCAGCCACTTCACTTTAATTCATTGAATTTTTATTTAATTGTTTGTGTTGTAATGATATTATATTTGGTTGTACCGCAAATGTATTTTAAGTAATTGAATTTGTTTTGTCGGAACAATACAGAGAAAAACTTGAGATTATGAAGATGATTGTTATAATGTTAGTAAAATTGTTAATAAAATTGTTATTGTTAATCTGTAACGTTGTGTCATGTCGGTCTTTGCTTTTGAGTTAATTTTCTAATTTTCAGCTTTAGGTTTTTTTTTTTTTAAATTTCAGCAGAGTTGATTTCTTTGAGTTTTCTTATCGGAGAGATAATTTTATTTTTAGGTGTGCTCCAATAATACGGAAGTAATTTTATTTGATTTAATTGCATTTTTCTTCAAGGCTCATAATCACCACAGTGATGCAACAGTAAGTCGATCCAGTGTTAATAATATTTAATATGGGTTATTGCATTTTTATAAAAAACACAACGCGACTGTTTTCCATCTACATAAATACACTAACCACTAATTGCTAATGATAGAATTTAAAGTAAATTCAAACTTATATTAACTGTTAATTGAAATAAATAAATGTAATGATTTATCCTAATTATTAATTAGCAATTATTAAATAGATTGTAAGTACCCCTATCTACACAAAAAATCGTCGTCACACAATCTTAATTGGCACGTTTGCACTATTGGCGCCAAAAACACAAGGGGCACCCCGAAGTGCATTCTTACAAAATTCTACCAAGCTATGAATGGAAAGCTTCTAATCTGTCTCTTCTAATTTATTTCTTTTTTGCTTCTTCTAATTTATTTCTTTTTTGCTTCTTCTAATTTATTGACTTCATACATTGTGTTAAGGAATATTTATACCGCTGTCTTCGGACAAAGCTAGTTCTGCCTAAACTAAGTACCCATATTTTTTGTCTTAAGTTACAGAATTTTTTTTGATAATTTAAAAAATTGCACTCCATGCGTCTGCAAATGTAAAAATTTGGTTCAATGCAATTGTGTATAAAAATTTTCTATGTTGCGTTGTTTACTATTTTAATACTCATAGTTTATGCTTTTTTATTGCATTTGCATTGCTTTTATGGATGTTTATCGTCAAAAAAAACAAAAACAAGGGGCACCCCGAAGTGCATTTTTACTGCACTTGAGGGTGCCTCCGGAATTTGGTTCTTTCTCTGTTTTAATAAACGCCAAGTGTGCAAGTTTTCTAACGCGTGCGCCAATGTTGTTACTCTTGGAAATTTCTGACGTGTTTTGCATGCGATTATTTCGTGACGCATATATCACGATGGATGTTTATCGCCGCCAACTTAAATGGCGCGTTGGTACTATTGGCGCCAAAAAACAAGGGCACCCTAAACTGCAGTCGTACCCAAATATGATTTTGTTGAAGTTACAACAAATGCGTAGACAAAGAATGAATTTTAGGAACCATCAACTTTGTAAATGATATTTCTATGGTGCCCGGTATAAAGGGCTTAAGTCAAAAACAGTGATTCATATGTACCAAGTTATTTGCTTTTATACCAATCGCAGAACAATAATTTCCACTTAAGTCTTTTGTATAAATAAATGTACTTTTGAGTACAAAATTGATAAACATAAGGCCGTCTGCACACGGAGCGACTCAAAAGAAACTGATAACTGACTCCAATCACAAACTAGTCCGTGATGAGTCGTAACCTATGTAATTGAACGGAGCCACGCACACGGCGCAACTGGTTACAAACCAGTCGGACGGGTTTGTAGCCAGTTGCGCCGTGTGCGTGACTCCATTCAATTACATAGGTTACGACTCATCACGGTATGGTTTGTGATTGGTGTCAGTTATCAGTTTCTATTGAGTTGCTCCGTGTGCAGACGACCTTAGCCTTTTATACCATTCAACAGTTGTTTTTTACCAATACTAACAAATATCTAAAAACTAAGTTTTGACTCAAGCCCTCTATACCGGGCTCCATAGATTTATCCTTCCAGATCTCTGGTTATATATTCGTAAGATTTTACAAATGGCTGAGGTGAAATTCAATTTCTCGCATGTTTAGCCACGTTCACAGGTAAAGAAAATAAAACAAGGTAAATTTATTAATTTAATAATATTCTCATCCTTTCTTAAGTAACAGAATATTTCTCTTTTTCTACGATCAATTTTGTGAAAACAGTGATGATTTCCCTTGGTTCATTAATTTAATTTTTCTTCATTATATATGCAAACACCTGAAAAACATTTTGAATATTTACATAGAAGATTGTGAATCGAATTATTAATAGGAGGAGGGAATTCCGGCATATACAATAGGGATTATAATTTATGTAGTACAAGTTTTTATGAAATTTGTAGTACAATTTTCATAAAAACCCTTTTATTAAATCATTCGTGAGATCTCCCTTGAAAAAAGGAATCGTCATAAGAGTAAATGTTAAAACGTAATTATACGTAACTTCGTAATTCAAATTCTCAAACTGGTCCTTTCCTGTGGTTAGAATTCTGAGATCAGAATAATGAGAGATAAGCGAATATCTAACTTCGGTATTACCTTCTTAGGAAATGCCCTGTAGTCTAAAACTGCTATGCTGTCTATTTTCTCACGAGAAAGTTTTATTGTGGAGGTCGCCTGAGGGTGAACATAAAAATTACTTAATGTTCAAAATGTACTACTAAAATTAGTAATCTACAGGACAAACTAAAATAGGGAATGAGTTTAACGAAGTTACAGATTATGAACTTTTTTTTGGTGTAACTAATTAACACACGCATATATATATATATATATATATATATATATATATACACACATATATATATATACACACACACACATATATATATATATATATATATATATATATATATATATATATATATATATATATATATATATGCGTGTGTGTGTGTTAGTTACACACAAAAAAAATTCATAATCTTTAACTTCATTAAACTCATTCCCTATCTTAGTTTGTCCTGTAGATTGCTAATTTTAGTAGTACATTTTGAACTTTAAGTAAATTTTATTTTTATGCATACTTCAATCTCTATATTGTATAAATATGGATATAACCTGCATAGAGATGAAGACTTAAGATTACAAGCATAGTATGAACACGTATGCTATATCTCAAACCCTGTTTACTAAGTTTAGCTTATGTGAAATAACTTTTACTTCCTTGAGCAGTTATACGGAAGTCAAGAATGTGTTTGAAAACACGCGCACCTGTAAGAAGTATTACAAGGATAAACTCACGATTCCATTGTATTAAATGTTGATTTTTCAGGACTTGGGGAAACTTTTCTGTCAACAGTAAAGTCCTGGTTTGAGATAAGAGTACACACCAGACGAATATTTGAGCACTTGAACTTATCCGTCGAATGCAGCTGCACTTTCCCATAAAAATAGTCGACTAGAGCTGAATTTCTGTTTAAGATTATTTTCCCTGTTAAAAAGAAATTGACCCGATTTGTTCATGTACTGCAATGGTAAAAACGATATATCGTGTTCCTTTGCAGATAGTTCACTTTAAACAGGTTGAAATGCAAATACATCAGGTAAGAAATTCGTTCAGGTAGAAAATCGTATTTTTTTATAAGAAAACGAATATTAAATACTATGGTGTTTTGAAACGGTATGTACACGAGTAAAACATAATTACTGTTGCTCTGTATTGTAAAATATCATAAAAATATGTAGGACACTATATACTTTATTGCCATGATTTTAGATTGGACATTATATTTCTTTACATTAAGCACAGATGAAGAAGGGTGAATTTAATTTAGGTTATGGAAAATGAAAACCTAATTGACCAATTATTAACGATAATTTTTTCGATTGTAATAAAATGTATTTGCTCCTATGAATTTTCTGTACACATATTCAGTACAAAAGCGCGACATATGTAAAACTTGTTTTCAGCCTGCTGAAGCATTGTTTGAAATTGAGTATCTTTACATTTGTATCGCTTCTCAGAAACAATCATTAAATCGAGAGGAGGCGATGAGACAGCAAAGAAGATTTTGGGTTCTATTCATGAGCTTGACAATAGTACTTCTATTGATGATAAAATAGGTAAATGTGAGATTAGATTGCAGACTAGTTATCGTAGCTTGAAGAATTTAAATACAATACTGACTTCATCTAAGCTCGACATGGTGTCAACCTTCTCCGGTGGGGGAGGTACGGTTTATGTGGAAATTTAACTAAAGCATTGCGTGGCTTGATATTGTCATAGATAGAAACTCAGTCAAGTCACAAGCCTCATCAGACTGATCAATTTTAATAAAAGGAAACATGATTAAACATTAGAGTGTTTGACAGAGAGGTCTTAGCTATGAAATTCTGTGCATTATACAGAATAGATAACCAAAAGAAACATCCTTAAGTATGTAAAGTAAAATAAAATATTTTACCAGTGAATGAGGTATTTGCATGAGCGATATATAAGCATTAATATCTGAAGGGAAATATCCCAGTAAGTAATAATTTTTGACAATTTCGCTTTTAAATATGGCAATCGGTATATATCTATAATTGATTTCATATATAAAAAAAATCCCATTTAAATGATGGACTTGGAAAATTTCTGTTAAAAAATATAAACATTCAGTCATTTCTAATATTAACCAGTCAAATATAAAGAACATATGAAACAAAATTGTAAATTTACATGATGAATAAACATTACAAATTGCAAATTATTTCTTTGAATGCGACAAAACAAATTCGTAACAAATTTTTAATAAATGTACAAGTTTAAGCTATAAGTTATGTGTGTTAAAAAAGGCCTTCCTTTGTTGTTGTAGATCTCTAATTGAGGGTGTAACATTTGTTTCTACTTTTCTTTCATGTCATTAAAAATTCCTTGCATTTCTAGATATTAGAGATTTAGTTACGTTGGCAACCACATTGCTTTCATTTTTTTCCATTTTGCCTGAAATAAAAGCAGTGATTTTTTTATTTGTTTTGTTTTTTTCTCTTGGTTCTTTTGTGATTATTCATCTAAATGAATCTTGGAAGAATTTCTTTCCATTAAATTTTAAACATCCACTTACACGACTTAATGATGCGTTTAAATCGATAGGTTTATTCATTATGCTTCGAAAAATGTTTTCTTCATTTTGCCCTTCAATGTTTTAACAAAAATGTCGGTCGTAATGCTTATACATAAGAAATGCGTTTAATGATATTTCTTCAGTAATTGTCCTGTGTAAAAATATCTTAGGTTTATATTTTATTCTTGAAATAAAAGCGTAAACTTTTTCTGCCATTTCATTCCAATATCCTACCGCTTTAAATTCATAAAAAAATGCATTTTTTTCATTTTGATTGAAAAAAAAAATACACAAACTAACAGTAAAAAGGCTGAATCGATGCCCAATTTTGTCGGTGGGTTTCTATAATGAGTGGATGTAGTTTTGTATATTCATTAGCATTAAAAAAAAGCTTTTTTACTTGATTTATATATTAATTTTAGATTTTTTCCTTGTTATATTTTTGCTCAATACTTAATATCGAATGAAACAATAATGTACCTATTACAGCTAATAGATGAATCTAAATTCTTATGAATATTCATATTAGAAAATATTATTTCTGTTATGAATATTTTTGTAAATAAGAAATACTCAGTTCATATATTGATTTAAATTCCCACAAAAACATACATAAAAATATTTTAAAGCACTCGATGCCAATACCAGCGTACAACAAATAAGGCATAAATAAACTTTACATCCAAACATTGATGCTAATCGTATGAAGTAATTCGTATATGATTTTACACAAAGTTAAAGAGTTTATGGAATACATACACATGTTTATATATATATATATATATATATATATATATATATATATATATATATATATATATATATATATATATATATATATATATATATATATATATATATATATATATATATATATATATATATATATATATATATATATATATATATATATATATATATATATATATATATGGTTAACCATTTTCATCTATAGTTATTTAAAAGCTTCTTAAAACCGTCTTACGTCGTTACCTTGCGGATTACAAAAATTTATACATTACCTTATAATATAATAAAAAAAATCTTCGTGGGAATTTATTTAATGCTCAGAAACTATTAATTTTTCCCATAAAACTTAAAAGTAAATCAATAATCAGTTTGAAATTTAAACGTACAATTTTTTTTCAATATTTATATTAGAGATAAAGAACCACTGTAAAAAATACTAGGGTGAATGGAAATGCATTAATTTAATCATAAGAAAATGCTATTTATTTTTATTAGAAAACTTATAGTTTAACAAATTATTTCAAGTTCTAAAATCCATAGCAAAGAAATAGACAAAAAATGTTGCAGTAATGGCAATTTTGTTTAATTTCCATTATTTTAAAAGCTTAGATTATTTTCGTAATTTTTAGATATGTTACTTTCGATGAAGGATAAAAACTAATGGAGTATTTCTATAAATGAAGAGGAAAGTGTAATAATGGTAAATTGGGAAAAAATGCATTTTTAATATTCATTTACTTGGAAATTCTGTTATTGTTATATTAAAAATATTTTGATGTTAATGACTAATGTGTTGTCCTGTACATTTTTTGCTTTAGAATTAAGAAAATAGTAATAAAATGTTTACTAAATCTGGGACAATTTTTACATTAAATGCCTAATATATTTTTTTTGTCATGATTTCTTTTCAGCACAAATTCTAGTTATTTCCACTGTGGGCCTCAATAAATTTTAATGCTATCGATTTTCGTTCATATGCTTTATAATAATTTTTGAATTCCGTTATTAAAAAACTCTCTATACTTTTATTTTAGAATGCTTCACTTCTTTATAACGTAGAAAAGAATTCGAACGGGCCTCTAGAACCAGAAAGAGGCATGGTGGTGTTGCAGTCTTCGCCTGGGTTATCGGCCATCTCGGGAAGTTCAGTGCAGCTGGTCGTCGTATTATAATAACTTCATTTTCTTGACATATTATGGAAAACATGTTGGTAATTACTTGACTAACATGCGTAAAAGAAAGAAGACATAGACTGAAAGCTATTCACAGCGAAAAGAGGAAAGTGTCGGTCAGCGTGATTACCCGAAAAAATAACCGGACGATAAGACCGATGCGCAATTGAAATCTATGGCCAATACAAAATAATCCAGGAATTTTGAGTGACTCATCTTAGGGGTGATCTTCCATAGCGAGAATTAAGGCGCTACGAATACAGAAACGGAGGAAATAGATACAAAGTGAAACAAACATAAAAATCTTGAGTAGTTGCTGAAGGGGAAAGGGATATAATTAATTAATTGTGGGCCATTATTATTACACACGCACACAGATACATACACACGCATAAACGCATAATTATATATATATATATATATATATATATGTCTGTATGTATGTATATATGTATGTATGTATGTATGTATGTGTGTCTGTCTATCTGTCTGTCTGTATGTATGTATGTATGTGTGTCTGTCTGTCTGTCTGTCTGTATGTATGTATGTATGTATGTTAAAATTTCCGTGACATTAAAATTATTGCGACTTAAAAACATTGTAAAATTGTAGTCGCAGTGGAACAAGTGGTAAAACTTCCATGAAATACACATTTTCATACATAAAATCAAATTTTTAAGGCATTTCCAAGAGCGAGGCAATGGACATCTTGCCAGTACAGAATTCCTGGAGAGTGTAAATATAAAATGAAACTATACGTAAATTCCCAACCCAAATTCTCGAAATGGATGCCTCTTTTTGGTCATTATATCAACAAATTTGGAACTCTGGAATTTCCTAATACGGTTACAACTTCAAAGTCTAAAACTGCTATGCTGTCCCTTATCTCACGTGTCAATTTTAGCTCAACATTTTCCTGAGGGTAAACATAAAAGTTACAAAAAGTTGAAAAGAGTTTGTTAAATTACTATTTTATCGGTCAAGTTTACAGAAAGAGAAACTCAATAATACCGAAGAATAAGTCGAAGTTCCGATGTATTCTTCATCTGAAGCTTCCCGAACAAGCACTTTTCCTCAAAAAAGTTACTTTAACTCTTTAGAAATAATCAGTGAAATTTGCAAGTATAATAAGGCGAATGAGGAGAACTCATTTTTAGTAAAGTTTTTTAATGGATCTAACCTTTAATACAGAAATTTTCGACTGATTGAAATAGCTAAAAACAAATTTAATAATATTGAGTCATTTTTGTTATTAATAAACCAATTGCATCACTTGCCAAAGTATCCGTGCAACTGCTTCTAATATTGCATTACTACGCTTCAAAGAAGAGGCATAAATTGTAGAATTTAATTTGACCTATACCCTTTGCGTGGCATAGTTTTTTTTAAATTTTTTTTTATTTCCAATGGCTAGGCAAATATAAAGGTAAGAAAAAGTACAGACAAATAAAACAAAGGAAGTGCATAAAAGTGACTGAAGTCGCTGTCTAATAAGTTCTCTAGCGCGGCAATAAAGCGCCGTTTCAGAGTTGCCAAAAAGTGATATTGCATGGCACAGTTAAACGCGGAATTATCAGTACGCAATAAGGCTGTGTGTCAATAACCGAATATAGTTCTTTGGTACCTATTTCAAAAGAGAGATTTAAAAACGAATTGAACTACAAGTTCTCATTTTAAGACACTAACAAATATCCACCAATTTAACAATATTGGGCACGGCATGGGCTATTCGACTTTTACCACAAATTAATTTTAACGTGGAAAGCGAAATTCAATTTCAGGTAAAAGGGAATTAATTTGTGTTAAAATGCATGCTATGTAAGTAAATGAAGATATGAAAACCGGCAGTTGTAGTTCTGAAAAAAATTGGGGGGGGGGGGCTTAGTCATATATTTGATTCTTGTTCTGCACTCATGTATTTTTAAGCATGAAGAGAATTGGTTTTGATTTTCTTTAGCCTGAATGACAAAGAAGAATCATAGAGAATAACTACACTGGAAAAATACCCAAATCTGTGTTTCAGAAAGACAAGGGGTACAACGAATGCAATGGCAGCTCCAAGGGGGGAGGGCAGTAGAGGCAATTGCCCTTCCCAAAAAAAGCCCAGTGTATTCTTTTTTCATAGCCTAAAATTATATAATCGGAGACCTAATACTAAATGAGTCTAAATTTAAAATGAGATTATGTTTATTTCTGATATATATATATATATATATATATATATATATATATATATATATATATATATATCCCAAAGACCCGACGTTGCCCCCCTCCCCAAAAAAAAACAACTTTGGACTGAAGCCACCCTTGTACGAATTGGCCCCGTCTTTTTCATCGAAGGCTGTGTTATAATAACCAAGTGACAAGTAAAGGCAAAATTAGGAGCTGTATATACCAGCACCGTCTCTACCCTCGTTGTTAAACTTAGAGCCATCTATATAAACATGTAACCATTCTCTGGTTCTATAACATTCTTCAATTCTATCCTTGGCTATGAGAAATATAATTCCTTGGTCACAATCTGATTTTATTATAAGTTTAGAAAGATCTAGGTGAGAAAAGATATTCAATATCTCAGAAAGATTACAGGGCAGTAACTGATGTACTGAGTCGAAGTGTAGTTCATATTTCAATTTGTCTCGTACAGCACATTTGTATCTTAGTTGCTTTTCTTGTTTATGTATTTTCTTTTTTGTTCCCCTTTGCAGTTTGCATTTTTCCCTTTTTTCTTTATAAAGACTTCGTCCAGAGGTTTCTGCATTAGAAATTTTTTTAAAAAAGTTTGGAAAATGTTTATGCTTTATAGATATTAACACAATTAGAAGTATTGTCTCGAGAAAAGTTTTTTTTAACATGCGTAAACAAGAAACTAAAGAGTTTTAGAAGAGCTCAAGGTTTTAATATTAATAGAAAAATATTTAAAAAAAAGAAAAATTTCTGCTTAAAAAGTATCATTTTTTCCCCCTAAAAAGCATTCTAAACGGTAAAAAACGCACTTTCATATCTCCTATTCTTTTCGGTAATGCCACGATTTCGAGCGAAGCACACACAAAGCTGTAAGTTCCGCCATGGACGTAACGCCCACATATTTTGCGGTAATTTCAAATAAGTATGTGGGTGACACCTACGAAATTTGTATGAGAGTGGGCGGTTGAAAACGTGCTCATAGGATTTTTTTCCTTAAATGTATTCAGGGACAGTTTTCCGTCTGATAAACTACAACTATATAAAAAATTTCAATAAAGTATTGTTTCGCGAAAGAGGACAAACAAAACGTTCTTCGATAACTGCAGTGCTTATTTTAAGGTACAGTTTAAAACTAGAGTACCGGCATTTCGATATACGGCCAGAATTGTATGCTTACTTAAGAGACAGGAGGTTATTTCCTTTATAAAATATAACAAAGAGTCAATAAAATAATATTTATAGTATCTTCTTATAATATCTTCGGCAGAAGAGAGTTATGTTGAGAGTTATGTAAGAGAGTCATTATGTTATATATATCGAATAGGTAAAAATATAACTTTAGATTTCAAAATTCTCCGTTGTAAAGCACTTTATAAACAAATATCTAAATTTAGTTTTATAAGACTGTTTATTTTATCAGGAAAGATATTTAAAATCTGACGGACGCTAAGATAAAGGCCAACAAAATAAGGCCTGATACCCAAAACTTTTGGTGCAATAGAATTTAAAATTCCTCAATGAATGTACCGCGAATTGGATGTAATAAATCTGCAAATGTTTGTGCTGCATATATTTGTGTTTGCTGTGTAAAACGTGTCAAGTCCAAAATCGTAGTTTTGAGAAAAATGGGATTGGAAACCAACATGTTTGTGTTTTGTGTTACATATCCCAAATTTTCACTGATAAATAAAAATATTTAGGAGTTTAATTGGACTTAGCTTTCTGTAACCTGCAGTAGCCCTTGAATTTTCAAACAGACCTGGTTTGATAACTCATTTTAGCCTATTTTGGACTTAACACCATTTACACAGCAAACACTGATATATTCCCAAAATGAATACGCACTGGAAAATACGTAATTCAGTTTTACAGCAATACCATTAACCAAGAACTAAACATTTTCCTGGCTCACTGTTTTAATAAGAAAAGAAATATACATATACATAAGAAAGGAGATGATTTTTTATTCAAAATATGCCAAGTAAAAAGATCATTTTTAATATAAAGGTGTAATAACAAACATATGCAGATCTGCTTTATTTTTAAAGTGTTTCCCTTATTTTTATATCAAACTTAGTAAACAGTTGTACTTTTTTTTATTTTCATCAATAACTTTAATTAATTAATAGTTATTTGAGTTAATTATTGATTCAATTGATAATTTAGTTTTTGAATTTTAAATTTGCAATTACAATCAGCTTTTATCGAGGATTTTTTATGTTATTGGACACAACATCAACTATTAGAATATTAATATGTTCATGGTTTTTGTAGTTCGATATTTACTTTGGAGGAAAAAATGCCTCTGTTTTCCAGGACTATATTATAAATGCTTTGACTGGAAGAAAAAATAGAATAGGTACTGATCACTAAACTAGTTCCTTTTTTATAGGCAAACTTTACTATGAAATAAATAATTCTTTTTTACTAACACTGAAGCTCTATTTTCATAGAGTTCCGCCCTTTGAAATTACTTCTGATAAAAGAGATGGATTTTGCTTTCAATTCTGTACAAATTGTAAACTGCAAATAACAACAAAAACAAACTAAAAAAAAAAAGGAAAATGAAAAACATATTGAATAAAACTAGAATCAAGATTTTAAATATACACTAATGTGTTATTGATTAAATTCACTATTTTCGAAAAGTCGGTGAAACATTGTTAAGGTTTTGCTATAGTACTTTTTAGATTGAAAATTTTGCAGAAATTGAAAGGAGCAGAATTGCCAATCTGTCAAAGTAATAACTACATCATCTTGGTCTTAAAAGTAACAAAAAAAATTAAAATAAAAGGATGATATAGCCGTAACTTTAGAAGGAGAGGTTTGACAATGAGAAAAAAATTCACGTTGTTCTTATTTGTCACTTAATCCATCGTGACTCTAATGGGGGATAGTTCCATAGTGACTTCTTACCCATTAATGTCAATCCAAGTTTTTTATAACCCTTCTCGGTAACAACATTAATAGTAATGTGTCTCTAGAGTATCTATTGATCTTTTTATATCTTGAATGAAACAAGAGAGAACTTCGGCGACAGCTTCGTAATTTAACGGTAGTGTTGTGAATCTAAAATTAAAATAACTTAATTAAACATGTTTTTTTTTCAAGTTGTGTATTTAGTGATTATCAATGTATTTTATAAAATAATATTAATATCATATTCTAAAAATATGAAATATAAAAACACTCTATGGGCTTCAAGAAAGCGACTGAAGAGTGAATTTCTTATTAGAAAAACCTACAATTTCATGTTGACAGATGATTAACCAAAAGTGTAATTCACTACATCCCTTTGTTACATCCAGAATAATGTTTAAGATAGGGGGAAAATGTGCAACTTTGAAAATTCGACGGGGTCTCTGATCATTGATTTGAGATAAAATTAAACTTTTCCCAACATAATATCTACATAATTAGTTACTCGAACGAGAGCTAAATTAAAGAAATTCATTTAAAAGATTATATATATATATATATATATATAGATATAGATATATATATATATATATATATATATATATATATATATATATATATATATATATATATATATATATATATATGTGTGTGTGTGTGTGTGCGTGTGTGTATATACAAGACGTAAATATAAAATTCTTATAAAGTATGTAAATGAAATACATAAACTTAGTGTGTTAAATTATATTTAAAATTTAGTATATTATTTTAAAGAATAAAAATAATTAAAAATTTCTGGACAGTTTCAAAATGTAAGTACATAGGAGAGCACATTTTACAAGTTCATACACTTTTCTAATAACTTCAAGATTCAAAAAATAATTTAAGTTCAAGTTTTTAAAATTTTATACCAGTCATTTGGAAAAAGCAATTAAATTACGATTTTTGTCTTGTACGCTACTTTTACAATTGTAAAATATCTTGCTGTCAAAGAAGGAGTGTAAGTGTTGTATGTGTACCGCAACCCTGAAATGAATGGTAATCTTAAAGAAAAACAGAGGGTCGTATTTTTAAAACAGTTTCTTTTTTCTTTGGGTTACATAAAGTATTTAAATGTGGCTGCTAAAGAAGTGAGTTTAAATATATTTAAATGTGTCGTGGCATCATGGAACGTGTTCACTTGATCACTTTTGATCGTAACGATGCAATAAAATAAACTGATATTTCCCTGAAGAAGCTCTTATCAGAAAAAACAAACACTTCAAAAATTTTCAGGGGTAGATAATTATAGAATGACTAGGTCATTGGATTCAAGTATCAAGATCCTTTTGAATGTTTGTAGTCATTTGTGTGTGACGTTGATTATGGCTTAAATTATCTTTTACTATGGAAGCGAAAAACTATTTGTAATCTCCAGTTTGAAACCTAATTTGAATGGTTACAAACACACATGCCTACAGAAGGACTTCAACCTTCAAACATCAGTACCGAAACCTTTGCTACCATCCTGAAGCCATTTGGAAAAAAAATATTTTTTACTAAAAGCCTTGAAGATTTTGACCCTCCTACAGTGAAAGATGTCGTTAACAGCCGTAAAACCAGCCAGCCAAGATTGGAATATTGAAGAAAAATTGCACCATTTAAGTCAGAAAAGATTGCTTCTTTAACTGCCCAAGAATGTTATTCTTGGGTAGTTAAAGAAGAGGAGCTACTAAAGAAGAAGAGTCACTAATGTCCCTGAATGAGGAATATAAATCCTTGTAAACGAATCATTGCATACTGTAAACGATCATTTTTCGCAGGTGATGGTCTTAATACACTGAATTCGGAAAATTTTCAATCACTCTTAGAGCTCTCCAATTTGTAGTAAATTGTGTTGGGGTCAATATCAGAATTACGATGGAAGTAAAGCTGATAAAGAAACTACAATGCAAACAGTCCACCAGGTAAAATGAACGTTTAAACAAACCTCAGAGGATTAATGTTTTCATAATTCGTAAGATCTACGTAGAACATATCAGCATTCACATTTAGTTATCACTCAGCAGCTTTTAGGAGGACCACCACGAAGTATCATTTGGGGAAAAGTATGTATGTCTCTATGTTAGCACTAAAAATGCAAAGAGTCTATGAGTTATCATCAAACGAAAAATAATTTTTTGACCGGTGGTCAAACGTAAAGTGCGAGTGGAAGAGCAAAATGTTGGCTTTCCTCTTCAAGAGAAACTGAAAATTAACAGTTCTAAGGATGAAGACAAAGAAATATTTCGGGATAAAAAACAAATTTTAAAATATGGTAAACCTCAAGTGAGTAATAAAACTTTTGAACGATACCAGATAGTCGTCTCTATGATTTTCTATTTTATAAATTTCTGTCTTCACCACAACACTTGAACGCGCTGAATTAAAAACTGTATTCGTATTTTACTTCTAGTATTCGAAAATTCAGCTTTGCAATAGACATACTGACGAAAAATATTAATTTCATTAAAATTTATATTTTCTGTATATTGTAGGTTTATACTATATTGTTTTTTCGATAAATTTGTAGTGTGAATGGTTTAAAAAATTTTTAGAGTTAAGTATGTATCCGATTTCCTACTTTTGCTTGGTTTCCCTTCTATATTCAACAGAAATTTAATCATTCGCGTACAAGATCTTTACTGCGCCTGGAATATTCTGTCTATAAATCCCTTCGAGAGAATCCATTCACAAGATCATAGATGCGGCGATAGAGTGGAATTATTCTAAAATCATTATCGCATTTCTAAAGCAATTGCCTCTAGTCTACTTTATTGAGAGCTGATCCAAGTATTAGTGCTAATAAACTACGACTTTCCGGGAGTTAATAAGACGGATAAAAGCAAAGGACACGTAATTCAAATATCTGATAAATCCCCATATATAAGTCCGTATGATTTACTATGTTAAAGTAATATTTATCGCAGTAGGGAATTATGAAATCCTAAAGTAGTTAATGCTGGATTCGTTTACAATAATCCCATACCGCAGCGCTTTCACTCATAAACAAACCTACCATTAGTTTGTTAGCCCTCGTAACGTATGGAACAAAACATAAAGAAATGTCTTAATAACATAAAGAAATATCTAAATTTTGAAACTATAAAGTCCAACAAATTAGGTAATATTTTACTTTTAATAATGCTTAATGCTGAAAAAATTCTTTTATTTCAGTAAAAATTGTTTTTTTTATATTTTAACGTAGCATTATGTTCCTCCAAAACGGTCCTCCGGAAAGCAAAATTTCAGACCGTCCGTCGTCACGAGTTATAATTTTGGCAGAGCGCCAAACCCAGTCTCTATCGCTTGGGGAAGCGGTAAACAGTTAAACAGAAAAGTACCAAAATGCGCCAAAATTTTGACATATATATATATATATATATATATATATATATATATATATATATATATATATATATATATATATATATATATATATATATATATATATATATATATATATATATATATACATATATATATATATATATATATACATATATATATATATTCATATATATATATATACATATATATATATATATATATATATATATATATATATATATATATATATATATATATACATATATATACATAGCTCATACGTACATATATACATACAAAAGAGATGGCAACGATAAGTAATCCTAAGTTAATAACGCGCAGTAGTTTTGTTAGAAGAGACTACCTGATTTTGTTAGAAGAGACTACCCGATTTTTACTTATTTACTTATTTATTTATTTTTTTTTTTTTACCAACTGACAGAAATACTTTGCATGGGTTTTTTTTTTCTTTGCTCACATTTAAAATCTGTAACTTTTAAGACAGTTATTTTTTATAGTTCCTCTAAAAACATAGTTTTGAAACCATATTTATTTAACAAATAAAAACAGCGCAACACTAATATAAAACTCTACAAAATGAAAGTTGCATTATTTCTCAAGTGGTGAAAAATATGCTTTTTTTTTAGTAATAGAAAGTTAATTCTGCAAAAAGAAAATGAAACCAACTGGAAGCTGGATGTTTATTATTTTTGTATTTTGTATTAATGTGTGTAGGAAATGGCTTTTTTCAGAAGAAAATGCATATTGAAATTAAAGGCTTTATACATTATTTTTTTCATTTTTAAGGCATAATTAAACACGACCACCAATTTTTTATCATATTTAAATTATATTTGAAAAATAATTTTATTATTATTTTATTCATTTGAATACCCACGCAAAGAGTTATTCTTTCAAAAACAAAAGAGTAAATAAAACGTAGAATTTAAAAATATATCAACTCGTAAAATATAAAGAGCATTCGCAAGGAAAGCCGTTGCCCTAAATTGTTAAAGTACAGCCCTCAAGGGGATAAATATTTCAGATTTAGTTCTTATTTTTGTTTATTTAACATAGTAAAATAATCAGTACATTTATATGATAAAAAAATCGTACAGGAAATCGAAATTTTCATAATTTTAATATTTTAGAGGTAATAAATTTATTTACTGAATTCACTGTTACAATTTTTTTAGAATAAATGTCTATATTATCAATTTCCTTATTTTACGCTAGTAATTATTTATTTTTTTATGATTACATATTTTGTTTTAAATACGAAATATATAATCATTTAGTTGTTACTGTTCATATAACAAGAAGTATAAACTTCTCCGAGTTTTTCTTTTCTCATTTACTCCCCGTACAAATACTAAATGCTGCCTTTCCAAATTTATGATCAATGCTTGATTACGTAATTGTTTATTTATATGATAGTCAATTCATTAGTTCATTGAATGCCTAAATTTTAGAATTTGAATTTTAAACATTTTAACTTATTGCCGGTTTGTCAGAATTATTATAATTAATTTAGGGGATACTGGTAACTTATTGATAGCCTATTAGCAGAGCGTAGGTCTTTGGCACAGAGTGTGCTAGGCTGGAATCCCGTTAGACGCTATTTATTACCTTCGGGTCTAGGCCAGACATGGTCACGTCAAATCCGTAAAATCCATGAAATTCCCTCTATGGAGTCAGAGAGGGTGGGAGAGTGTACGGTCCCTGCAGAGGTTACCCTTGGAGGTTTTCGGTCAAAATCGAAGCGTCAACTACCAAAGACGGACTGCGACTCTTGTGGTGCTAATATAAACATGGGCCGCACTTCTCAGCTCACAGGACCTATATGGTCCTGTTCCGGAACTTCCGAGCAGGGGGCTTTAGCAGCATACAAGTTGGTACCCGTCAAAACATGATGGCTGGAAAGTAAATAAATGTACTAACACGCAAGTTATACTCAGCACATCATTGCCAAATGTTGAAAATCATAATCTTAAATTAAAAATAAAAATGGCAGGGAGAGAGCTAGAGAGATTCCTCGGAATAAACAAATGAACATATTTATGCGGCCTCGTACTCGGTAAGTATCTAAAACCAAATTTAAGCATCACTGAGCATGCGCAGAAAGAAATTAATGTTTTTATGCAGCCTTGTGCTTAGTGAGTATCTAAAGCCAGAATTAAACATGTCACTGAGCATGCACAGAAAGAAATTAATGTGCTTATGCAGCCTTGTGGTTAGTAAGTATCTAAAGCCAAATTTCATCATGTCACTGAGCATGCACAGAAAGCAAATTTTAATTGTAAATTATCGCTTGTAAATTGAAACTGCGGATACAAAATCCAAATTTGACACATCTATACATTAAAATCGTTCGTTTAAGACCAAAATGAAGTAAATTAATGCAGTTTTCACTCACTGACTGCCATAAGAATTGGCTTAGCAACTTAAATATATAGATAATTAATTTAATTAAAAAACACTTTGAAAGTTCTCTTATTCTGTATGAAATTTTTCTTTCACAATATTGTATTTCTTTAATGGAAACCTATAAAAATGTTTATATTTCTTGGTAAATATTTTTTGCTGGAGAAATTTCTTATATTAACAATTATTGCAGTTTTTTTTTGTTATTGTTGTTGTTTTCACAAAAAGTATCAAAATTATTTCCATTACGAGCCAGTAAACCGGAAAAAATAGTTTTATTGTTAGAAAAATAACCTGCTCCGTTTTTCCGAGGGTTACAAAAGATAATATATATTTTTAAAGAAGTATTCCATACTTTACTTTAACTTTTTTATGACTTATTTTAGATATAATAAAGCCATTCAACAAATATGAGAAAAGTGGCTATATTGTGAATAGAAAATTTTTCGCAGTAAATATTTCATTATTTACAGTTCATGTTTCAGTTGAAAATAATTACCTTTCTGTATTGCAAAAAAAAAAATTATTTTATGTAATATCTTTAGTAAATGGTTTCATAAGTAATACATTTTTTTATTAACAGGGATATTTTGGAGGATTTAGTAACATTTTCTTAAGAGTCATTTGTAGATTAAAAAATTCAACATTGTTGCTATGTTTTTATAAAATCCGATATTTTTGTAATAAGTGTTAAAGAAGATTAAATGTTAAACTTCTTTAACAGTTATGTGTAATAAGTGTTAAACATTACAATGAAAATTAATTTTGTACACAAAAAATTATGTAAATCTTTTCATTGTCTATAACACTTATTACAACACCTGGAAAATTAGTGTTATTAAAAGCAACCTTTGGTTTTTTTTTCATTTTCACAAATATTATAAAGAATGTATTGATTTATTGAAACAATCATAATAAAATGCTATATATTAGGGCAAAAAAAGGTGAATTTTTAATTTTTCAATTTTTTCTTTATTCCTGTATTATTATTAGTTGGTACAATAATAGAACATCATCCATGCCAAAAATCAGTTGTCTACGACTTAATTACATCGTGTCGTGTAAGTAATGTTTAAGTCAATGTACTAAGTCACGATAATGTACTAAGTCACCGTATCGTGTCGACTTAGTTACATAATGTCGTGTGTCACCTGAAGATGTCTGCAGGTGACAGACGACATGAGGGGGTAAAAAAAATATTTTTAGTACTTCATTCTACCCTCAATTGAGGGTGATATTAGAAACATTTTGTCAGAAATTTTTTATTGTAGGTTTGTGTACTGTCCTATACTGCATTTTTGATAATAATTTACCAACATTTCTGACTAGATAACTTGCATTAAGGTTTACACTTTAAAACAATTTTATTTAAAGTTAGACGGATGCTGCACTACTGGATTGGCACCATCTTTCTACACATCGGAGAAAATATTAGTTGTATCAACTCGCCACGTTTGAAACACTATTATCTACACTAGATGGTGCACCAACGAGAAATGCCTGGGAGATTTTGTCTGTGGTTTTATGTTGTGAATGATACACAAGTTTGACAGCTAATTTTGAAAGAGTGAGAGGCTAGTATTGGAATAGATGTCAGATTAAATGGTTTTTGTGTGAATCGATGTTAATAAAACAAAATCTTTTATGGATTTTCTATAGTTTTACAGAGGAGTGAATCTCGTTTCTAAATTCGTTTTAACAATGGATAACTCCGTCAATAAACAAGCAATCTTGGCACTATCTAAATAGTACCCAAATGCCTAAAACAAAAAGAGATTTGCATTGCCCTGTGTTTGGTGAATCACAAAAGTTTAGTGAAAGCATTTTATCTACGAATTTTGATGTACTAAAACATTATTTGTGGATGAGAAACCAGTTAATGGAGTTGAAAAATGGCAAAGATCCTGGAATTAAGGAGGTATGTGAAATAGTTTGCACTGACACCGAGAACATATAGAACAAATCATCAATTCCTACTATAAGCCATCACCAAGTTGATTTCGTACTATAACAAGCACAGGAATATAAAGAAATTAGGTAATGATGCAAAATAGCAAGCGTTTTACGAAGATTCTTTGAACAAATTATTTGATATTGTGACATGTAAATGTATTTCAAGACAACTGTGTAAATGTGTGATTAAAGTACCTATTGTCGAAAAAAGACTTTTTAAAAGAACAACGGGGTAATCGTAAAATGTATATTGGACCTGTGGACCAAGTGACAACCAAATCTATTCATCGAAAGAACTTAGGAAACGTAAATATGAAGAATTTCTGGAAAACTTCCTCTGCAGGTGAAGAAACTAAATGTGCATCTTCTTCTTTTCCCCCAGTCTTAGAATGCTCTTCTGACAGATCTTCTACTGAAACCGACCCAGATGAATTTTCCATTTCAAAACCCTGCCAGCGACCAGAAAAGCAGCAAAAAAAAAAACGATCCAAATGAGACATAAGCTACAAAATCTAGCAACAGATTGTGATTGAACTGGGATTTCTGATCGCTGAGCAGCAATCATAGTAAACGCTGCAATTCTGAATTTAATCAGTATTGCAGCGTTATTATCAGCAGCGAATATTATCAGTGGTGACAACTCATCAAAGTAATAGACCGACATAAATTACGTCGCAAGTGTCAAAAAGTACGCCAAAATGTGCAACGGTTAAGGGGCCAACAAACTATATCCTCGTTTTATTTTTAATGCCATAAAGATAAAACTTTAGTCCTGGCTAACACAGAAAATAGATCACATCGGAAGATGTCACTTATAAACTTATTTCTTTGATTTCTGAGTCAGATTCTAACTACATAGGACATCTTTCACTTGATTCGGGCAAGACAATTACGATTGAAAAAAGTACAGTTCAATTTCTAGAAAAAAGTTTCAAATTTCATGCATCGTTGGTGGCAATTGGATGTGACGGTACTGCTGTAACTACACAACGGAAAACAGCGTCATTGTACTAATAGAAAATATCTTAATCGACCGTTATAGTGGTTTGTGTGCCTATTATATGCTAATGAATTACCACTCCGTCACCTTTTCATCACCCTCGATGGTACCACGACAGGTCAAAATAGTTTTTCAGGAAACATTGGAAAAAGGCCTGAAAAGTGAATAGAATATAAAGTGGTGACCTTTGAAGCTGTTAGTTGAGAATTGCCGGATTTTAATGTTGAATTATTAAGACCCGATCAAAAATATATATAGCAAATGTGTTCAGCTGTTTCCTGTGGCCAAATCACGCCTAGCTTAGCTAACAGATATCCAGGAAAGCTAGCAAATGTTCGATTGCTGACTTGTGCAAACAGTATTATTCATTTATGTGTAGGAAAACGAAACCAACGATTAACCTTAAAGAACTTGTCAATTTTATTATGAAAGTGTACGAATCAACCTGGTTTGACATCAAGACTAAACCGTCTTGTCAATATGGACCTATCCACGTTTTGTATATAGTTATAAAATCATAATATTTACAAGAAGAGCATTGTATTAAAAACTATTCAACGAAACTCATTCTTTGCACATCCAAAAAATGTGTTGCTAGCTATATTACAAAACTTGGAGTTATATATAAGAGAACTCTTTGAGGAAGATTAAAAGCAAGAGAACAGACCAAAGACAGAAAGGTATGCGAGTTTCAGCTTCATCAACTTCAGATAGGAGTAACAAATTATTAAGATTTGATAAATTGGTGGAAAGAAAATGTTACCGTGCCACCAATGACGATAAAATACAGTGATTCAGAAATGAAGACTATGATTTCTTGAGGAGACAATCTTCTGTATTTTGAGAAATTCCGTTGTCACACACAGGCAGTTGAACGATGTATAAAGCTACCAACTGAGACTGTATTATCAGTTTGTGGTTCAGAGGCAAGAGACGATCGTATAAGAACCAAGATAAAAGGTAGGGAAGACATACCACCTTTTGAGACACAATCTCAATATTTTCACGAATAAGAAAATCCAAAAAACTTCTGAAAATGACAATAAAGCATTATTAAGAAGGGGTCTATTACATAAATGCTTTTTAATATAATAGTTTAATTTACGTTACAAATAAAAAATTATTAAAATGTTTAAATTAGTTTTATTGGCACGTTTTTAAATGCTGATTTTATACTACTTTGCAAAACTTCAACTCTAGTGTCCCACTAGATATTTTCAAAACAGGTTGAAATTTTACACTTTTGCATATTGGGCCATGGATCAATGATTGATGATACAGGAAAGAAAAAAATAATAAGAAAAATTTTCGATCCACCCTACTATATATATATATACATACACTGCTTGCCACTGTAAATTCAACACCATGAAGGAAACATGCAAATAACAGGAAATTTACAACATGCATTAGCGGAGGTGAGATATGCAAATGATTAGAATTTCAGCTCAGACGCACATCACGCTATTTAAGGCTTCGAGATTTCGACGATTTCAAGTTCGACAATTGTGTTTTTCTTGTGGTTTTTTCAAAAAAATGATCAATTATGCCTCATCGAAAACAGCGATCATCTTTTGATCAAGTATCCGAGTTCGACAGAGGAAGGATAGTGGCCTACCGAGATTGTGGATTATCTTTCAGGGAAATCGGTAGTCGTGTTGGACGAAACCAAACAACTGTAATGCGGATATGTGATCGTTGGATGCAGGAGGGTACGATGGACCGGCGTGTTCGATCGCATCCACCTCAGCGCATCACTTCACGGGATGACTGGCAAATTGTGCGCATGGCAGTGACGGATCGCTCAGTCACATCACGAACCATAGCACAGCACATGCAATCTGTAACGTATCATCCAGTGTCTGCGCGTACCATTCGACGCCGTTTACAGCAGAGTGGTATGTCCGCAAGACGTCCATTGCTTTGTCTACCCTTCACGCAGAACCACAGACGTCTCCGCCGCCAATGGTGCGATGTCAGAAGGATGTGGACGGCAGAATGGAATGAAATTGTCTTTACTGACGAGTCACGCTTCTGTCTGCAACACCACGATGATCGCATTTGAGTCTGGAGACACAGTGAAGAGAGGATGCTGAACAGCTGCGTTATGCACCGCCACACTGGTCCTGCACCGGGTATTATGGTATGGGGCGGTATTGGATATCCCTCTCGCACACCTCTAGTACGCATTGCCGGAACTTTAAACAGCCAGCGCTACATCTCCGAGGTGTTGGAGCCAGTTGTCCTTCCTTACCTTCAGGGCTTGCCCACAGCCATATTTCAACAGGATAATACGCGACCACACGTGGCACGCATTGTCCAACGGTTCTTCGTCAATCGCCAGATTGAATTGCTTCCCTGGCCGCCTCGCTCTCCGGATCTTTCGCCGATAGAAAACATGTGGTCCATGGTTGCTCTACGATTGACCCAGATTCCATCCCCAGCTGCCACAGCAGATCAACTTTGGCAACGTGTGGAACCTGTTTGGTCTGCTGTACCCCAAGAACTCATCCAAAGTCTCTTTGAATCAATGACGAGGCGTGTGGCAGCGGTGATCTCCAACAATGGCGGCTACCCTGGCTACTGATTTTGGCAGGAACCACTCTTCACAGAAGTCTATAAATTTAATCATTTGATACTTGGTCAACATGTTATCTACAAAATAAATTTTGTTGTTATATCTCTTGTCTTTGTTGGTGTTGCATTTTAGGTGGCCAGCAGTGTAGATATATATATATATATATATATGACAGGCGTAGGGCTACACCCGTCATCTTACAAATTATGGCAGTCATGGTATATCCGGTGGTGTAGCAAAAGTAATCCAATCAATAATTGAGCAGGCATCAGTTCAATTTAATCCAGTTTTATTCTTTGTCATAATACTACCTCACCAGATCTACGCATTTCATTATTCGCCATTTCTTTTTTAGAGCCGCGGCGAAACACATCTGATAGCATCGACTTCTATTCCGCGCTCTAACCAAATTCGCGGGCATCTCCGCGCGCCAACTCTCCCTGCACATGCGCAGAGCCCGAACCAGACATCTTTCAAGGCTAAAATGTAAATGCCCCTCTTCGACCGCAGAACTCAGAGGCGCGCGAAGATTATATAATAAAAAGGGAATTTCCCTTTCCCAATTCGCGTCTTTGAATACGAACAATTAGAGGCGAATTACGCCACGAATATAATTTAATTCCCAAGCCCCCTTTAAATTTAGAATAATCATTCTTTTCCCACTAAATCCTTTACATATATATATATATATATATATATGTGTGTGTGTGTGTGTGTGTGTGTGTGTGTATGTATATATATATATATATATATATATATATATATATATATATATATATATGTGTGTGTGTGTGTGTGTGTATATATATATATATATATATATATATATATATATATATAGATATATATATGTGTGTGTATATATATATCTATATATTATATATATATATATATATATATATATATATATATATATATATATATATATATATATATATGTATGATATATTTCATATATTATATTTATTATTTTTTTAAAGTCATTTGGGGAAAAATCTTCCAATGCTTATAATGAGTCATTCTTAATATTCTAAAATATCTTTTACTCAATTCATATGGAACCTTTTACTGAAATTAACTCTTTTCTGAAAGCATAGTCATTGTTCCGATTAAGAAAAATAAAAACACTTTAATATACAATAAAACCAGGAAAATTGCAAAACGAATAATACATGCCCCAAGGTATTAAAGAAGAAAATTTAAAAATATGATGTAGTTTTTCTTTCCTATTGTTATACTTTATGTTCTGCATTTTTTATTCCATTGGTGTTCATTGTCTTTTACATCTCATAAAGATTCAATGCGCTCCACTTACTGGAAAGTTAGATGAATATAAATCAAATTTCTAAACCTCATTATTTTCCTAACAAATCAGATAAAATCTAAAATAATGAATGAAGTAGGTTTTCAAATTATTTTTAAAAGCATGTGTAACTTTTTCTAAGATGTTTCATTATTTAGCGATTTAAATTGTCCGGATAAATTTTTAGATAACTAGATGCTTTACAAATTGGAATTGTAAAACTAGAATCATTTTACAAAATTTTGAATATCTAAAACTGTCGAATGAAATATGAGAAAAGTATTTGATATGTTTCAATATTACACTCACTTCCAAAAGTTAAGCACGGAGAGGTAAAATGCGAAAAAATGGACAAGTACTGTTTTGATTGACATGAAATGCTGCAAGTAAGTAGCTCTATGTTTCTTCACGAAACAAAACAAAGAATTACATACAGATATGAAAAAATATTAAATTTTCATAAATTATAAGATGACGTCATATTTGCGTCATTAACAAAATGATGTTTAAATACAAAACAAACGACAAAAACCGACATTAATAGGGTATGTGAGCACCCCTCACATTCATACAAAGTGTACAGTGTGTGATCGTGCTTTTTACGAGGTGATCAACCACTGGAGTGTTCAGTAATCGCCATTCCTCCTGTAGGGCAGTTTCTAAATCTCTGAGAGTGGCTGGAGGGGGAAACGTCTACATACAGCACGGCTGAGGGCATCCCAAAGATTTTCAAATGGATTAAGGTCCGGCGAGTAAGCCGGCCACTCCATACGTGCAATCCCCTCGCTCTGCAGAAAGTCGTCAACGATGAAAGTTCTATGGGGATGGGTATTATCGTCCATTAAAACGAAAGAAGGACCAACTGCTGTAGCGTACAGTTTCACAGTGTGGTCTAGGACTTCATCTCGATACCATACAGCCGTCACAGAACCTCGCTTGTAGATGTGCACGTCGGTGCAATATCCCAAAGAAATCCCTGCCCAGACCATGATGCTTCCCCCACGGAATGAGTGATGTTTGGTGATGTTCTCTGGCCAATTGCACGTGCCTTGTTCCCTCCTGACCCTTACACGCTTATCATCGGGTTGTAGGGGAAATCTGGACTCATCTGTGAACATAACGTTGCCCCAATTAGACAAGTCCAATTCATATCCTGGAGGCACCACTTTAATCGTTCCCCTCTGGATAGGACGGATAAAGGAACACAAACTCGTGGTACCCGGGCGTACAGACCATTCATGTGTAGCCTTCGACGAACAGTAGTGCCAGATATCGTTTTACCAATGGCCGCTACAACCATAGATATCACATGTGTGGAGGTCGATATTCGATTCCGTTTGGCTACAACAGCAATATATCGATCTTCCGAGGGTGTCGATAGATGAAAACCCTTGGACGACCGGCTACAGGTCTTCGAACAACTGTTTGGCTGGTTTGGAATTGTTTCCATAATCGTGAAATGACGGAATGATGAACGCTGAAGAAAAGAGCAACATCTGTGATAGACTGTCCTGTTTCAATGCGTCCGACAGCCCGACAGCGCTCAGAATCTTCCATTCGTCTTCTGGAAACCATAGAAACACTTCTAGCTTGAAAACAAATCATACGAATGTTCTAAACACCTTTTATCAACACTTACATGCAACTCCTGTAACCCTTCACAATGCCAGCTCCTTATAAGACTGCCTGTTTTGCATATTTCTCGACGCGAAACCGCGATTGGCTGTTACCTAACATATTTCATATTTTCTTCTACCTTTGCAGCAAATTTCATCTTCTTCACTTCAGATTGGCTTACGGAAATTATCATTTTCCTCTTCTTGCTTAACTTTTGGAAGTGAGTGTATTATTCAAACTGTTTAACAATTAATTCTGTGCAACAAAAAATAAATTTTCCTTTGTGGTTTGTTTAGCGATTTAAATTGTTCGGATAAATTTTCAGAAAATTAGATGCTTTACAAATTGGAATTGTAAAAATAGAAACCTTTTACAAAATTTTAAATATCTAAAATTTTCGAATGATGTGTGAGAAGTGAATTTTTTGGATTATGAAAAGAATTATTGTTCTAATTATTGTTTTGGGATACACTTTCATTGTCTTTTTGTACTGTCTTTGATGTTAAGCTTCTGTAATTATCATTAAGTAAGTTAAATATCAACATGTAATATAAATATGTCAAAATACGTGCTATACATGACTTTATAAAATATAAAAAAATTTGGAGGCATGTAATTTTATGTCGTGAAACTTAATTTGATCATCTCTGAAAAGTTGATCTTCCTCAGTAATGAAAGCTCAGCATTTTATATTTTGCATGTCTTCATAATTCTTGATGTTTCAATTTTACTTTTTGTTTGTAGATGAAGTCCTTGCTTCAAATGTCCATAAATGTCCATCGCGATACTGCAAAGAAAAATAATTATAAATATAGAAAATGGAAATCTATTTATATTATTGAGTTTATGTTTAATTTAATATTAAAAATGCGAGTTTAAATATAAGCATTCAAGTCTGAACAATGCTTCATGTCCCTGTATATGTTTATTTACTTTCAATTTTTAGAAGAAAATAGTTCTTTGGCTCCATATTGGAAAATCATACTTATTAGCTCTTTTATAAAAGTTAGGTATGATAATATGAAGCGTCTAGTGGTTAAGCAAATATAAAAACCACTAGAAGCTTCATATTATCATACCTAATATGAAGGCAAGTAAGCAAATGTAAAAAAAAAAACTGTTAGGGAAAGAATTCTGAATTAAATCAAGCTTTTTAGCAAAGATCTGCGTCTGAAATACGTGAGTTATCAATATTTTTACAATGCAGTTTTTAACTAATTTGTGTTAGAATAATGAAGTATTTTTTGTTGATTTAGTTTCAAGAATAGAATATTTGTCACTCATAATTTCTATTAGCCTTTGTTTCAGGATATTACTTTTAAATGTTGTTACGACGGATGAAAAAATAATTATGTGCAATTAGCACCTAGGTAATTTTCTTCATGAGAAAGTAATTATCTCTCTGACGCCAGTTTTAACGGTCCACGAAATTTGTGGAAGACAATAAACGTCTCGCGCTATATTAAAAACGAATTAGACTGTGGTCGATCCAATCATCCAGAGAATTGGCTATTTCGACCACCCGGAAGCAGTAATCTTGTGAATGATCACAGATGACAGACGTAAGGAATGAGACACTACAACATTCCGCCTCTCAACTTTGAGGCAGGTTCATATTTATACCTTATTGATTGGCAGAAATGTAATTTGACGGAACCCCCAATAACATATCACGGGACAGAAGATGATTTGATTGAAATTTGATTTCCAGTGGAGAGTCTGTAGCTAAACACCTGGGAAGCCTAAAATTTCCTTGCTACACCCAAAGTGTTGAACGTTTCGTGAAACTAGTAACAGAGATTTCTGAGGCCCTATGTGAAGGAAATTAGCGTGACGATTTAGTTAGAACCCGAACAGAGTCGAGAAAAGCTATGCCGTCATTTGAAACCAAACGCGAGTACCGAGTAAAACCGGAATAACTGCAAGGGCAAAGGAGTTAAGTACCCATATGGTAAGGTGGATGGGTGGGCATGGGTGGAACTCACAATGCACCTTCGTGGGGAGTTCTGGGTTTATTCTGAATTTTATTTCAGAAAAAAAAGCGAAGGGCTGCACACAAAACAATGGAAATACACATTTTTAACGTTATGATAAACATCTGCTAAAAATCACGGACGAAATGGAGACGGAAGCCTTTCATTGTTTTTCTCAAAACTTTGCATACGTAACCTACCTACCAGTACCCAAATTTTCTGCACTAGGCCTAAAACAAAATCGAAAAATTTTTTTTTTTTTTACGCTCCGCACTATTAAGGAGTCATCAGTCGCGGTTTTACAGTTTCATGACTGGCTCTTTCCCCTGACCTAACTCCATGTGACTTTTGGCTCTGGGGTTATTTAAAATCAAAAGTTTATATTGGTGGGGAGTCACAAACTTCAGTATCTTAAAGGACAACATATCACTGACAGTGCGGAATATTCCTTGTGACATGTTGCGCACGGCCGTAGAAAATGTTCAGAGAATGTACGGTGTAGTCTCTGATAACGGCGGTCATAATGAATGTGGTCGAATTCCTCGTCGGGGAAGTGAATGTAGTGAATAAAGCTTAAAATTTCACTGTACTTTTGTATGTGTTATTATTATTATTTTTTTGTAAGACTTTTTTACATTGTACAGCAACATAAATACCTCTATGGGCGATTTTTTGAACTAAATATTTTTTCACCTAATCCTATTTCCCGTGATATCATTAGTCTCAATACCAAATTTGGTGCCATTTCGGTTGTTAGCTAGAGCTGCAGGTCGCTCTGACTAGTGTCAGTTTAAATAAAATCACCCTATATATATATATTCATTTTCGATTTTCTTCCGCCAATATTGTCAAGCTGTATTTTACCAAGGAATTTTGTTAAAGAACTTAGAAAGTTCTAGATACGAATAAATAAAATGAAGAGAAGTATAGAATCGAGGAGTTATGGTATTTCGTAAATGTGTTCTAGTATATCACTCATCTATGTTCTAAGATTGGCCTTTTTGCTTCTCAGTTATTTAATTTTTCAAGGAATTCAAACAAAAATTCACTGAAATATAAAATTTAATGCAATCACACTAATGAAGTTAAATATGTCTAGCACACTTTTGATGTAGAATCATAACTTTATTCTCTTTGTTAAATAATAATAATAATAATATTATAATGGTTTCAAGGGCAGAAAGGTTACGAAAAATGATATGACGTAATCTCCAGTTCCCAATCTGTTTCATGTAAAATATCAGTGACTCTTTCCAGAGTGTCTAGTAAATTAAAGTAGTTTTATAGTACTTTAACTGAAATTTGAATTTAAGAAGAACGCAGTTAAAGACAAAACGAACATTTAAAAATGTACTACAGTCTAATAACCCTAGAAGAGGAAATTTCTGAAATAAATGCATGAGAAACAAGCCTTTTTACTCTGGTATTCTGTTCGTATTTACTTTCCCAGTGTACCGTTCAAATCAATATGACCCGAAATTCAATTTTCAGAAATGTTGTAGTTTTAAAATTCATTTCTTTAGCCTATTCCCTATTAATCGTGAATCATTAATGATGAGGCACAATATCCATATTCCCACAATATCCCTATCTTGATGACATACTTGGCTAGTATACTGGGTATATATTGTTTGAATAGTAATCTACCTCAAAATGCCACTAACTGTTCATCCACAGTGACATTTTCAGCTGGATAGTATTATTTGGGAAGCACTTCTATCCATTTTTATCACATTTCACGCACGGGCGTTAGTTTGTCAGTGCGCTTTTCTAGACGTATGTATCTATTGTAAAAATGCAGCTCTAGACATATTGTACGAAACATCTCGAAGGACATTGTAACATGAAATATACTATGACAAGTTTCTGGATCCCATATGCTTTTTGTCGATTCTCCATGTGACTTATATTTTCCATTTAGCAATAACAACTCGAATTATGCTCGGAAGGAGAGATCATCTACATTTTCCCACTTCTTCCCATAAACATTTAGCCCTACAATATTGGTCATTTTTTATATGATTTTCGACACCTCTCTACCCTCTGCTCTGTGTGATCGTCAATGCCTCTCCTCTCTGTGAATTTTTACCTCCCCTATGCATTTATTAAGTGTATATATCCCTAATCTTTCATCGACTGAGTCCACCGCCACGTTTACAAAAGTGTGAGTCCATCCCCTCTCCCAGGCGTTTTAAAGTTATTTGTGCGTGTAAAGCCGATTTCATTACACACAGAGGGTAGAAAGGTACTAAATATAACATGGAATGCACTCACCAAATCTAACTTTTAACAGGAAATCTAATTTGTAACTGGAAAAACTTTTATAAAGATGTAAGGGAGTAACGGAATATCATTGCAGTTTATCCTGGGATCATATTGACCCGAACAGTACACGAGTAACACACATAAAAAATATTCAAAACCTATAAATAATGTAAAGAGATATTATGACAATTAAATACTTTTATATAGCAACAAAGTCACAGAATCTAGCACTGTTATCACTGATGGTTCATATTTTATACACCGATAAAATTTATTTCGGGTTAAATAGATCCGATTGAACACAATGGTTGAAGTATTTCAGATATATATTATCATATTGAAAAAAATATTTTCATTATTCATCACTTTGTTGGTTAAATAAATTATTAGTTTCACTCTTCATATACATTATTGTTCCGCTTATAGTTGCATTAAGATAATCCATGGGGAGTTATAAGTCTATTTAAATACAAACAGACGTCAGCTGTATTTATAATTCCCTTTATCTTTCTGACAAAAGGAATTTGAAATTCGTAATCAGGCATTAAATCGTTACTTCGGACCAGCATACTTAGTTCATGGCAATTCAGAGCTTCAAATCAATTGAATAAACAATTTAGAAGTTTACTTTAATGGTTTGCGATTTTAAAAGCTTATAAACAAGATTTAAGAAAACTTTATCAGCGTTAATTAAATGCAGAAAGAAATTAATGGATCTGGAGGGCATTAATTCAGTGATTGAAACATCTTTCGTTTTCAGATTTAACCGAAGTTCAAGTCTCTATTTGTTCAAGTCTCTATTTGACTTAGAAAATAAAGATTTCATATTAAGGGAAATTAGTTTCAAGCTTTGGAATTAAAGTAAATTAGGATTTACATCTAAAACGTTACCGTTTCAAAATCAACAATTTAACGGGCTTTGAAATAGGGGAAAACTATGGTATACAGATTTTCGACTCATCATAAAACTTGTTTACTCTATTTCTTCAAAATACACTCTGTCACAAAAAAATATATGTACCCAGAAGGAAACGAGCTACTATCACGAAACTTAACATGTATTAGTGTATGAGGAGATAAGCAAATGGTTACAAATTCAGAAGAGCAGAACGTTTTATTAATAAGATATGGCATGAAAAAGGTTACAAATCAGTAAGTAGTAAATCTACCTCTGTCAGCTATACAAGCCGAGATACGGCGTGGCATCAAATCAATGAGGTCACCTATGACATCCTGTGGAAGATCATGCCATAATCTTTGCAACTGGGCAGTTCATTCACCAGTATTTCGGGACGGCTGCAGTTGCCTTCCAAGCACGTCCCAGACGTGCTCTATTGGTGAGAGGTCTGATGACCTGGTAGGCCATGGGAGTAAGTCATATCCTTGAATACATTGTTGGGAGAGTCGCGCAGTATGTGGACGAGCGTTTTCTTGCTGATAAATGGCACCTGGGTGACTTGATAGCATAGGCAGTACAACTGGCGTTAAAATCTCGTCCACGTAACTGCGTGCGGTCAAAGTGCGTTGAAGGACGACTAGAGGTGATTGTTTGTCCCAACAAAGCACTCCCCACACTGTCACACCTTGTGTAATCGCCGTATGCCTCTCGACAACAAATGCGGAATCGTACCAATGGCCTGGCAGCCTGCACACGTGTATACGCTGGTCATCAGCATTGAGACTGAATTGGGATTCATCCCTGAAGATCACAAGCCTCCAGTCGGTCACATCCAGCTTGCTTGAGGTCGGCAAAAATCCAATCGACACTGACTATGCTGTGGGGTCAGTGGTAGGCGTCTTAATGGACGTCGACTCCTTATACTTGCGTCGGCCAGTCGTCTCTGAATGGTTTCCCTTGATACCATTGGATGTCTGGAAGGTGATAAATGGCGTCGAACCGATTCTAGAGACGGTGTTGGTGCGGACGCGGTCGCTCTTATGATTGCGCAATCTTTGCGCGCATTTGTGTTCCTGGGACGGCCTGACCTTCCGCGACAGTAGACTATCCCTTCCGTGATCGATTGTTGCCAATGCCGAGCAACTTCCATATCACTCCATCCGAGGTGGCGGCCAATACGCATGCTCGACCAACCTGCTTCTCTGAGGCCTACTATACGCCCCTTCTTAAAGTCCGACAATTGTTCGTACTGTCGCCGGTTACGTCTCAGAGGCATCTCTAGTCGCAATACCATTCATCCAAGTCGACAGATTTTTTTAATAACCCTATGGACCATAGGACCATAGGAACAATTGGCTAACTGTGTTGCCTAGGCCAACGCCTTCAAACACAGATATTTCAGAAGAATGTCAGCGGAGAGAGGAAGTACCACTGAAATGAGTATTGAAAGTTCGAAGAATAGCATCATCAGTTTAGAAAAATGCAGCACAAAAAGTGAAACAGAGAACCCTATGGCACGAGCAATCCTGCTTTTAAACTCTCCCATCTGCGCATCTCATATGCGCATAGTGCGTTTACCTTTGTCTCATTGGTGTCGAAATTTTAATCATTTGCATATCTCTTACCAGACTACATTCCTGCCAAGTTTCGCGATAGTAGATCGATTTCTTCTGGGTGCATATATTTTTTTATGACAGGGTGTATAATGATATAAAATTGTATGCACTAAAACTAATACATTTCGCTTTTACAAAACTTTTGAAAGGAATAGGTAACATTTGCATTCTGTATCAGAGTTTATGATTTCGAGTTAATGGGTACTGTTGTAGCAGTGATAATGGGTACTGCTATCATGAAAGTCTGGATTGTCTTTAAACTTCAGTACTTATCTATGTAGCTCTCCTGTAATATTAAATGAACGTAGTGCTCTCAAACCAAACATCTGGGCAGTATATGCCCATGATAGCTTATGATGACTACTTGGATTAGAGAGGCTGGTTTTGCAAACTTATTGTATCGTATGAACTAGTTGCAAAAGTGATTTCAAGTGGATCATGGGTTATGTTAGTACTGAAAATATGGTATATTTTATAATCTATCATCAAAATATAAGAATAATGCAAGGTTACATGGATATTATTAAATCAAATTACTGGTTATTTTAGAAATTAAGTCAATATAATATTCATTATTTGTAAATCCCTTTCCTAAATTTATAAATTTAAGAACAACATTACGTATTTCTTAGATTTACAATTTTATGCAAATTCAGAAAATGTCACAGGGGGACAACTGGTGGGCCACATGACTATATAATATTGTGCAGAATGCAGGATTATGCATTTCTCTCTAAAATGCTAATAAAAAGTGCTAAAGGAATGAAAGTTCTTTTCAATACAAATTATATCTTTTGTAAAAACCAAAATACAAAATCAAGTAGGTAAAAAAAAATATTTCTACTTTACTTTCGGCAAAAACGAAAAAAAATTATATGGTATCAATTTGGAATATTCTTTTAATATTTATATCCTTTTATAGCTACCAAAAAATAATTATTTTTTTGAGTCCTTTAGATAAAAAACTGTAGGCACGCATGATTATTTCAATTAACTTTTTCCGATAACTAAACGCATTTTTATGCTAATTCCCGCTAATAACTTTTTTTTTTTCAACTACTCAAGAAAAGAAATATTTGTGCGTTTTCTAAAGGCATCTTTTAAAACTGCTTTTCGTGTGCATTGTAGAAAAAATTATCATTTTTCCAATAATTATCTCCATAATGAGAAAAGAAATTGCCAAACAAACTTTGCGTGTGGAGCATTTATTTATCATATATCGTGGGAAGATGTTGAGGTCAAAGACCATATTAATATCATAAAATAATCCAGTATGGTATCTGTAAACTATATGTAGAAAGAGCACGGAAAGAGAAAAATAACCTTTTATATGCTGTAAAACAATAAGCATATTAATTATTACTATTATTTATTTTATTTATTCAACACAATAAATAATTAAACCCCAGACAACGAACCAACACAATAAATAAAGAAAATTTATTCATAATAGTGCAATCGCACTTTTGTTTTCCCAAAAAGAGTATTCAGTTACCAAAAAAAAATCTTGCTAATAAACATTTCAGGAACACCATTTGTTAAATAATGTATCGTGTGTAAAACCTATAAACACTGAATTTTATTTCATGTTTCAAGATTTTTTTTTACAGTGTTGCAATTACTGAGCAAAACATTACGAATAATGCTTATTCAAGCTACATGTTTGTACACTAAAATATTATCTGAGCAATTCGTTTAAAGGAATTGTTAAAATACGACTAAATCAGAAAACTATCACCAAAATAAAAACCATCTACTTTTCAAATAATCGAAATTTTCTCTTCGATTCATTAACACAAACTCTTTAAAGTTAAGATTCTAGGGTTCAAAAGGTTTTCTGACTAAGAAACATACAGAGTGCAATTTTCGAGCAAAACATTAAGAATAATTAATTCTGATTAAAACTACAGATTTGTGCACCGAAACTTATCTGAGCTATTCCTTTGCGTTGAAAGGAATTGTTAAAATATGGATAAATCAGAATACTATCACCAAATAAAAACTGTCTAATCTATATTTATAAAGTAACAGAAGGGTTTGTCGAGATCATGTGAGCATAACGCGACCCGGTTGACCCATCAAAAAAAATGGCCGACAATCTATATTAATCAGTGTATTTTTTTTCTCATGAAAGTACATAAATGTTACATATTTGGAAAGAGCTTCGAAAACTGATAACTTTTTCTGCGTACACTTATTCTGTTAATTCAATAGTTTTAGAGATATTTGGATTCTAATGAAGCGTCATCGCTCTTTGACGATGTAAACAAAGAGTGATTCATTCACAGCGTGATTCTCACTAAAAAATCAATCACTGAAATTAAATGTTTCACCGTGTCTAATTTCTTATTCCTTTCCTATAATTTTTAATTTTCAAATAAAAAGAATTTTCTCTTTATTCGGTTAAATCAAAACTCTTTAAGGTTAAGCTTTTTAGGGTTAAAAGTGCTTTCTTTTCGCAATCATGTTTTAACCGAGAAACAATCTCATAATTTAAGCCTTAAAGGTGCTTAATAGTTATTGCCCTTGACCTATTTTTTAATAAACGTAAAGTTATTTGCACATTTTAAGTGCCGAGAGGTCATCTGCGTCCCACCATTTTATAATGTTTTAATAATTTCGGCCTGCAGCATTAGGGAATGCTCCGGGAAAATATACCTAGATATTTTCCAGGTCAAGAATGATATCAACTCGAAAAAGAATGTTACCGCATAGCAAATTATTCAGGTATTCGAAAGCCAACGGGGTTTTAGCGAGGTGAAGTCATCTGAGACAGCATTTCGCTATTTTGCTATTTGATGGTTGTTTTTTGTTTCGACTAATAGAGAATTCCTCTGTCGCTAAGTATACGATCAGATTAAGAGGATGTGTAGGGGTCCTAAAATATTTATTTCTTTCGTCCTCGCCGTCGCAGTGCTCAAACGCTCTGTTACACATGTCAGAATATAACTCGCGATAAACCGGCAACATCCGTTAGAAAGATTAAAACAAATCGTAAGTTTAGTATTTATGCCGATGTTGTTACATTTTTACAGTACGAAACTCATTACGAGCGTATTCCCTCCATTGCATTGTTCCGGCGATTAAGCTTAATTGCCGGACGTTTTTTGGAAAGAGATATATACATTGTAATCTCGGTTCTTTTTCTCCGATTCAAAATAATTTGACTGATCATATATTGTATATAAGTAAAGAGATTTTCCATGCCAGATAAAAATGATCGGATTAAGGGAATCCGTTGGACGCCTTCAATATTCCTTTATCTCGGTTTCGCTACCTCCGTTCTCAGTTGCACATATGCACGCGATATTCAAAGAAAATTACTAAAAACTTTAAATGCCAATAAAATGAATCATAAGCCCAATAATTATTCTGTGTTTGTTAAACTGGGTGTTATCGAACTCATTTAGAGCGAATTCGAGTGATCGACAGGTGCCGAAACATACCGTTATATTTTGGAGATATTCCATAAAAACTATGAGTATACGTCGTCCCAAAAATTAAGAAATATAGGAACAGCAAAAAATATGCTATTATTTTTCAAAATACATGACATCAGATGATATGCAATTATTCCACGGTTCAGTTGATATTTCAAAGCATATGGTGAAGACATTTTGTGGAATCTGCTTCAGTGAACCCTGTAAAGCAAAAATAACGTTAGCATCTGTAATCAATTTCTTCCACGGAGATTCTCCTTCACCGGAAACAACCAGAAATCGCATGATGTGAAGTCTAGACTACTCATGCACAACTTACGGTTCGCGGGCCTCATGCGGTCCACCATAGACCCTCTGCGGCTTTTTCTGAACTTGCATAAAAATATAAATCTAAGAAATACAGAAAATTATTTTTAAATTTATAATTTTACGAAAGTAATTTAAAAGTAATTAATGTTATATTTACTTCATTTCTAAATCAACCAGTGATATATTTATTTTTTACATGAAAATTTTTTTCGCTTTCATATTTGTCCTATTTTTTTCCAGCCGGCAGCAGCTTTCCATAAAGTAATATAGCCCTCATCACATATTGAATAACGCAAGTCTGGTCTAGACAGTAAAGAGGCAATGGCATGGTTTTAATATTGCATTTTGTAAGATATTGCTGAATAATACAATTTTTATCACAAAACGCATTTGATTTCTTAACTCTGAATTACTGTCCTCCTTTTCTGTATGCAAAATGAAAGCATTTTTTAAACAACCGCTAAATGACGAAAACCGAATCGTCGCTACAGATTCTTTTTTTCAATTCAGAAAGACTTCTGCAGTTTCATTTTTCAATTCAACTTGAGAAAAAATACTCTCAGCTTTTATAGGATCCACTTTATATATATAAGGGAGTAACTTTTGATATATAGGCAGAAACCATTGGAAGCTAATAAAATAAATAACATGAAATCTATGTATAACATGTTGTTGTTGTTGTTACATATGGCCGACTGGAACTTAATCCATACAAGTCTGGCCACTCACCCAACATACAAAAAATACAAAATCACAGGACAACAAAAAAGAAAACATAAGATACGATAAAAAAAACGAGCAAAAGGCCTTTAAATCAAATAAAAACATTAAAGTTTTAGGACAAAAAGTTAAAGAGCCAGAAGCACAATAATTGAAGACCGTGAGATCAGGACATAAGTTCCCTGTACCTCCAATAGAGAGCACACAAATCACCACTCTGCCGTAAGTTCAAGTCTAGATTCGAGTAAACAAGTAGGTGAGCTTTATTCATATATTCATTCTCACATAAGGTGCATAATCTGGAACTCATAATCCCTATTTTGGCTAGATGTTCAGCCAGACAGTCTTGCTCTGTTCTTAGTCTAAAATTGGCCACGGATTCTTTACGTGTTTTATGATAAATTTTATACAGTCATCCACAATAGACCACAATAGACAAATATAATCCTTTTCCATTGGAAATGGACGATAATTCACTAATGTATGACGGCATAATATTGTCTCGAATAATTCGCCTAAAGGAGACAAGAGGGATAAAACACTGCCCAGGGTATTCTTCTGTCCCTTTTTTGGCCAATAAATCCGCCCTTTCATTACCATCTATGCCTACATGTGAAGGTTTCCACAGAAAAGTAATAAATTTACTAGAGTAATCTAGAATCTCCTAGTATAACAGCTTACCTAGGTATAACGTTTTAGGAATCATTTTGAAACCATGTTGTTCCACACTGACATAGGGGGAATAATAACGACATGAATATACCAGGAATTAAGCTCAATTGTCTGAGGATAGACAAATGTACGGGTAGATTACTCAAGTTCTCTTTTTCTGATTCCCAAGAAATTATAGAAATTAATTTTAAAATTTTACAAAGAGGAATTTCATGCTGCAAAAATCCCTTCGGATTTATTAAGGCTTTCAAGGAGTTAAAATCTCCTATCGACGGATATCATCGCATTCGCGGTTTATCGCACAGTTATACACAAAGCGAATACCCCGAGGTATATCAAATAGAATCTTTGAAAATTAATAAAATGAATCCTAAGTACAATATTTAAGCTGTCGTTGTTTAATTACACCGTGTTAAGCTGTTTAGGAGCGAATTACAGCGATAGCTAGATTCCGATAATTAGACTTAAATATCGGAGAATGAGGACGGAGATATGCGGCTTTAACTCCAGTTCTTTTCCTGCGATTAAAATGAAGTTGCCGAATTATGTTTCAATATCCGTTAACAGTATTTCCAAGCCGCAAACACCCAATCAGATTAGAGGAAGTTGTTTGAAGCCTACAAAGTATCGATCACCCGTTTCCGCCGTCTCAGTGCTAAAACAGAGTTAAAGTTTAAGCGAATAACTCACTTTATAAAGGTGAAATCTACCAGAAAACTTATAAATCAATAAATTTAAAACTATGTATAATATTTATGCGGTAATTTCCAAATCGAGCGGTTTTAACCTGATTTACAGCGAATTCCACCTATTCGTAAGTTTCGACAAATAAACTTAATTTTCCGGGAATAGCAGTGGATACATGAGGTTGTAACTACGGGTCTTCCCTTCGGTTTGAAAGAAAATGTGAAAATATGTTTAAAGTTTTGTAAAGAGAATCTCCATAAAGGAAAACCCAATCCGATTCACGGGAGGCACTTGAGGCCTGTTATATTTCTCCTATAGCCCGTTCTAACCATCTCCGTGCTAAAACGCACTAGCTATAAATCGCGATATTCCCCGAGAAGCCATTAAAACTTTTAAAATGAATTATATGAATCCTTATTATAATATCTATGCCGCCGTTGGTATATCTTACAGTGTTAAACTGATTTAGAGGGAATTCCAGCAATAGCTAGATTTCCAAGATTAAGCATTATTGTGGAGAGATAGAGGAAAATACGAGGTACGATCCAAAAGTTCGGGGAATGCAGTGATCTATGACAGCAAAAGCATGTATTTGAAGTGACAGCGTATGGAATGGATTCTACCGAACAACCCTTACGTGTTCAGGTTGGTTTCGGCCATGTCAAGTGATTTATACGCGCGCGCTACTGTTTTCTTCCGGAGATAGATACCTTTGTTCTGCGACGTAATAAAAGTGGTTTTTGAAGAACATCGCTGCAACATTAAATTTTGTCAACGTTCAGGTAAAACACCAACGGAGACTCTAAAAATGCTGCGAAAGGTGTACGGTGATTCCACCATGGTGATGAAACAGGTGATGAAACGTGATGTTATTTATTTGATATCCAATCAAAAGTGCTTCTTCAACATGGAAATCACCCTCCTCACCGCGATTGCAGAAATTCGGTCAGGATCGGAGCAAAGGGAAAGTCATGATAGAGGTAATTTTTTTATTCTCAAAGAATTGTCATTCAGAATTTATATCCAAAGGCAGAACAGTAAACAAGGAGAGATATGTAGACAATTTACGTAGTTTGAGGTAATTCAGTCGTCGTAATCTGCTGCAGATCACGACGATGGCTAAGGGGAGACTGGTACATTCTGCATGTCAACGCACCTGCACATCGGTCCCAACTTGTCACACCATTTCTCGCCAAAACTCACATGAATGTGCTTCCACACCCTGCCTATTCACCGGACTTAGCCCTGTATGATTTTTATTTGTTTCCATCAATGAAAAACATTTTGAAGGGACGCCGTTTTGTGTCAGCAGATGAGGTGAGAGTAGCATCGCAGGAGGCCTTACAGGAGGTTTCAAAAAATGGCTTCCAGCAGTGCTTCCAGAAGGTATACGAGCGCTAGCAAAAGTGTATCGTCGCCCAAGGTGATTAATTTGAATCTGGTTGTGCATCGGCAATATAAACTTTTTCAGTTTAGGACTTCTACGCCAATTCCCCGAACTTTTGGATCGTACTACGTATATGCAGCTGTAACTCCGGTTCTTTGATAACGATTTAAAATAAATTGCGGTAATAAGTTTAATTTTTTGTAAACTGAATATCCATGCCACAAGAACCCTTTCCGACTTGGTGGAGTCTTCAATTATCCTATTTGCCGTCTCACTGCTAAAATGCGCTTTTAGACATACAAGAGAAAAACTGGAGTTGTACCAACTACATGCATTAGAAACTTTGAAAATTACCTAAATAAATCACAATTATAATATTTATGCCATCGTTTTCATATCTTACTGTATTAAACCAGGAGAGGGTAATTTTTTTGGCCTGGGGGCCACTTTGTGTAAGCGGAGGATAGCGGAGGGCCGCACCTTTTAAAATTATTGCATTTATTAGTTAACTTTGCTATTCAGAAAAGGTATAAATTGTATCATAAAAGTCAATAAATGTAAATTAAATTAAATATTGGCAGTTTTTCTGGCTGTCTTGGACTTTTTGGCAGTCTTTGGCTGTTTTTAGGGCTGTCCGGATTTTTCTGGATGCCTTGGCGGCCACAAAAAAAAATCGTAGCGAGCATCTATTTGGCCACCCCTGGGTTAAACTGATTTTTAACGAATTCCAGAAATAACTAGCTTCCGACAATTAAGCTTAATCGTTGGGTGATAGTAAATACAGGGTTTAACTCTAGTATTTTTTATGCGAATCTTAGGAAATTTCCAAAATATGTTTAAGTTTTCGCAAAGACAATTGTTCATAGCTCAAAAACCTTATCAGATTAAGCGGATGTGCTTGAAGCTTTCAACTCACCTTATCGGCCGTTCCAGCCGTGTCTGTTCTAAAGCACACTATTGAACATGTAAGGGAATAATGCTTGATACATGGGTGCTAACTCACTAGAAAATTTAAAAGGGAATAAACTTAAAATTGTGTACAATATGTATGCAGTAGTTGCTTTTAGTATACATTTAAGGGGATGGTGGATATTACAAAGCGATTTTTAAAATTTTTACCTCAGAGATATAAAATTTTGCATATATATTCATTAAAGTATAACTATATCAAACACCTTATAAAATTTTATAAATATATATTTTAAAATTTATATTTTAATAATTACAATATTAAAAGAAATTTTTATATACCATGTTTTTAAATTTTCTGTTGAATCATATAAACTTGACAGTTCTATGTATTAATAAATACTTTTTAAGAAATTTTTTAATAAATTATCCCATCAACTTGAAAGAAAATGAAGTTAATCGGAAGTTGCGTTTAACTTTTCGTTCCCGTCCCGTCGGTAGATGGCTGCACCAGTCTACAAAACAAAATTAACACTTAAATTGAATTCAATTCTACTTAAAGATGGCTAAAAGTATTAAAATAATGCATTGTCATCGTGTTCTGAGCTATTCTTAAAGTTTTCAAATGTCTGGCTAGTCGGGAAGTTAGTTAAAAATCGATTGCAAGTTTTGTACGGGAGAAACACATACGCAAACAAACAAACAAGAAAGCGAGTTAATATAAACATGGTAAAAATTGAAATTATTATTACTTTTTTTTAAAATGCTCCTTGCGATCTAATTTTTAACTTCTCCCCATATTTTTGCATTTATATTGCTCATAAATACATTTTGAATAGTGTTAGGTATTAGTTTTTGCTTTCGTTGAATAGTTATTATTTAAGAAATATTTTGATGCTTGTACGCTGAATTTTCGGGATTTTTTTTAACTTTTCTACACTTAAGTTAAACTTTGATAATCTGAATGATGTCGAAACCTGAAATGGATACATAACATTATTTTAATGTATAAAAGGAGTCTTTATTATAAATATTATAAAATTTTGTAAAAAGTATGACGCAAGGAGCTTTTCAAATATTTGCAAATCTGGAAATTACTTATTTTGAGAAAAAGCCATTTAAAAGATGATTTTTCATCAACCTTTAATATTTAATTTTCTAAAGCCACCAAGTTTTCATTTTACTTTTCACTACTTATTTTAAATGCATTTTATTCCAATATTTACGTATTTTTAAAATATTAATATACCAAAAAAATTCCATTTTTGTTCGATTTCGGGTAATATGAAAGTCCGCCATCCCCAAATTTGATTTAGAACGAATTTCAGTGACCAACAGCTTTCGACAATTAAGATTAATTGTCGGATGATAGTGGCAGCTATATGCGGCTGTAACACCGGTTCTTTTTGTCGATTGCTAAGAAATTGCTAGAATAAGTTTAAAAATTTTTAAGGAAAATTTGCATGCAGTGAAAGTCCCTTCGAATTTCTTGGAGGTGTTCGAGAACTTCAAAACTATCGAGGATTTTTACCCGTTGGTGTCTTCCGTGCTGAAACGAAACATTATACATACAAGGGAATGTTCAAACTTATACCGACAATGTAACAGGAAACTTATACAATGTAACTTCCACTCTGGGTATACTGGATATCTACACTAGAAACTTTGAAAATGAATAAAATAATTCCTAATAATATTTTTAACACCTTTCTTATATTTTGCATTGTGCATTTAATGTAGGGTGAATTACAGTTATTGATAGTTTCCGACAACTAAATTAATTAATGGGAGGAAAGTGGCGTATATATGAGGATGTTATTTTTTTTTCCGATGCAAAAGTCGTTGCAAGAAATATATGAGGTATTCTTAAAGAGAATTCACATTCTACAAAAATTCCTTCGGATTTATTGGAGGTGTCTGAGGTCTCCAATTCATCTATCAACTATTTTCCATGCTAAAACTCACCGGTATACTTAGCCGAATAACTTTCGACATATCAGATATGCACTAGAAACTACCACCGTCGCTAAGCACTAGTAAGTTTGGAAAGGAATAGAATAAGTGCTAGAAATAATTTTTATGTTACCTTTGTATATCTTGCTGCTTTAAAATGCATTTTGAGCGAATTCCAGGGATACCTAGGTTCTACAAACTATGCTTAAATGTCAGAGGATAGAGCCGGAGATGTGATACGCTGGAGAATGTGAAGTATGCTATTTATTGGGTTTGAAGTTGGTGACAGCATATATGAAGTGAATGTCCAACTATAGTTATATTACATATGGGGTATGGTGAAATGTACTGGCGCAGTCTCGAGAGCGAATAGATTGCGGTCTCCCCCAGAATCCTCCTCTCACAGAATTATGAAGGAGAAATCTATTGTAATTAATAATCTGTGATATTGTAATATGTAATAGGAACTATCCTTTGAAGATGGTATGAAGTTGCTCCACTAGCTGGAACCCAGACTGCATTAGAAGGGAAGGAAACTATTAAAGATGTCTATGTACTTTTAAAATACACACCTGTTACTTTTTGTATTACAGTAATTAAACATAGATATGACGGATTTTTTTAACAGTGTACAGTATCACCCAATACAATGTAACTTAAACATCCAAACAAGTTAATAATGTCGTCATAAACAGTTACAATAATATAGATATCAATTCACATACTTCAGTAATGGAACTACCACATTTTATTTTCATGTTATGTGGGAATTAAAAAAAAACTAAAATGAGTTGTTTTCTCTCCATAATGATAAAATGTTACGCAACGCAACAGTGAAAAGGAAATAACAAATAAACTTTTTGTCGTTCTCGAATAAAGAAATGCCGTTGATTCTCATATCAGGACAGATTTTTGTGTTTCGCATTCTCTAGTGAAAGATATGAGTGGGAACTCAGTATTAAGAACTATTTTATTTCTTACGCTACTTATATAATATCAGCAAGATACAACTCTTAACCACTAGAGAAAACAGAAGATCAATATAATTGCCAGGATCTTTCGATTAGTTGTGTATTCTAGACGATAAAATGAAGCACTAAAAATTATCTGATTAAACAGCTTGAAATAAGGTTGTTGATACTGTTTCACGATAATTATTTCGAATTCCCCAACAATTTATCGAAGTTGTACATTCTGTTACTAATATTTAAAATTCAGAATCTTCACTAACAATTTACCCAATGCGGCCCACCCCACGCTATTGTTGATTATTAGAGATATTGCGCTGAATTATTATTAAGGCTTACTCGTGGCAAATTTAAGGTTATTTGATCGTTATTTTATAATTTTTGAATTAGCATAAATTTTTCCAATGTACGCCTCCGGCACCTCCACGTGGTGGGCCCTGGGGGCTAGCCGAACGGTTAGTTGCTAACGCCGGAGGAGCGTGGGTACCAGTAGGTAGAGAAGAAAATGGAGGAGAAGAAAATGGAGTAGTTACGTGAGCTCACTGAGGAATTAGTTGAGCTGAAGCATCAGAGACTGATCAATGCTATCAGCACTTCCAAGTTAATTGTGGAAGTTAAAAGGCAAATAAATGATGATATTGGGGAGCTCGTCAGCTCAATTACGGACCAGCAAAAAGTTATTCAATATTTAAAAGGCAAGATAAGCGTCCTTGAAAGAAAGGATGATAAGACTTATGCTGAAGCAGTTAAGAGGAAGACTGATGAGAGGAAAAAGCAGGTGAAGAAAACAAACAGAGAGGTGAGAATGAATGACCAATGAATAAGCAAGAATCTGAGGTAACCAAGAGAGTAATTAAAGAGAATATAAAACCAGAAAAATTGGGAATAGAAATAATGAAATGTAAAATGATCGGAAGAGATGAAATAGCGGTTGAAACTGAGACGAAAATGAGAGAGAAATGTATTGTAGTTTATGATGTTGAGGAAAAATACGAAAGAGATGAAATGATAGAGTTACTAAAAAAGCAGAATACTGAACTGGAAAATGATGAAATTGAGGTTAAGACCAATTTTAAGACGAAAAGAGTACTGTTTTACTGGATACTGAGAAACAAGGGAGAGACTTATAGGAAGATTGCGAACAGTACGAGACTTAAAGTGGGATGGAAATACTGCCCATGAAAGGATTACAGAAAATCAACAATCTGTTATAAGTGCTGGGGGTTTGGCCACGTTGCCAAACACTGTAGGAACAATAAGACATGCAAAGTCTGCGCTGAAGAACGCCATGAGGGACAACCCTGTAAAAGTGAACCCGTTTGTACTTATTGTCAGAAATTTAGGCTAGTCGACAGGACAAGAGATTGACAGGAAAATAGATTGGCGTAAAGCATCTACGCACGGATCAAGTCTACAGTAGATATAAAGCAGAAGTAGAGAAAATTATGAGAACAACAGACTAAGAACTGGGACTCATCCTCCCTCCGCTGATGATGTTTGAACTTTAAGTTGATTGTTAATATTTATATAGAGTTTAAAATTTATGTTCTCACTGCTCAAGTTGAGCAGTCTGATTGGTGTGTTTGTTGCTACTGTACAAGTGGTGCAGTCTTCTGTTCATATTATTGTAAAGTTAAGCAATAAAATTGATATGCGATGTATTTCGCACGAATGGTGTATGTGGAACTGAATAGTTTTAAATTTGAATAGTTATGGCTCTGGTTCTTGGATGTTACTGCTCGTGAGACCACTAAGCGGATGGTGTCAAGTGGCATTGACAGGACATAGATGGAGCAGTGAAGATGGAGAAGTGCCCCGCTGATGCGGGGTGGGGATAATGGCCAGTGATTGGACCTGTAGATCTGGAGTCGAGCGGGTTGCGGCAATGGCGACCGGACGTCAGTAGATAAATTTTTGGTTTTGTTTCTCGAATCCTTATCCAATGCTGATTTAAAATGGGTAATTCTTTTGTTAGGAAAATGAATCTGAAAGGGCTACATAAACTTCGGTTTATAGGACTTAGTTTACTTGTATTACTTTCCGACATTCATGCTACCGTTTTAGACTGACGTAGAACTTGTTAACTAACAGCTAATGGCGTTACGGAAACTTTGACGTCATACATCAGAGAAAAGGGGTTTTTCATTTGTTTTCCCCCATGGTTTATTATTTTCCTTTTCAGTGTATTTTATACAAATATGTTAATTTTATCTTACTTGCTTAAATAAATACCGCTCGAATTAGAGAAAAGGTGCCCCTGGCAGCATACACAGTCGGACTCACAAGTTAGTGAGATTCGTGTGTTAGAAGTCTGTGTGTGAGATTATTTTGGTTATACAAATTTTCTAAGTTTATACGTTTAACGCTCCTGGAGTGAGTTTGTTAAAAATTAGTTTTTTTGATTACTTTTAATATTTTTAACGTTTATTAAGGTTCTGAACAAACTTTGTGTTTTTACTTTAAATCTGACATATTTATGAACACACCCCATGCCAGACAACTGCAGAGTCTGATATATTGCCACTCTCCGTGACATTTTTAAAGATAAGGAAATTCTTTTTATCTATAAAGATGCTCATTAATGTATTGAAAAATAAGTGTATTGAAAGATGCTTAAAGATGTTTGTTCTGCTTACAGTTCGTTACGCAAAATGTATGATCACTGATCCAGTCTGACTAAACGGCGGATTTAAAGCATGAGTGGATATTTATAAAAATATGAATGAAATGTACCGACGCCAGATCAACAATGAAGCGTTGCGTAATTTCTTTAAAGCATATTCAAATCATAAAGGGTGCAGGAGGATAAATTGGATTTTATTCAAACTCCATTCACAGTATATTTTCTCCTGGTCTTTTGGTTTCAGTTCTCTGTCGCATGATTAAACAAAATTTCAGTGAGCGTGGTAGCCCGGTTGGCAAGAGCAGCGGGCCAGTGATCTAAACGTCCCTGGTTCGATGCTCGTGGCTGCAAATCTACCACCGTGTTCACTAATGGTGGCCGGGGCACGTAAAATAGGGCGTGGCTACAATGTCCTCCAAGTTCTCAAATTTACCTCTGGAGGTGCGGGGTCAAGTGTTCCGGTCTCGTCACTTGACTCCGTTCAAAATTACGGGACCGGTCATTTAGCCAAGTCGGACTCCGACCCTTATGGTGCTATTAAAAACCGGAGCCGCACCTTCATCGCCCATAGCCTTCGGGACTTGACCTGATGCTACATGTCGGTCAAGGGGCATAAGCAACAACAACAACAAAGTTTCAATGTTAAGTTCTTATAGGCATTTTCATGAGTTGAGGAGTTCCTTGTTAAATTCTGCTTCTAGTGATTTTCAGGAGTTGTTTCGCAATTGACAAATCTGTTTAGTTCTCATTCTCTGTTAAAGACCAACGCGAAGTACCTTTTCCTACATATTTTATTTATTTTGCATCTATGATATTCTTTGTTTCCACGAGGAACATTAGGTAAAGTACAATAATCATTCTTTTAATTTAAAGTGGTCAGTCACCACTACAAATCAAAAGAAGGATTATTGGGTGTTTGCTAGTTGCAACGTTTGAAGTGCGATTTCTTTTCTAATAATTTATATTACACCGGTAAACTATTCTGGTGATGCGTTTCTTCCAATTTATTCCCCTCAATCTTACATCTCCAAAAAAAAAGCATTCATTAAAAAGCATTACTTAACACAGAAATCATCCTAATACTACAGAAATTAATACCTTTTAATTTCGAGTGTTAATAGAGTAGTCACTGACCCATTATTTGGGTGATGTTTTTTCTATCGGTAGATAGCTTCCATGGTTCATGTCTGGTGAAAAATGCATATATTTCGTGAAAAAAGGGTTTAGCTTATGATGAAAGTCATACAGATTGGTTTTATAAATTTTCAGAGAAACTATAATTTTGTACGACATATTTCGACATGTCTTTAAGATATCCCATTGACAAATTAAAGTTCTATCTTGTTTCCAGCAAAGCACTCTTAAAGAAATATTGGATATTGAGAAAAAGCTAAAGATAACTTTTCAATTAATGATAGCTGCAGATAACTTCGATATAAGTATTTTCCTTTGAAATATTCAAATTTTATTCAATATTTTAAGTGATTACTTTCTCGAATATATACAAGATTTCTTTTCGAGGAAATAATCTTCTAGTTGCTACATAATATTTCTCGAGAAAAATTCACAAAAGTTCATAGATACGTAATAGCGAAGAACTTTGAACAAGCTGCCAATGTACTAACAATATTAGTGATCAATTTAGCGTGTCGAAAGAGAAAAAAAAATTAGAAATTTGCGATGCTGAATTAATTGGTAAAGACGGATGGGAAAAAGTTCATTAATTTGTTCAATCTAAATGCTTTTAAGTATTAAGTTAGATCAATAAAATAATAAAAAATATCGCGAGATTTTTACTTTAAATATTTATTTTCCATAGATAAAGTGCTCAGTATTTTGAAACGTGTCATGCTCAGTTCTGTCTTGTTTAATTAAAGCATATTCCTTTCCAACAAGATAAAGTTTTATTGCTTAAAGTTTTATATTAAATAACTACCTTTAAAAACTTTCTAGGTTAAGTAATACGTTCGTATAAAGCTTAATTTAACTCTGAAAAGGAATTTCTCAGGTCCTACAATTGCCAATATATTTTAATTGTCATGTTTTTAATACACATCTGACACAGATTGCTAAATTTTTTTATTTGTTGTGAAAATAAATTAGAAAAATAGTCTTTGAAAATTACGTTAATGGGTTTCGTATGGCTCATATGTAAACTCATAGCTGACAAGCTAATAATTTGAAGGAAGTAAAATATTTTCTTGTTCATGAAATTGGTTGATATTTTAACTAACATGGAAGAAAATATTTCATTCTATTATCAACCTAGTTTTGCAGTGTTGTTAAAAAATTGAATACAACACTGTATATGAGAGCATGGAAGTCAAAGCTAACTAGTGGAAATGTAGTTTTCTTTATACATTAAATCGAAAAAGTTATATGGAAATTTTATAAAAACAAGCTGAAAATTAAACAGAGAAGGAAAGCTATTTATTTGATACGAAAAGAAAAACCACAGAAAGAAATTACCCTAGGTTTAATGAGATATTATGCCTCTCCAACGGTCTTTCCAATTAAAGATAATTATTACCCTCAATCATAGGGATTTTCTGAAATTTATGAGATGATTTAGGTAATTGCAATATCTTATTTAACGATGTTTCACGAACCTGATGCATTTAACGAGCCTTGCTTTTCTTTCATATTTCCCCAAGTATTTATAACAAATTAAAAAGGAAAAATGTGATAGTTTATTTGAATCGGAATATTAAATGTCTGAAAGAACAAATATTCCCTACAAAAGATATCATATAATTTGTAATAGTACTAAACTAATATCTAACAATAGAAATAATGTAATTTAACCAGGATGAAGGAATATATGTATTTATAATAAGGTGCTTTTTTAGTACCATCATAGTAATATAATCATACAAGTATAAAATTAAGGGATTATTTTCACAGCCATTGTCTCTAATAAGAGATGTACATTCCGTTCTTGAATCTGAAAACTTTTTATGTCTTTAATTAATGTGTTATTAAAATAAAAGTTAATTTATGTCATAAAGTAATGTTTACAACCAAGAACAAACGCAAAAAATATTTTAATTTCCTTTTAAGGGGGTCCGGGACACATTTAAATAAATATATATATATATATATATATATATATATATATATATATATATATATATATATTGTGAAGATTCCGTGATTCTCCCAATAGAGTAAAACCCTCTCATTTAATTCACGTTTCCAGCAGAAGGCTCAAGAATGTAGTGTCCAGAGGCCAAAGCGGCTGAACAACAAAATCGGGCTAGACAAAGAGTGCCGACAATACCAGAATAGACGCAAGGCGCCAGTAGGTATGAGGTTTAAGACATAAAATTGAAAGGAAATTGGTTCCGCTCCGTCCCTTGATGGATGATGATCGGGGAAAATTAATCGTCTGAAGCTTCAGCTGATATGATGGCGAGGGAAGTGGCCCACCAATCGGATCTCCAGAAAGTGATGTCACTTTAAAGGGCACCAATTAAAACCCTTTTAAATTTCCGGCGTTCGCATCGTCAAAAATTAAAAGTTGCGTCGCTGTCAAATATTAATATTCAGACAGCTCCTAGACCTGCGTCTAGAAGGCAGCTACTCCGGCATGCAGCCATGATTAAGAGATTCTAAGTCCTTTTGATAGGCAACGCATTTCGACATTCTGTCGATCGCTTCAAGACGAAGCGATTTTATGGAAATAATTTTTTAAGTCCTTAAGATAGGCAAAGCTTTTCTTGACTAATTGTCGACTTGATTCCAGAAAGAACTGTTATAGCTATTGGAGATAGCCTTTCTTTAGATCCCAGGCGGATCTGGTCGTTATTTCATTCGGTCGTTATATTATTCAGCGGTGTAAGTGACTTCTAGCAGAAGTGATTGCTGCGCGTCCAACTGAGCTTCCGAGTGAGAAGCAATAGAACACTAGTGTTTAATCTGTGTTTGAATAGCGACTTCTAGACTTCTAATATAGACTGATGTTCTGTAGCTGAACTTGCTTTCCCGCTTGTCGTTTAGAGGGCATAATCTACTGCATTCATAACAGCATTTCATCGAATTCATCTCATCTGTGAATATATATATATACACTGCTGGCCACTGTAAATGCAACACCCTGAAGGAAACATGGAAATATCTTGAAATTTACAACATGCATTAGCGGAGGTAAGATATGCAAATGATTAGAATTTCAGCGCAGACGCACATCACGCGCGCCTGTGGCGCCACTTCAAAGCGCTATTTAAGGCTTGGAGATTTCGACGATTTCAAGTTCGGCAATTGTGTTTTTCTTGTGGTTTTTTCAAAAAAACGATCAATTATGCCTCGTCGAAAACAGCGATCATCTTTTGATCAAGTATCCGAGTTCGACAGAGGAAGGATAGTGGCCTACCGAGATTGTAGATTATCTTTCAGGGAAATCGGTGGTCGTGTTGGACGAAACCAAACAACTGTAATGCGGATATGTGATCGTTGGATGCAGGAGGGTACGACGGACCGGCGTGTTCGATAGCATCCACCTCAGCGCACCACTTTACGTTATGACAGGCAAATTGTGTGCATGGCAGTGACGGATCGCTCAGTCACATCACGAAACATAGCACAACATATGCAGTCTGTAACGCATCATCCAGTGTCTGCGCGTACCATTCGACGCTGTTTACAGCAGAGTGGTCTGTCCGCAAGACGTCCATTGCTTTGTCTACCCTTGACGCAGAACCACAGACGTCTCCGCCGCCAATGGTGCGATGGCAGAAGGATGTGGACGGCAGAATGGAATGAAATTGTCTTTACTGACGAGTCACGCTTCTGTCTGCAACACCACGATGGTCGCATTCGAGTCTGGAGACACCGTGAAGAGAGGATGCTGAACAGCTGCGTTATGCACCGCCACACTGGTCCTGCACCGGGTATTATGGTATGGGGCGGTATTGGATATCACTCTCGCACACCTCTAGTACGCATTGTCGGTATTTTAAACAGCCAGCGCTACATCTCCGAGGTGTTGGAGCCAGTTGTCCTTCCTTACCTTCAGGGCTTGCCCACAGCCATATTTCAACAGGATAATGCGCGACCATACGTGGCACGCATTGTCCAACGGTTCTTCGTCAATCGCCAGATTGAATTGCTTCCCTGGCCGCCTCGCTCTCCGGATCTTTCGCCGATAGAAAACATGTGGTCCATGGTTGCTCTACGATTGACCCAGATTCCATCCCCAGCTGCCACAGCAGAACAACTTTGGTAACGAGTGGAAGCTGCTTGGTCTGCTGTACCCCAAGAACTCATCCAAAGTCTCTTTGAATCAATGCCGAGGCGTGTGGCAGCGGTGATCTCCAACAATGGCGGCTACTCTGGCTACTGATTTTGGCAGGAACCACACTTCACAGAAGTCTATAAATTTAATCATTTGATACTTGGTCAACATGTTATCTACAAAATAAATTTTGTTGTGATATCTTTTGTCTTTCTTGGTGTTGCAATTTGGGTGGCCAGCAGTGTATATACATATATATATATACATATATAAACACAATATATATATATATATATATATATATATATATATATATATATATACCGGGTGGCCATAGTTAAACTGACAGTGCTCACAGTGTTCTGTAGCGCGATCTATTTGCGAGAATGACGCCACATTTTGTAGAAAGATTAAACAAGACGGGGGACGAAGGATTCCGCGAAAAAATAAATTAGTTCCAAAAGTCACCGCTAGGGGAATATTTGGCGCTTTGTAATAGAAAATAGAGTGTTAACAAATGCAAATCAATACGGAAATTACCTTTTATTTTGCATTCAAATGAGGTTCAATGTGGCTGCCGTTGTTGTGGACCACATATTGCATTATGTGCACAGTATGCACAACATCAGAAAGTAACATGTCTGCAGGAATCTCCCGTACAGTCCGTGATATGTTATCCTTCAACGTAGCTAGGTCCTGGACCACTCCTTGATAGACCTTGGACTTAAGGTAACCCCATAGCCAGAAGTCGCATGGGGTAAGATCAGGCGACCGAGGTGGCCATGCAGTTGGAAAGTAGCGGCTAATGACTCTTTCTGTTGTGAATTTCTGTCGTAGCAGCTGTTGCACCCGTACAGCAACGTGTGTAGGGGCTCCATCTTGCATGAAAAGGATTTCCCCCAGGCATTGTCTTTGCTGAAGTACCGGAATGAGAAAGCTGTTCAACATGTGGCGATATTTCTCTCCGGTAACAGAACAGGTTTCCGGTCCTGTCGGGGTAATGTTCTCATAGAAGAATGGACCTACGATAAATTCCGCTGTGAACCCACACCAAACAGTTACCTTTGGTGAATGTAAGGGAATTTCTGTGACTGCATGTGGTGATTTGTCATCCCAAATTCGGCAGTTCTGGGTATTCACAGTTCCATGCAGGTAAAAGTGGGCCTCGTCTCCCCATAAGATTTTCCACGGTCAAGCATCATGCACCTCCATTCTGGCAAGAAAGGTGAGAGCAAAAGTCAATCGCTTATCATGGTCGGGGTACAGTAACTCCTGTAAACGGTTGATCTTGTACGGATAGAAGTTGATAATCTTTCGTAAGATTTTCCATACCGTACTGTAAGGCATATCCATATTCCCAGCTAATCCACGAGCGCTAGAGGTGGCAGCAATATTGTCTGGTCCTCTGTCGACAATCGCCGTGGCAACTGCTTCGATTGTATCCTGTGGTACAGGTTTTCGTCCTCTGCCTGACTGAACCTTCAGAGAACCTGTTTTCTCAAACGTCGCAACCATTGCTTTTAGCCCATTAACTGACAGAGGACCGTTACCTTTACACATTTTTTTTGCGTTCTAAAAGCACGAACAGCGGCTGACGCGTTGCACTGGTTGAGGTAAAAGAATTTGACCAGTAACGCACGCTCGACTAAAGAAGGAGTCATAAAAGCACATAAACTTTCAATCCGATTGATTCGAAACGTAACACATTGCCTTTTAAAACCCAAGCAGCTGGCACTGTGCCAATGGATGTAACGTGAAATTTGAATAAAGAACTTCTTCTTCTGCTCAGCGTACGTGATATTGCAGATCACGAGACTTTATCGGTGTTTATGTAGATTTTACGCTTTTTTAAAAGTGTTGCCATATTGCACTTGATCTAAATAAGAAAATGTGCATAATAAAAGGTAATTTTATTCCGTATTAATTTGCATTTGTTAACACTCTATTTTCTATTACACAGCGCCAAATGTTCCCCAAGCGGTGACTTTTGGAACTAATTTATATTTCGCGGAATCCTTCGTCCCCTGTCTTGTTTAATCTTCCTAGAAAATGTGGCGTCATTCTCGCAAATAGATCGCGCTACAGAACACTGTGAGCACTGTCAGTTTAATTATGGTCACCCGGTATATTGGCCAACGATATTCAAGCTTTTAATCTCCTCCAACGTAGGGACCGTTCATGTATTACGTAAGCATTTAATGGGGAGGGGGGAGAGAAGATTTCAGTTTTCTTTATTTTTTCTAAGAAGGGGAGGATCAGAGCAATGCTTATGGAAGACAGAAAATAAGCACGCAAGTGGGAGCGCCGCTATTTTCCTTCTGACTACACCAGCTCTACCATCATCCAATACATAAAAGTAGTTGTTCTGTTTTTACAGTTAATTATTTAATATCTAAGCAGTTTTACATAGAAATTTACAATAAATTTATGAATGGAAAAGAAATCGTCTGGTCGATGCAATTGCTATAAGAATCTTGCCAAATCTTACGTAAGAAAATCTTGGGGTTGGATTCTTGCTTGTTTTTGCGTGCAATTGGATGAAGGGGTTTAAAATGACTAAAAAGGTTCTTACTCAATTCTAGATTGGTCCTGATGTAACACTCGTCCAACTCTGAAATATAAGCATTTGTATCGCGAATCACTTCAAGATTTGATGCAAATTTCTGCCCTAGAATTTTTTAAAGTAGTCCTCTGGGGTCAAACATGGAGAATACGAATGGTAGGGAACTATTTCCTAAGGTAATTCCAATAATTTTGACTTAGAAATTGTAGATGATTGAGTCGAAGCATCCCCATGATGGATACGAACCTTTTTTGTGCTAAATGGGACCTTTTAATCTTACTTAATGATTTACTACTTAAACGATCCAGGAAAGACGCTTAGTACCTGGCGGTGAGTTCATTGTCTGCCAAAAGAGGTTACATCACTGAGTCTCCAAGAGATCATGTTCAAAATATTTTCTACTGTTTTTGCTTTGTATCTTACAGAATCACCTGCAACCACTGTCAAACCCACTGTTTTTGTTTTGAAAAGAAAAGACAAAGGGTCAATCCATTTCAAATCACCAAATTTGGCAAAGTAAAGTTGCTCGACATTTTTAATTTTCCTAATTTTTTAAAGAAAAGGGATTGTCAATTTTACACAAAAAGACAGATAAAACTGAAATATCTGTAAAAAGGAAATTGAAGATTTAGAGGAACAACAAAACCAGACGGTGGGGTATGAAATTTTGATCTACCAACTAAAAGAAAAATACAGCTTTGTGAATAAAGATGAAACAAATTAAAATCATTTGTCTCTTACCAGATTTATGGTCAATAAATAAAAAAAAATATGGAAAATTTTGGTGTTTTTGAGTATCTTGTAAGTCAAACAAGACAATTAAGGAGCAAGGTATCCTGCTAAATCTTTGTAAAAGACCAGGTGGACACAAGATAAGTGAAGAAGTTGCCAACTGTGTGATCGAGTTTTATCAAGATGAGAACATTTGTTTCTCCGGGTAAAAAGAAATGTGTCTCAGATAAAAGTAACATTGTGAAGGTATATAAACAAAAAGGGATAGTATTAATACCCTTAAATGAGCTTTTTATAGTCTTTACAAACAGAGATATCCAGAATATATAATTGGTAGTCAATGTCCTTAGTTCTCCGGCCAAAATGGTGTGTCCTGCCTCGAAAATCGGGCAATCACAGTGTGTGTAAATTTCACCAGATTGTTAAACTGATGACAGAAAGGGCAAAATTAAACACCAATTACCGGACTTTGTTAGACTTATTGTGTGACATTGAGAGTGAAACCTGCATGCTGAATAAGAGCTTGGAATACCCTGGATCAGAAGTACTTCTTGAAGTCTTAATGAATGATATTGGTAACTTGTCTGATGAAATAAGTTTGAAACAGTGGGTGAAGACAGATAAAGCTGATCTTATCACATAATTTTTACCTAGTGATGAGTTTCTACAAATTTTTGTGGAAAACTGATCTCATTAAAATCGCACCATTTTATATCAAATGTCCAAACTCAACACTGTAGAGAACTGAAAGAGAATCTTACATATTTTGAAAGCATATTTATTAGAGACTTCTCAGAGAATTATATTTTTACAGTCCCAGATAAAATTCAAAGCTTCCATTGGACGAATACACAGGCTTACACTACATCCTTTTTTTGTTATATTAAGCAAAAATCAAATATATTGTAAAAGTATTTGTATTATTAGTAACCACCTTATACACGATAAAAACCACTGTGTATACATTTCAACAACATGTTGTACATGAAGTGAATGTTGTATCTAGAATACAGAAGATTATTTACATTAGTAATGGTGCCATAAGTCAATACAAAATCAAAAGGAATTTCATTAGTGTCTGCCAACAGAAACACGATTTTGGCATAGCAGCAGAATGGAGTTTTTTTGCTTCATAGCACGGAAAAAATTCTTGCGGTGGTATAGGTGGAAGCACGAAACGGAAAGTAACAAGAGCCAGTCTTTAAAAACATTACAGTGATCAAATACTCACACCACAAAATACATTTATGGTTTTTCAGCGGAAATATTATGGGTAAATTATACTTTTATCTCGACAGAGGAAATAACGAAAAAGAATCTTTAATTTAAAAAATTGGATGTTATGTACCAATCCCAGGAACTCGAGGTTATCGTATTTATGTACCCATAAGTGAAAATCAGATTAGGTACTAATCTACTTTAAAATACCACAGTTTTGAGGATTTCAAAACCTCAATTTAGTTTACAAAAACCTCATCCTTTGACGATAACGACAGCATGGCATGCATTTATAACGACGAATGAGGGATCGGTAAAGTTAAAAATAAAACAGGAGAGTAGAATGACATTTTAGTGCCTTTTTTTCATTCATCAGGACCTGCAACTACATTTAATTTATCAAAAAATGATAGTATTTGGATTCCTGTCGCTAAAGTCCTATGCAAATTGACCCCGATTGAACTGGATTATTTCTGGACGAACATTCTAAAACTTAGAAAAGATATGCAATGAAATTTCCACACTGTTTAATACTGTAAATAGATTTTAAAATGCAAAGAAGTAAGTTAATAAAAGAAAAGGCATTCACATATTTTATAAACAATTTTTAAGGGGATGAACAAAATAAAATCATACTACTATTTTTAATACTTTCTATGTTGATGTTCTTTTAATTGCAATAAAACCTAAGGGATACAATTTATTCATGTAGGTTTTAGTATATTAAGATTAAAGAACAATCTTGAATATTTTTAAAAAAAATAGAAAGCATCATACAAAGAAAAGTTAAAACTTCCTTTCTCTGGACTGAAAGGAAATAAAAAGAGTTTTGGGGAATTTTTAGGGAACTGTAATTCAAAAACCAGTCAAATATAATTCATAAAATGTATATGGTAGCTTCATATTACAAAGATATTTATTATCCTAAGATTTTAGAATTTTTTACTCAGTCTCTTTTTAGATATTGACTAGTGAAAACTGCCTAAAACAGGCTTAACATGGTTTTTGATACGCTGTACAAAAAAAAAGGAAAAGGTTGTCAAGATTGAAATTTTTACAAGTAGCTGTATGAGAGATTTATTCAAAAAAAATTTAAGGTCAGTCTCATTTCCTTCATAAAAAATAAGAGTAGCGAAATGTGGTGTTTGACCTTTTATTTCTAACTATTTTAAACATTTTTTTGGCCTAGATCCTTAAATCTAATGAAATTCTCTAATAACCTAAAATGTAGATAATTTTATGCTGAACATTTTAGTGTTTTATTCATCTTTATACGTATAAAAATAAAGTAGCTATAGCATTTTCCGTGAATTACCATTTTCACCAAAAAATGACTCCGAAGCCGAATAAAAATGGCCACCAAAAAAAATTATAAGGTCAAAAATATTTTCAATCATGTTTTTAAACTCATGAAACCATGAAGAAAACTTGGTTGCAAAATTAGGAAAATTTAAAATGTCGAGCAACACCCCCTTGGTGATTTGAAATGGATTGACCCCAAAACCTTTGTGCTCGAGGAATAAACAGGAAATCCAACCTAAATAAAACCCAAATAGCAGTAAGGTGCAATTTTGCATACGGCCATTTCGAAGCTGCAAAGGAGCTTCTTCATCAGTGCAAAGAACCGAAAACATATTTTCGGCTTTTTGAGCTGCCACTAAGTTCTTTGCACTGATGAAGAAGGTGACGTCACGAAACTTGAACGGAAGGAGAAATGATTATCTTTCGGGCAAAACACGACACCGCAATGGCGGTGAGAAGTTTGAAAATCTCAAATAAAGGTATATTGTTAAAACTAGTTGTTTTTTTTCTTTCTCAGATCGTTTTGTCACGTCACAATGTAGGGAATCATGAAAATACAAATGCGCGTTTTAACCGTTCTATTTTTTGCGTTAATGTCCCAAAGGTATCTATTTGTACTAAATCGATGATTTTCTACAACTTTGTAAATCACTTTTTCCCCTATCTCGTTCCGTTTTCGAGATAGGATTGCTAACTCCGCAGTTTTCCACCAGGTGGCGCGGTAGGTGGTTTTATTCAGTAGAACATGGCTACTTTACTATACCTAGACACCACTTTTATGAATATAGCAGCAGCCGTTCCGAAGTTAAGAGGGTGGGAAGGGACCTTAGTGGGCATACTGTATATATGCAGAGTCATTGAAGATTAACTTTCCTTTATTGTCTGAAAGTAAGTAGTTATTTAGCGATTAACTGAGAGTTATCTTAGGTATTTACAGACACCTGTACTTCAAAATGAATTACATCACTTGTTCTTTTATCTGCTACTTTAGAAGCGAATAATTTACTGTCTTTATTTCTTCAGTTTCAAAGAAACATTCTTTTTTATCACATTAATTGGAAACTATTCTCTTTTTCAAATTAATAATGAGGAATTTATTTATCTAAACTTGAGCCTTTTGATCATATGCTGGCTTTAATTGTTTCCCATTCCACAAATTTATTCGAACAACGCGGTTGTGTAGGTCACTAATTTGAAGCTTTTCTTTGTTGTGTATTTCAAAAATTCTTTAATAAAAATTACTTTTCTAGTAAGTTTATATAATCGAGATCCCACTGAAAATCATTGAAGGGTTTGAGATTACATTCACCCGTTGTTTTCAATGCAGTATTTCACTCAAATTACGCAACAGTGTTGGAGCTAAAAAATGCTTATTTATAGTAAGGCAGAAATTTTTGTTTGTGAAGGCCGGTAATCATATTACAATCGATCTAAAGTGAAATTATTCTAAATCTAAACTTGTGAAGTTCTAAAATATATTTTGCTTTTTCATCAATATCTAGTTGCTTAATACTTTTTCCTATATGTGTAGCTGAATACCCGTACTGAATACCGGAGTACATTCAAATTAATTACAACGGTCAGTGTATGCAATTAATGCACAAAAAATGTATATATTTATAAAATAATCGTAACGGATATTTTTATAGACAAAATAATGTAAAAGAACATATTCAAATTAAATCTAACAGAACATACTAAAGATTATAGTGTAGGTCACATAGTACAGTTAGAAGAACCTATCTATTACTGCATTTTAATATTTTTTTGGATAATGTCCAATCGTCTGCCGCATTAGCAAGAAAGAAAAAAAATGTTTTTTGTCTATTTCGTTGTTATGCACGTGACGCAAAATTAATTTAAAATATCACAAAAAGAAAAGAAGCCACGTGATCAGCATTTAATAAATGAAATTCTAAAAAATTAATCTTTTACAATTCTCCAAAAATCAGAAAATTGAAGTGAAGATTCGAAAAAGATTTCATTTTAAATTAATTTTTATAATCTATCTCGTGATATAAATTTCATAGCTTTCAGATTATTATTTGGAATGCAAACTTAAAATAAAGATACAAAAACTGCTTAAAAATTCATTTAAGAAACTCAAAGAAATTTTTTTCAATAATCTTTCTTAGTGCACCCCTACATTATAAGAATCGTCATGAAAAATTTAAGCCCTTTAGGTTCAGTGGCTTGGTCTGTGCGTTGTATATCAGTCAATTAGTCAGTGAATCAGTCACTTACGGAACTGTTTTATATATAAAGATTAGTACAAGTCGTGTTACGATGGACGTGTTCATTAGTTTCATAATTGCTTTTTAAAATAATTTACTTTAAATATATATAAACTAAGCAGTGTTTTTAACATGGCAGATGCGCTTAGACATCACATTGTTTTATAATATATTTATCTTAAAACCAATTTCGGATAAGCGGTTAAGTGAAGGGCAATTAATTTAATTCCATGTACCAAAAAGTGTATAAAGATTACTTCTGCAAATTGCTTTCATTTAAATGACGCTAGCGGAGGAGGAAATCTAATTAAAAATACATCAAACCTTTGATGTTTATTTGTTTGTAAATTGTATTTCAAAAATAAATACGATACGTTAATTGATCGAAGTAATTTGATGAATCCATTATGAAAATTTCGAAGTGTAAAACAAGAGTTATCAATCTCGTGACATTTGAGTGCCAGATAATTCAATTAGTGCCATTTTTATCCGCTAGTTTCGTTTTATATTTTCAAAAAGGATTAATGAAATTACATGCGTTGAAAGGTTCGGTCAGAATTTCAGTTTATGGGGGATATTAGTAAATTAAATTTGAATTTTTTACAAGCTTTATTCCCATCAATTTCCACCACTTTAATAAGTGTAATCATTTCATAGGAAATTAAAAGCGGACATATTTTAAATGGGATTCTTCATATCGTTTAGATATCTCGTAGACAAATTGCAACGCTGCTATCGTTTCTTTGTAGTGGCAACACTGTAAGCCTAAGACTTTTTCTTGTTTTAATAAAAGGAAGGTTAAATTGAAGGTACTAACGCTTTATTTTATAAATCTTTGCAATAAATGTATTGTTAAGCAGTTAAAGGGTGTTCACAACCCGTATGCAAGAAATTAAATATGTCATAAAAGAGTTTTAACCCATACATGATAACTATTTTGGGAATTGTATTTTAAATTTTACTGATATATAATCGAAAATCTATTAAAATGGATATTTATCCATTTCATTTACAGATAAACTGATTTATGTAATATCGTATTCTACTAAGATCTGATTTTTTAGTGAATATTTCATAGTTATGGCATTTCACCAGCTTGCATGGTTTTAAATTTTGAAAATGGACAAATAATTTCAACGACACAACTATCCATCGTAAAAAAAATAAACCATAATAGGTCAAAGCTCATTTACAAATGTTTATGTATAGATAACACCAGGATTAATTGTTACCTTATGTAAATTTCAGAATAAATTTTAATTTGTCATATTGCAAAAGGTGTTAACACCTCCTGAAATATGACATAAATGAAGAGTATATTATTTTATAGTTTTATACGTGAATACTTCACTTTTATGTCGGTTAACAAACCATTTGCTATTGCATAATGTAGAGCCGTAATGGAAATACAAGAAACTGTGATCTACAAACTTTTTTTAGAAGATTAAATTTGCCTTAACGCACTATTTAAACGTGACCTATGCAATGAATTAAAATGGCTCAAATGTCATCATAAAGAAATGTTATTCGAGTTAAAAACTAAAAAATAGGTTATAAGAAATAAATCGAAATATATAACTGTATTTGTTTTCGATATTCAAAAGGATGTCTGTCCAAGGAAAGAGAAAGCAAACTAATCGTTTTAATACTAAACAGTTTTTTTCGATACGTACTAAAAATTCGGAATTAAATGACCATTTTTAAAAAGAAAACATTGAGCACAAAAAATGAAAAATTTACGCTAATAAACAACAGCGCTATCGCGCTCTCTGACACAACGTGAAAGGGCCGTGATATTTGAAACGGTTAAATCATTCATTTCATTCTTCCAACCTCCCGAAGGGTAACACGGAACACGGCACGATGAAATGAATCGCTCTAGGGAGCAAATCTTCTCTAAGGAAATTCTTGATTCAGCCGTAAATTATTTGATCAGGAATGACGTAGTTTTCTACCTTGTTGAATCATTTCTGGCTCTAATCAGCCATTTAACTTTGGTTGGCTGTTGGAATATACGTAGGATTATTATTTCGTAAAATCTGCATTTTGGCTAAATAACAAATAGTGGGCCCGTTGGTGGAAATCGAACTCATTAGATTTCATTTTCGGGATAACAAAAGAATTTCTAATTTACCTAGATGAGTGCTTATTGGTTATCGATATTTCAGTCTTTGCATCTAATTTAACAGCTTTTAACTTTTTTCCATTGGCTATCAAATTGAAGAGGTAGGCGGATTTTTAGTGATGAGGAATTTTTCATCATCAAACACAGACGCCACCACTGGTGCGTTTTCTTCAGGTTGCGGAAGCAGCATCAGACAAAATATTTTGTTTAGTTTTCAATAAAGCAAGTTGACGGCAAATAGGGTTGATTGCAAAAATGTGAAGCCACCTTTTTACCCTTCTCGTCTGCATGGGCAATGATTTTTCTCAACTTGTCTTCGCTGATAGAGGATTATTGCTATTAAATAGTATTGTAGAGACCCGTTGAAATAGATGGTTTGTGTTTAGTAAAGAATGAATTCGTATCAAACAATTCACCTCTGATTCTTCGTCTGAGGTATCAAAGAAAACGAAATCGTCAAATTACGCAGAGTGTTGAAGTCCCAAGTGTCTTCAATGCCTCGCCAATGTTTGATATACGACGTGGGGGTGGGGTCAAGGCCCTGCCCAAGTGAGACATATGGTTGCAATCAATTGATCGTTCATGATTTCCAGTAAGGTTCTTGCGTTTTGTTTTTTTTTCTGCTGGGGAGACATTCCGTAATTATGCCTTATAGTACTATTTATTTTCTTTTGGACTGATCATAGAAAACCATGAACACATCAAATCTGACACGGAACTGAGCGCCTTATATAGGCAATTGCAGTGGAAAATGAAAAGGTATTACGAATGTCATATTTTGGTAATTTTAATGGGCAATGCCAGTTTTCATAAGTTCAGTGTGTGAAAGCTAAAGGTAAATATAGACAAACAAGTAAATGTTCGCATTTCTCGCGTACGCTTCTCTCGGGAACTTTACATGGCTAGTTTTCCGGTCCTCCACGTTCGAACAGTTGTCCCAGTCTCATTTTTGTCTTCAACTCGCACGTCTACTTAATAAGACATTTATTTCAGTGTCCCAATCATATTTTTAAGTTTCACCGTTCTCTTAAAATAGGTCTCACAGTGAAAAAAATCTTATCGAAATAATATATAGACTAGTGTTGCCTTTGCTCAAATTCAAGAAAATTTTATTTCATTTTGGGAAGGCAAAAGACCTTCTAACTAACGGAATGGGGTGCTTATTAAACTTGACATTTTAGTCTTTGCGTCTAATTTATCAACTTTAACTGATTGCCACGGGCGATCGAACTGAACAGTAGAGAGGTATACTTGGTGATTAGAAATATTTCAACTTCGAACAAAAATACCTCATCTATAGTTGCAGTTTCTTCTGGTAACTAAATATCGGCGAAAGATTTTGTTTAGTTTCAATGAAGCAACTTTTCGGCAAACGACGTTGTTGGTAAAACTGTGATTCAACCTTGTTAGACTTTTAATCGGCGTGGGAACTGACTTTTTCAGCTTGTATTCGGTGATAGAAGATTATTGCTAATAATAGTACAAACTCGTTGAAATTCATGATTAATTTTTTGAAAGGACAATCTCATATTAAGTAACGAAGGTAAACATTAGATGATTGAAAAAAAGTCACAAATTTAATCAAAAACCTCGATTTTGATACCTCAACCTTATTTTTATGTTCAGCAGTTCTCTCAAAATAGATCTCTAAGTATAAAAAAATCCTCATAAAACTAATATATAGATGAATTGCTTACTTACTATAAGACTGATCATAGAACAAACACCACGAGCACTTCAGATGTGACACTGAGATGACACCCACGCTTTGAGACTCTGAAATGAGAACCCACGCTTTTCCCGTAGACTTTAGATGGTAACTTTGCCGATCCGCCCCGCCCGATCCCTTGCTCCAATCACATTTTTCGCTTGGACTGACACATCTAAACGACAAGACCTTTATTCTGATACCCCAACTATATTTCTACAATAAGCCGTTCTCTTAAAATTGTTCTCCCTGTAAAAAAAGCTTATAATAATATATAGATGAGGACGCGGTGGCCCCGTTGGCAAGAGCAGCGGGCTAGTGATCTAAAGTCCCTGATTCGATGCTCGTCGCTGGAAATTCACCGCCGTGTTCACTAATGGTGGCGGGGCATGTAAAATAGGCTGTGGCTGCAATGTCCTCCAAGTTCTCAAATTTACCTCCGGAGGTACGGTGTCAAGTATTCCGGTCTCGTCACTTGACTCGGTTCAAAATTACGGGACCGGTCATTTAGCCAATTCGGACACCTACCCTTGTGGTGTGAGTTCTAAACAGGAGTCACCCCTTTCAGCCGAATAGCCTATTAGGACCTGGTGAATTGGACTTCCAACCAGGGGGCATTAGCAACAACAACAACATAATATATAGACGAGGTCAAGAATAAGGTTATCTAGTGCTCTAATGTACACTATGTGTTAGACTTAATGTATATTTATGTATAAAGATAAGAGGTAAAACTCTGAAAGGGCTGTTAAACTAGTTAAAAGATTCGGATATTTGTTTTTCCTACACATCCGAAGTCTGTCTAATATCAATTTCCCCTTTTGAAATATTCTAGGCGTCAAAGGATATAATTTCAACGGTTTATTTCATGTTTGATCTTTGTCAACTCAAGAGAGAAATTCGGAAGGTGAGGCTTAATAATAATTTTGTAGCAATAAATTTTTGTAGAAATACTGTTATTTATTTATTTTTAGAGAGTAGATATTTTTTTTGATTTGTGGGTGAATTGCAGTTGTCGTTTCCAGTTACTTTCTTCTCTTAAGCAAACAGTTAACTCATTTTTAATTTTTTAGTTGTGTCTATTCAATAGCTCTTCCCTCTAAAGTATGTTCATAGACAGATATAAAATTTATAAAAAGTATGCCATTTTGAAATCACACCGACATGGAAAATCAGTTTTAAAAATAAAATAATATAAACTCAACCTTTATTTCCCTGTCGTTGTATATCAATGTCCGGTTAAAAACAATGCTGTTTATACCGCCGCACAGTGCGTTTATTTCATGTGTTACATTATGTGAAATGTTCTGAGCTGCCATGCAGTCGGCTCCGTTTCAAATCCCGAATAAAGCTTTATCGTTTCCTTGTTGTCCCCCGCAGAGGGATCAGTGCTAGTCACCTATATGGTGTTCCCATAATAAAGTAATCCGCAAAAGTTTGTGGGTCTTCATGGGCAAATAGCAGGGAAGTAAAAAACGTCAGAGACAAGGGTTTACCGCATTAATATATATATATATATATGTGAGTGTGTGTGTGTGTCTGTGTGTGTGTGTGTGTGTGTGTATATACGAAATGCTCTCTTTATGTAACGAATTTTTGACGAACCGTTGAATTGGGGGATTAAGCATATTTTATGTACATTTTGATTGCAATTAATTTTAGTAATAAATATTTTAATTAAAATTTATGCCATTGTTTGTCTTGAATATCGTCAGCTATATAGTACTCGTGGAACCATTTAACAGCGAAGATACCAGTACCTAAACTATAACTATGTGTAATATACGCAGATTGATTTTTAAACCCTCGAAATACTATGACCTTAACTGTTAAGTACGTATGTGATATGTTTTTGTAATGTGACTTATATAGAAGTTTTTTCTTTTTCAGCAACATTGATTTATATATTAAATTTAAATTATTCTAGATATGTATTAGAGTGAAACAGACAGTTAAATAAATTTTAATTACTCTCCTTTAACCATCATCGGTTATAATGTTAAATTTGTTGAGTATTTAACGTCCTTGCAGTAGAGCATTAAAGATTCGATGTTAAAAAAAAAAGAACTTTTCTTTTTAACATAAATCCATTTCTGCACCAACTTATTTTTCTTTGTTTTTCGTTAGGAGGAATTTGTTAAGAGAAAAAAATAAATTCCTTCTTTTACACTTTGACAACAAATCTTTTAGAAATCCTCAGATATTCTTTCACAGTTCTTGATGGACGAAGGGAAATTCCCGAAATCTATTTGCACGAAAACAGCTTGATTTATGTTTTTTGTGTTTTGTTACCCTGGGAAAGAAATGCTTGAATAAATAAAAGGCTTAAAACACAGCGATGTATCATGTTTAGGATGCTGAACTCAGTAAATATGCATACGCTGATGTAAACTAAGTTTTTCTCATGCATCCAAGAAAACCATTACAGTCTCGTGTCTAATAAAATATAGATAAACCTTTCAGAAATTTAACACCTCTCTAAACATTATCTGTAAGTATATTTAAGAACATAATGTGATTTTCTAAGTTTTATATTATGTGTATATCTCTCAAAAGAGTTTGTGTAAGAGACATTTAGTTTGTGTTGCGCATTTAATAGTTCGGTTGGGCATGTAAAACATTTTTTACAGAGAAGTCACAGTTCTACGTAAAAAATTGTAATGTCAGTTTTCCACATTTATAGACGAAACATAAACATTAGCAATCAAACAGTTTCAGTATAACAAAATACTTTTCTTTTACCTTTTACATTATACAGAGAGTCATTAAACTCATCAAAAATTGTACAATTGTTTGATAAGAAATATAAACATTGACCAGTTGTCATTATATTCGGATTTATCCCAAATAACCTGGGCAAAATATAGGATTCGTATACAAGTCATTGGTTTGAAAAATTGTTAGGAATTAAATATTTGCAAGACGCTAAATAAACGATCAAGCGATACATGATTTCAACTCGGCATATCTAATTTTTAGGTACTGACTCAAGATTTTCTTATCAGATTATAGCAATCGTTATTTTGTGCCACAATTCCACGACGAAATTAGGCTAAGTCTCTGTCAATATTCGTTATCTATAACTCTTTGTTTTCATACTACACAGATGTTTCATGGGTTGAGCTTCAGTCTCTTAACTCAGTGGTCCCCAACATCCGGGCCGCGGACCGGTACTGGTCCTTGGATCAAATGGTACCGGTCCGCCCAAGGAACATTAAATTATTTCCATTTTATTTACTGTGGTGTATTTCTCTCGGGTTTGTGCTAATTTATACCTTTGTAACAGAAGAAATCTTGTAACTATTTTAAATTAATTAATTGTTTATTAAACATCTCAAGATTATGAATTAAAATTGCAGTCATAGCCCCCCCCCCCCAGCGGGCTGCGGTAAAATTATCAAACGTTGACCGGTCCGCGGCGATTAAAAGGTTGGGGAGCACTGCCTTAATTGACTCAGACATTTGAAAACAGGACCTTGATACGAGTGGACATAGATGAAAGAACCTAGAAGTAGAGTTCAGAAAATTGGGAAAAAAATCGAAAATTCACATTATATACATAAATATAGATTTAGAAACAATTGAAATACATATTTATGAGTGTACTATTGATTAAGAAATTACCGTTTGCCTCCTAAAATTGTTTTAAAAAGCTATTTTTTTAAGTTCTGAAACTGAAACAGAATCTTGTTGTCTCGGAATTTTTCTTATTACAAATCATTAGGTAGATTCGGACCTTGCAATTAGAGACCGAATTCACCTCAAATACATATGTATAATTTACTTTCTTTATCTCATATGTGGTATACTAATGCTTTTTGTTGCGGAACCTCTTGAAGGTGAAGAGTTGAAATTTTTGACGAATTTTCTTCATGTGGTCTTAACCATCATTTTCAGCAATATATTTCCCTTAGGTCTAAATTATAATGCTTTCTTTCTTTCAGTATAAACATTTGTTCTTTATTAAGAAATTTCTTAATAAAGGTGTATATGCTTTACTTCTCAAACTGCTAGAGAATGTTACTGGACCCAGTTTGCCCGGATTTTTTGTGGTCAAAATCATTCGGTTGGCTCGGGACACGGGAGCTGACCTCTAATCGAATTCACCATTAGTACACAGTCCGCAGTTCCTATCTTTACCTCCCCGGTCATTTGTGAACGCATAAAGTAGACGAGACTTGAAAGTTAAGCGTTTACAGTTTCGATAGTTGTAAATCATTTACCAATCATGTCATCAATTAAACCCATATATTTTGTAGATGTCGAAATCATGTTGTTATCAGGATTTTATGAGTAACCCTCCTCCTTACCTTGAATCCTCCTCCATATCTTGATTTATTTTGTCTCCTTTTTTGTCCAATGATATCAGGAACCATATCAAAAATGTAAAATGGATACCCCAAAGTACCATTTAATTAAAAAAAACAGAATGCAGATATTAAAATCATTTGAAAACTTCTCAAGTGTGACAACTTCTTAAATTTCCAGTACGTGAAGAACGAAACGAAGACTGGCAGCATTTAGTTCATGAGCTCGGGTTTATCAAGATAAAAATCTGTAAAAGTTAAATAAAACTTCTTAAGGGGAGTGGTCACTTTTACGTACCTTTAAAAGTATCATTTTTAGACCTATGCTGGATTGTATGTACTACTCATGATTTTTGCTTGATTTACATGAAAGTTTTTGAGTAACTGCCTATAATACTGTTTATTATATATGCAATATTTCAAGGTAATTAATAAAGAAAATAAAATGATTTTTTATGCATAAAAAGTGAATATTTCTTTTAAATCGAGCATTTTGCAGTCAACTACTGTGCGCATTCTATCAAAATAAATTATTAAGGTACATTAATAATTGCTTACTATATGTGATTAGAACACTTTAGACTACAAAATCCACCAAAATTTTTGAACCTTAATATATTTTAATATTTTTAAAGAATTTTTTTATAAGCTTTTACTCAGTCATTTTTGAAATTTCTAATTAAAAATAGCACGTACTAAAATGTTTTAATATATTTTAGAATAATGTTGCTGGATATTGTTGCCTGAAGTATTGTAATCACATATAGTAAAAAATTATTAATGTACCTTAATAATTTATTTTGACAGAATGCGCACAGTAATTGACTGCAAAATGCTCGATTTAAAATAAAATATTCACTTTTTATTCATAAAAAGTCATTTTTATTAATTACCTTGAAAAATTGCATCAATAATAAACAGTATTATAGACAGTTACTCAAAAAATTTCATGTAAATGAAGCAAAAATCATGAGTAGTACATACAATCGAACATAGGTCTAAAAATGATACTTTTAAAGGTACGTAAAAGTGACCACTCCCCTTAAGACAAACATATTTCTTTGCAGTTGTTTGATATTCAGTACTATAATATTTTTAATAAAAAGAGGACATCATTACATAAATTACATTTCGTTTTCTATATACCGTAAATCCGATTTCGACTTGAGACACAAAGACAATGACTTTATAGCCAGTATAGCGTACTTAAAGGATTATATTAAAGTTTTAAAAACACATAATAAAAAATGTAGAAACATTTCGTCATCGATATAGCAGAGGGCCTTTTACATTAAGGATTTTAAAGAATAGTTTCGAAAATAAAAGGGTTTTCTTTCCATCCTATTCATGTACGGTAAACTCAATTTCATGCCACAAGCGTTATTCACTTATTCACAGTGCTTAAAGTGACAAAGGCAAAATATTGTAAGTCATCCAAACCTCTTTTGAATTCTTGAAACCTAAGGCACATATTCAAGTGGAATACTTCATAGTTTGTCATGGCGAAAAGAATTTTCCGTTACTCCTATTGTACTATCAAAAACGAAAGTACAAACATGGGTGGATGGTATAGACGGATGAAATAGAATCTGTGAGATGTGCTTATGAAAGCGGCTGCGAAGCACGACGCACTCGCAGGATTTCTCATCTTTTGTAGGTAAAATGGATCTATATCTCAATATATGAGTTAAATTCAGTGATTTTGGCAAGATGCTCAAAGAGAAAAGTCAGAAGTTTCGGGGGGGGGGGATTCAAGAAAGTGTGAGAAGGTATAGATAAATTTATTTACCTGGAATATTGAAAGATTGTTCCTGGAAATATTTTAACTTAGAGCTTTGAATTTTATTACTTTTTAAGGCCAAATATTTTCAGCTCTTTTTAAGTCGTTTTAGGACTATATCGTTTTCACATTACTTTTAGGTTACGTTATTAGCACCAAGAGCATGCAAAATTTGTAATATTTGAAATAATGACAAAATTAGAATTTGTTTATAAATTCCAAAATTTAGTCAGAAAATTCTATTAGAATGTAAATAATTAAAACAAATATGTATATAGGGCCAAAATTTAAATTCAGGGTGTCCAGGCTAAAACTATCCAAAAGTTATGGCTTATTTTTACGGAACTACCCATTAGAAGAAAAAAAATATCTTTGAACAGAACGAACATCCCACCTTGTTTTAATATCAATCGTAGATTTCGATGTGGGCACCTCTTGCAACACGACAAACGTTTAAATGGTAATTCAGTTCTCTCCAAGTGTTTCGTAGCATATCAGGAGTTATTACACGAATAGCTTGAATGATACGCTTCTTCAACTCATCCACAGTTTCTATTATTTATTTATACACAACGGATTTAATGAATCCCCAAGTAAAAAAGTCTAATAACTCTTGATATGCTACGAAATACTTGGTGAGAACTGGATTATCATTAGACGTTAGTCATGCTACAAAATGTGCTCACATCGAAATCTATAATACTATGATCGAAATCTATCATTGATATTAAAACTTGGTGAGATGTTCTTTCTATTTAAATATTTTTTTAAAAATTCTAATGGGTAATTCCGTAAAAAAAGTCATAACTTTTGGATACTTTTAAGCCCGGGCACTCTGTATATAAAACCTTGTTTTAATTTTTGGTCTACATTGACTACTATAAATTAAAGAAAAATAATCCAAATACTTGAAATTAGTAATATTTTAGTATGATTAAAACATCAAACTGAATTTCTTTAGAGGATCCCTTAAATTTTACTTATGAATAAATTCTATGAACAAGATATATTGACTTTAAAAATCAGAGCTTTTGTATCAAGAAAACGCATCGTGTCATTAAAAAAATTAATTTGAAAAATCTGTACGGTTTCAGGTTAAATTTCCATGCATATTTTAAAACTATTTTAAAATTTCGTGACTGTGCACTAAAGCTCTCATCTGTACGTTCCTAAAAAGTAAATTTTAATTTATAATTTGTAATTGTATGTTGAAGAATACAATCAAGTTTTAATCACATAGGAAGCGTAACTATCACGAGATGATAAACCTTGTGCTTGTTTCCGAATTTGGCAGAAAATGACACAGAAAATTTGAACCTTTAAGTAACTAAAATTATAGGTGAATTGCAAACAAGTAAGTTTTGTTGAAAACGGAACCTATTAAGGATTTTTCTTAGAACTATTTATGAATACCTTTTTAAATTTTCTTGATGATTTTTTTTGTACTTTTGTACTTTTCGGATTTAAAATTAGAGACGAATTGCAAACAAATAAATTTTGTTGAAAAGGAAGCTACTAAGGATTTTTAATTAGAATTATGTATGAAGATCTTTTTAAATCTTCTTGATAAAATGTTTTGTACTTTTGTGTGCTTTAAAGCTAAAAAATTAATGTCGAAATAAGGAAAATTGCTAAAACCATTATTACAAGCTAAAAATAGAAGGCTTTGAATTAGCAGTTTGAGAGAAATAAAAACTTAAATTGTGTTACTCCGATTATGGAGATTATGCTTAGATGAATTTCATTGGCTGAAATAAATTTACTGATATACTACTAAATTACTCTCGAATATATATACTTTTAGCTTTCGGAACATCGTTCCACTAAATTTTTCATAGACATATTTTGACGCCTTTACAAATTTCGGATTTTAAATTCGTTCACTTTTTCCCTCTCTGTTGATTTATGCTGAAATGTAGTGAATGTTTGTTTGTTTTCTACACACTTCTTGGGCGAATGTCTTTGGACGTTTGTCCAAGAAGCATCCGCGAAAAACATTGGTTTATTAAAATGAGGGCATCGTATAGGTAAACCGCCACACACACCCTGGTACTAACATAATTTAGACCAAACACTCCCAGTGATGAGATCTGGAGAATTCGTACCTTCTTGCACCCGATGTCCTCATGAAAAGATTTTCCTGTCTACATAATTAACGCGTCCATATTTGGCCTATGCATGAAATTACTTCACGACGCTCGTCGGAATTTGAACTCAGCACCCTGCGTCGAAGCCCAAAGCCCTACCACTTAGTTACCTCTGGCCGATACAGTAAATGTTATAAGAATGGAATTGAACAGATTTCAAGATTTATAAGTGAAGAACACAATAGTGCTTGTTTTTGTAATGAAACTACCCACGTGGTCGGAAATCAGGTTCTAGACTTTGGGTCATTGTATCGGTTGTGTGTATAGTAAACTGAGGTATAAAATGTCAAATAGTTAAACGTTACGAATATATCAAAAGCAAAACAAAAATGCAGTATGACAGTGATTCATTCTCCCCTAGACTTTCTTGGTAGTGTCCTTATTAGCGAAAGTCATCTGGTTTTATAGATAAGCAAGATCTTTAAATCAAGTTTTCCGAACTAGTGAACTAGTCTTTTAAAAAATGTTGAAAAAGTGTGAAAAAGGATAATTCACCATACAACGTAAAACTATCGCAGTCTATTTGACTAAAATATTCAGTTAAATAAGTTTTTTAGTACAGTAGAGTCCCAATAATCCGAACTTCGGAAATCCGAAAGTCCGCTTAATCCAAAACCAAAAGTAAAAAAGAACTAAGGTTGCAATAAAACCAGAGTGATACTAAGTAATATAAAGTATATTTCTGAAAATTACAAGAAAATTCAAAGTTAGACAATGTACTGAACTAATTTTATTAAACTGCATTGGTTTGAAAAATATCTGATAATTTTTTTTTGTCGAAGAGAAGAATACATCTCCCTTGAAACCAAATTACGCCAACGCTTCAGAAAAATGTTGTACGCTGGGGTCGTGGCGGTGTGTTGCTCTACGTAGCGTATCGCTACATCAAATGCAGTCGCGGTGTCTGAGTGGGATACCCTCTGCTCGCTGTCACCGTCTGCTTCACCTTCACCTTCACTCTCGCCTGAGACGTTGACAGATTCTTTCAAAACTATTTCAACAATCTGCTGATCGTCTACAATCTCATGGTCGTGATTATCGGCCTGCAACCACTCATCCACATCATTTTCATTTGTGTCCTTGCAGCCAGGAATATTTTGTAAGAGCTCTCGTACCTGTACAACACTGGTTCTGTCTGCCTCCTGATTTTGGTTGACTATAAAAGTTAGACTCGGCCAAAGTTTGTTCCAGGATTTTTTCAACAGTTTCTCACTGACGGATTCCCATAATTCTGCTACCCAGTAAATGACATATTTAATGTTTATCATCTTCAGCTTTTCAATCAAAGATAGTGTTTTGTCTTCATCTTCGAGTATTCATCCCAACAACTTTTTCCTGTATGATAGTTTGAGATACTGAATACATTTTGATCCATGAACTGAATAAAGGGGGTCACGTTTAGTGGTAGGTAAACGGCCTTAAAATTTCCACAAACTAACTCGCCTTCAAAGGGATGAGAGGTAGCATTTTCGATAAAAAACAAAGCACATGTTGGTAACCCAGCTGTTTGACAAAATCTTGTAACTTCAGGAACAAAGTGGACATCAAATCATTCCTTAAAAAGTTGTGAGGTCATCCAAGCCTTTTTAGAGTTTCTGTAGGAGACAGGTAAAGATTCGTATTTCAGTTCTTAAATGCCCTTGGTTTTGCTGACTTACTAATGACCATAAGAGGGACTTTCTTATTTCCCGCAGCATTGCTACAGGCTAAAACCGTTAATCTTTCTTTTCTTACTTTAAAACCTGGTGCATATTTTTCCTCTTTAGCGGCCATACTTTTCATTGGCAATGCCTTAAAGTTAACGCCCGCCTCATCAGCATTATATATTTGCTGCAGTGAATACTTTCCTGCTCCAATCATGTCAGCAAATATACTTAAATATTTGGCTACAGCAGCCTTAAAAGACGACAGCCGTTCCCCAGTCATGGCCAGCTGACGTATGCTGTGACGCTTCTTAAAACGATCAAACCAGCCCGTGCTGGCACCGAAAGACTCGCCTCAGTTCATTACTTTATTTAATTGCAAAGCTTTTTCTTTAATTAGGGGTCCACTAATTGGGGTACCTTTTTCTCTCTCTTGAGAAAACCAAACAGAGCGCTGTCAAGCTTGTCAAGTGCAGTGGTTTTCGCAGTTTGGCGGGATTCGGTACCCTTAATTGTCGTTGAAATGCAAAACTTTTCTACTTTTGAATGATTTTTCTTCCAGTCGGTGACCGTAGAATTTCCCACTCCAAACTCAACTGCCAATATCGACGTACTTTCACCATTGTCTAACAGTTTTAAAACTTCAAGTTTGTCTTTTAATGTGCACGAAGTATGTTTCCGTTTCGAAGCCATTTCACTAAACTCACAGAATAAAATAGAGGACACAGTATAATAAAGTAGGCCACAGTAGAATATACAACGCGTGCTTATGCTAATTCTAAACTGGCACTAACAGTAACGAATCTGTGGCTGTCTGTGAGAAACGGCGACTCAGCAGGACACCCCCCCTCCTCCACCCGGCCGCATCTTTGCAACTGTCGAGCACTGAGAGGTAATTTTAGAACAACTTACAATCTACTGTACTGTACTAGATAGCGTTCCGCTTTCTTATCACCCATTTCGTCCCGAGATTTGGTTATGTTTAGACATACCTTATAAAATAAACTGTGTAATCACGCGTAATATGTAATATTTATGTAATCCGAAAAGGGTCTGATCCCAATTATTTCGGATTATCGGGTCTCTACTGTATTTTAGTAAACATATCAGAACATTATTCTGAGAATTTTTATGAATTAGCCCTTCGTCAGGAGGGCATGTTGATGCACCGATCCAAACGAACTTTTAACGTACAGAATAAAATTTTAATAACTTGATTCTCAGAAGTGCAAATTTATTTCCTCTCAATTACTCACAGTTATGTTCTCACAGTAATAGTGAATAGCGCTGAGAGATATTTATCTAATGCACATACTATCTAGGATATCGAAAGTAATTTTCCAGTATGCAAGAAAGTGTTTTTATAATATTGTTGTGGATTATCGAGGAAACATTATAATAGTTCAGTTTATAAAGAACTTCCATAAGTTATACGATAAGTCATAACTATCAATGAACTATGATTTTTTTGGTTCTTTCACAATGCATCTCTCTAAGCTCTAGTATTTATATTTTAATCGCTTTCCTGAGCGGGTTTACTTTCTCCTAATTTCGGTCATAGAACACTTTCTATTGCCAAATCCCTAAGCTGTGTATTTACGTGAATCCCCTGAAATCCTTTTATGATAGTTCACTGAAGACAGCAAATTCTCGAAATCTACTTAACTGAAGAAAAATATTGGATGTAGTTAAGTGCTTTGTTACAACAATACTAGAGCCAATTATCAGAAAACTGACTTTTAAAACCTGGGTATATGGGATATTGCCTATTTTTTTTATTGAAACCGATAGCTGCAAAAAAACCTTTTTTGTACAGAAAGTTGTGTTTAAATCTATTAAATTGACAAGTTTACAAAAGGCAACCCAGAGAAATCGTGCACAATTTCTATGGAAATTAAAACGACCATATTTATAATTTTTCGAATAACACTTTGAACATTAAAGAAAAAATATTTCACAACATTTTGTTAGTCATCCAGATATACAAATTTAATGTATTAGAGATCAGAGAAATCTAAAAATATTCACTATAAACAATTATTACAGACTTGTTTTGATGGTTTGTTCAACTTAGAAATATCCTTGAAATAGATTCTGTAAAAAAATATAATTACATCATCAGAAAAAAAAATTTTAACTGGATAAAATACATTGAAGAGCCAAAAGAAAACAGATACACCTGCCTAATATCGTGTAGGGCCTTCAAGAGAACGCAAAAGTGCCGCAAAATGATGTGGCATGGACTCGACTAACGTCTGAAGGTATCATGGTGGCAATTCACACAATGAACCATGCAAGGCAGTACACAAATCTATAGGAATGCGAGAGAATAGGGATATATTGTCAACAGCATGTGTCTAAGCATCCCAGATATGCTCAATTATGTTCATGTTTGGAGTTTTAGTGCCGGTGCACACTTGCGGCAAAAGTACTCGGGGCGATGGGTTATTTTCACTCTGCGTGGAACGCCGTTCCAGTGCACACTTTCGGGGTGATAGGCGTCAGCGGCAGTATCTCGTTTACCACCAACCGAGATGGATCGAACGCGAGCCCAATTATTTTTTAAAAAAAAGTTGTTTTTTCTTACTTAGTCTACAAGCATGTTCATCGTGAAAATAGAATTAGAAAAAAGAAGCACTGGATCCTTCCATACAACAGCGAGAGACAGGCCCTGATTTTCCATTAGGCCCGGTAGGCCGAGCCCCAAAATTTTTATTTTAAAAGAAAAGAAAGAAAAAATTCCCAATTCGAAATTTTTTTAGTTTTACCTTTTTAATAGGAATTTTTCTATACATCCTTTCAAATTTGATTGATTAGTTCATTATATGTATAGTTATATGTATAGTTATATGTATAGTTCATCATATGTATGTTATAGCGTATATAAGGAATTAATAAGTTCTTCTGGTTGCATTGTATTGGTGTTTTAATGATGAAGTTAATATGTTGTATTACTTTTTGCTATTTGATAATGTTCTAGGCTTCTACGCTTGAAATAGCCTATTCTTGGTAAAATGGTACTTTCATAATCATTTGATTATTTTTTTTGTGTGTGTCAATTTTGGAAATTTTACGCCCATATCAGTGTTAGGGGGTCCCCATCCCGAGTTGTGCCTATAGTCCAGAATTTTCTAAACCGAGTTCTATATATATTGGTTGATTCTGTGTTGGGATAGAGTTGAGAATTTAGCATGATGCTATTTAACCCTGCTGTTCTGTTCGGGTCTATATGACCCAAAATAAAATTTATACGTTCATAAAAAAATATAGTGCAGGGATATTTTCATGAAATTTCTTGACATCGTTGGTAAATAATATAAATATGTACTCCTAGTGGGATTTATGTTTATTTGTACTTCGAAGGAATATTTTTCAATTTATACCTAATGTATCGTTCGGGTCAGTATGACCCAATGCAAAAAATCATTTATTTTTACTCAAACATGTTCACTTTTGTTTGGAATAATTAAAAAGAAAATAATAACAATAGTTTCTCTAATTTATCCGTTTTCGAAAAGTACTTCATTGACGTATGTGTTTGGTCACATGACAAAAGAGCGTGTGCAAGGTCAAAAAGTTGATCCGATTCGCAGGAGGCCAAACTATTTGTTCTTATTGCAGCGCTTCTTTTTTTCTGCTGTATTTCACTTTCTGATATACTGTAAAAGAGTTGTGCCTGTGAATGTGAAAAATGGCGAATCGCATAAATTTGAGTCACGCTGATATAGCTAAACTAATAGAAGCTTCTGACAGCGAAGAATAAGTATCCGAGTAAGAAAATCATACAAGTGATGAAATTGAGAGCGAAAGTTCTGACAACGAATTTGATACCAATATTCAAAAAATGAACTATAAAAAGAGTATTTAGTCCAAGAATCGTGAAATAAAGTGGAAGTTGGATCCACTGCCACATTCTTCTCAATCAACAGCTTCTAATATTATAAAAACTTCTCCAGGGGTCACAAGATATGCAACGGCAAGGATAACAGACGTAAAAAGTGCATTTGAGATAGTATTCAATTCTACGAAAACGAAATCATAAAAATGTCTAATATTGAAGGAGAAAAGGTTTATGGAAAAAAGTGGAAAATATCGAAAGTAAAACTTTTCAAGCATATATTGGATTATTATTTTTAGCTGGTGTTTATAAATCATATGGAAAATCAACAAAAAGCTTATGGGATAAAGAAACTGGCAGAAATATATTTCGTGCGACAATGTCCCTCGAAACATTTTGCACCATATCGAGAGTTATTCGTTTTGATAATAAATCCACTCGTCAAGAAAGAAGAAATTTGGATAAATTAGCGGCAGTGCGAGATATCTGGGAAAAGTGGATAGAAATTCTACCAAAATTATATAATCCGAATGAAAATATTACTGTAGATGAACAATTAGTAGGATTTCGTGGCCGATGTCCTTTCAATCAGTATATACCAAGTAAGCCATCTAAATATGGGATCAAAGTATGGACTTTATGTGACAGTAAAACTTCGTATGTACTGAAAACACAAATTTACACTGGAAAAGAACAAGGGTCAAAGCCAGAGAAAAATCAGGGAATGCGAGTAGTGTGTGATCTTACTTATGGTTATTCGGGGCACAATATTACATGTGATAATTTTTTCACATCTTAAAATTTAGGACAACCTCTTCTAAAGCCGAAAATGACTATGCTTGGCACCATTAGAAAAAATAAATCAGAACTTCCTGAAGAAATGCCAAACAAAGAAGTTCACAGCTAATTATTTTATTTTACAGAAGACGAAAAAGAACAAGAATGTTATTCTTATGAGCACTTAGCATCATGACAAAGAAATTAGCAACAGACCTGACAAAAAAAACCATTAATAATCTTTGATTATAATTCAACTAAAGGGGCTGTGGATACTCTTGATCAACTTTTAAACACGTACACTTGTAAAAGAAAAAACATATCGCTGGCCCATGATAGTATTCTATAAACATGCTTGATACTTCTGCGTACAATGCATTTGTTCTATGGACCTCAATACATAGTGAATGGAACGAAAACAAATTGACCAAACGAAGGCTATTTTTGGAAGAACTAGGAAAAAATCACTCATTTTTCCACACATTGAAGCAAGGCCACACCTACGAAGAAGTGAGGACTCAATAAAAATAGTGAAAGGAATACAGAGAAAAAGGGAAAACGTACCATCTGGATCTGCTGAGAATACTTCATTGTGTGTCAAACGTGCAAGGTGCAAGCTCTGTCCATCAAGCAATGACAACAAAACTAATATGTTATGCTGCAATTGTAAGAATCACGTTTGCAAATCTCATGTAAGATATTACTGCTCAAATTGTAAATAAAGGTATGTTTCAATTTCGAATACTTTTGTGTTATTTTTATAGATGCTTTATATTATTATTGTAAGTTTCAATTTCAAATACTTTTCTGTTATTTTTATAGATGCTTTATATTATTAGATCTATTTTTAAACTTAAATTACTATTGTTTAAACCATTTCTTAAATGGCACCTGTCATTTACGGCAAGAAAGGTTAGTTTTCTGAATTGGGTCATATTGACCCGAACGCTACATACGTGGAGTAAACACGAACAGAACAGCAGGGTTAATGAATCTGTAAATATATGTGTGTAAATAAATTGTATATATGTAATAAGTGTGTCTTGCCTGAGAGTTGTAACCCTTTACTTAGTTGTGTGCTGAAACAGATTTGGTCGAAACGCGACATTAATTATTAGCCATACGATCACAGCCTAAAAACCCCAGTCTGGGTTATTACAAGGATAATCGTCACTCATCGACGGTCCAGTTCTTTTAAGGTCTTTTTCCGTCCTCACCACTGTCGGAGATTTTATGTTTTACCGGATACTCGATTTTCAGGGTACACTCGTGAAATGTACGTGAGCGAAAATCCAAATTGCATCGCTACCTCGGAGATGCTATGTCCCATCTCTCGTGCGCCGACTATAACATGATGTTCAAAATCATATAAACCGCTATATCCTGCCATTGAAGCTTCAGTATCCGATCTAACAGCTTCGCCATAGGAAAATAGGTCAAACTGCACTTCCTGGGTCATGCCCTCTAGTGCAGGTTTTCAGAGAATAAGCAGCGGGGAACCTAACAGCTTTGCCAGCCACCTGTTGTCTTATATAGGGGCTGCGGACCGAATCGCGTTACGCTGATGGTTGCATATCTCCGTTATTTTCATACGCGTGCCTGTACTAGTTTTTTTGTCTCTTCAGTGTACTTTATAATATATTTACTGATCATACAGGAAAAATAAGATTAAGAGACGAATATTTCTAGAATGAGAGAATGATAAACATTTTACATTCATATTCATGCTATATAGCTGGAAATGTTCAAGACCATGCAGGCATGTAAATTTCTAAAATAATGATCTGAATTACTTTTTTATACATAATTTAATAACCTTTCAGTTAACAACTTTTTAATAAGTTTTAAAGAAGTTTTCAATCTATCGTTGTATTGAGACAAGAGGGCGTAAGAAACAACACTAAGAATTCGTGGAACAACTGATAAATAATTAAATGATATCCTGAAGTTTGCTCGAGCGTTCTCGCCTGAAATGTGATATTACAGCAATATTTGAAAAAAATCAATAAATTCACAAGTTTATTTAACTTTAAATAGCCACAGAGCGGTGGAATGGTGATAGGATTTATAGTCTCAGATACTAAAATCTGGGTTTCCTAGGGCTGAGGTCGACAGGTTCCGTTTGCAGTTGTCTTTAAACTGCACTTCCCGGTATGATTATTCCCAAAGTTGGAAAAGTGTTTTTCTTCCAACGCTACAGGCATTTGTCATGTCGACATCTTCCCATCCACACCATGATATTGTCCGCCTGTGTCGTTCATAGGGGTAATATGAAGGTACGATGCCATTAGATGTAACCCCTGGGCTTGCTCAGTCGAAATTTGGGTAACACCGGTCCAAAAAGTCATCTTCTGAGCCTTGTGGTGCCCAATAGCCATGTTCTAAACAGGACACGCACGTCTTTACCCTGCAGCCTTTAATGGACCTTGTTAGGATGTATCCGGCAGGGAAAATAAGTAACGATATCAACGCGATTTTTTTTGGCTGCATTATAATGGGAACGCAAAAGAGGGAAACCAACATTGCACACTACGAGGGGACAACACGATTGGTTTGGTTTGGTTTCTAGCACTACGGGCAATTTTTAGGGGACAACACGGACAACACGAGAACAACCATGACGTCAAGACTAAAACCCAAGCCCCCTGCTTGGAACCTCGTGACTCTAACCATTTTACGATATGGTCAGCATTTGGAAAAGATGTGAATGTGACACCCCAAAAGTCGATGAATTAATTACTCTCAAATACACTATGCAAATCCTAAGAGTTGAGTACAGAAACGAAAAAATAATGTCTCTAAATATATATTGAGTATTTTCCTGATAAAATTAGTTACAAATATCTAAAGAAATTTGATAAAGTAACACATAGTAAAACATAATTCCATTCCGACTGTCATAACATATCCATTAGCGCCCTTTGCATGTACGCTCTTTCCCTCGTGAAACCACAATCCCGCGTGATAGAGTGCACGTGTAAAGGTGTCGGAGAGGAAGGGAAAGGTGCTATGGAGCGTACAGGATTACGCGCTGGAAAACTTGCCACGCGTGTTTACGTTTTCAACCTCAAGAACGAGAGTATTTCAAACGCTTGTTCTTTCGCGCGCGAATGCTTGTGTCTGGAACATACATGTATTGGAGCATACAAGTTTACAAGCTAAACAAAACAGAGAAACTTATAAAAATATGTCAATACCAACGGAAAAGTTGAGTGGCAAGATCGTATGGCTGCGATGGGGAGAGCTTAGATTAAAAATTAGTTTATTTAGTTACTATGTTATTAGCTTTCTCGTGTAATTGTAATATGCAGTTGTAAATAAATTAAAAATAATTCAACTTACAACTTTTTGTCTCTGCCCAGTTTCACCACCCTTTATCATGCCTCGTTCATAGCAGTTTGGTCAGTTTCGTCAACGTTTAAGCTTCCATCCTCTGGTTCACCATCATTAGTAAAACTACTAGTACATAGTTCCTGGTCTTTTGTAAACAGCAAATTATTCTAGTACCACAGGGAAGGCGTGTAGACATTATCTGCTCCTCTTCCACCATGCTGACTGTCACTAACTTTCTTCAGTTCCTTCCGGAAAGAGCCTCTTAGACTTTGTATTTATTTTTACTACGAAGTCTCGATTAGCTTCAGAAATGGTTCTACTTCTTAAAACTCCATTTCTATAACACAAAATTACTAAAACACTAACGCATTAGATGAACGCTCCAGTAAAACTGTGTGTTCCAGTTTCACGCGGTCAATCGCGCGCGTATCCCTTTACACGGACGTTCTTTCCCTTTTCCTTTAAAATGTCACGAGTATTCGCGCGCGAAAGAACGAGCGTCCGAGAAACTTGTAACATGAGGAGAAAACGCAAGCACGTGTGATTGCGTCTGCAAGTCTTCCCCCACGCAGGCCCGTGCGCAAGCACTCGCGCAAGAGCGTACGTGCAAAGGGCCCTATTGTTCATACTATGTCATAACATTCAGAGAGTCAATGAATATGCTACTTCCTTGATATTATTCCTTACGCAGACTTTATTGCATGTTGTTGTAATACTTGGAGATGTAAATAGTATGTTGTACATTCTATATTTCGTTAAAGTTACCTTAAAATCAAATTTTCTCAGTTTTAGCTATCAAATTGCTTACTGGACAGTTTAACTTTGCATGTGAAATCATAGTCCGCATTATTCACCTGCAAACCTTAACTCTAAAATAGCTAAAAATTCAGCCCTTATGAATTTTAAAACTCCATTTAGACACTGATAGTAATGAAATTGTAGCTATACAAATATATTGTCGCTTAGTGTAATTATTTGGATTATTCTTCTACATTTATTTTTTAAAAATCTGGACCATGTATTAAAATCACGGTTTTATCGGGAACATTAACATGGTTAGATAAAACTTTTGAAATAATATAACTTCTAGTATTACGTTTACAAACAATTGACAGTAACTGCAGATTCCTCCAGTGTGTTTCCTCGAAGTAACATATCAGTAAGAATGCTTAATAAAATAACAATATTTATACCAGTGACACCGCTGCCAATATAATCAACTCCTGTCCGCAAAGGAAACATGGGTTTCTAGACAAACAGAAAGAGAATAAATCGATAGATCACACACATATCTAAGTTTTCTTGTTTCTCATCGTCACATATTAAATCTACGCAGTATTATGCAAAAGTCGCTCAAATTTATCAACAATACCCATTGATTTAAAAAAAAAAAATATCTACCTTAACATTACAAGCAAGTAGTTCATTATTCTACGCTTTAATATAATATTATTTTTAACATAAAAAGCTTACCTTATTATGTAACAATTTTGTCATAGTTTTAACTGCAACAGCTCTTTTTTAATGGAGTAGAGGAAAAAAATCTACACGTGTCAGTAATAATTAATAACATAAACAGAAATAATATGACAGCGCAAGAATCAATGTTAAAATCAATTACTCAAAGACCGCCATAGTTAGAATAAACGGCCTGGAAGGCAGGGAAGCGGAATTAACTGATGAAATAAATATTTAACACTGGTAAATATTAGACAAGGCAATTATTTTAATTCCACATCCTTACGGAAAATATGCGAAGGCGTTGAAATGGATGCATAGTTTCATGAATGAAGTGTATTCATAAAGATCTTGCTGCGGGAAAATTTCTGTTATGATTTTTAAATAATAGTGATACCATTTTATACAAGCGTCTATAAATTGTCTTCCATAATACTATTCCTATCTCCAGTAATTATTTATTAAAAATAATTAATGGTTCATATGTATTTGAAAAGAAAAGATAAAATCTTTGTGCTCGAGGAATAAACAGGAAATTCATATGTAGTTTATCTCGTGAAATATGAGCTTCTGATTAATTTAAAATACAAACTATCTGGATATTTATTTGGTCAGGAAAAAATCGGATAAAAGGATTTTTTATCTATTGTAAGTTTATAATTGAAAGGAATTTTTACACCATTAAAATTATAAACCACATTTCCATCTAAAATTATATATTAACTCCTTCCTTCTGACTCCTGTCAAAATTACGGGGTCAGGTTTCGTTTTCTATTACTCGTGCCTGTGATATTTCCGAGTTGGAGTGTTCAAACGTAATTCACCAAAAAGATTAAAAACAATCCCTTTCATTTACCCTGATTTTTTTTTATTTCTTATTTTACATACCAGATGGCAGCACCAGATTATTTATAATATAATTAGGGATGGGTTTTTTATAAACTAGATGTGGCAGGTCAAGAAATAGATGGAATCCACCGGAAAAAATGGGCACTTTTTTTACTAGTTTCTTGAAAATTGTGCGATCGTTAAGGGTTTAATAATGAACTTTTAGCATGTCCGGAATTCTAACTTGGCTTTTCTAGCCTTGAGTTCAAAGTCATAGAAACTGAACCATTGCATTGATATCAGGTTGTAATCATTTTCAAATTACAGGGTGTGGCAAAATTGACTCCAACATTCCTTAAGGTCCTGGTAAGGGAGTGGTAGGGTTATGGCGGTGCGGGAGTTGTCAACAATATGGGCGGATGTTCAAGTTTTCCGTAGATACCATGAATTGGTACGATAAATATCGCGGTTTCGATATCGTGGCGTTCTTTAAAAGCAACTATTTTGTAACTGCGACGAAGGGCATTTGCAAATTAGGATCGCTATGAACCGATGCCATTGCTGATGGAAAAACAACCCAGCGATGAGTTTTAAAAACACGAGGACGAGTGGATATGCAATACTAGGAAACCGGGTGGTTGTCCTCAGAAAGTTAGCACTCCTAAAAATATGCAACGAATCCTAAAGTCAGCTGTTCATGAGGACGCTGCTACCGTTTCCCCAGAGATGACCAACATAGTAATGGAAAACTTAAAGAGAACGACTTCGGCAGTATATCACAAGAAAATAACGCGGGCATCTGAGGGAGTTGTTTTCAAAACCCAGAGGGAAAAATCTAAATTGCTACTATCTTTCGAAAATATAAGCCTTTTTTCTGTAAATTCTTTCGTTCGTTTTTTATTACCCTTTCAAATGTGGAAGTATATTCTGCCGCAATCTGTAGCATGTCCGGAACTCAAACTTGGATTTCCTGGCCTTGAGTTTAAAATACTAGAAACTGAACTATCGAAGTGACTTCAGGATATAATCATTTCCAAATTATCAATCCTCAATAAATTAATTATGTTTTACACCATAGTCAAAAATTATGTTATCGTACGTCATATTTAATTACGAATTGAATATATATATATATATATTATAGTGATGTTTTATTCTATTTTATAAATATATATGTCATAGGTTTCTCTAAAACTCATTATCATATTTCTTATATAGCTATCGTATGATCCATTATCCAACTTTCCAAAGGTTTAGCATCCCTATCACTATTTTAATGTGATTTGAATCTATACGTAATGTGAGATTCAAATCACATTTTTTTAAATGTGATTTGAATCTATACGTAAGGTCTCCAAACCTTTAAAACTGATATTTTACCTTCAAAATTTTCGCAGTAATGTGATTTAAAGGAATTTATTGAATCCTTTTTTGTCAAATCCCTGTAATATTTTATGTCTAGTACACAGTTTAAAGACCCTTCCATTGTTTCCTTTATTTGACTATTTCATGTATTTCAGTTTTCCATTAAAATGCTGAGTGGTTTTACACATTAAATGATTTGTCATATGCTTCACAAAAAACTCTTAGTAGTATTAATTTCGTATCATGCATTTGAACAATCATCGGTCTTTCCAGAGGGGGTACCTGTATCTACTTACTACCATTAATAGGATTCGCAGCCGGATAAACCTATGTCTACTAACA